>OX104065.1:65631483-65665989 GCA_944474145.2 Dicrocoelium dendriticum | reverse complement strand
ACGGTACTCACGCATAGCGCTGCTCGCTTCGTCATGTGCTTTACACGTTAAGAGTGCAAAGTGCTGTTACAGGACTGGACCGGCAAGGCGCATGTGGCTTTCGATAGGTTCAACCATTTATGGAATCGGCGGGATATCAGCCTATCAGTGAAAGGTATGGATCAGAGACCATGTCAATTCGCGGCGAAAACATTAAACTCTTTATCGTGTTTGACCACCGATGCTTGCGGGGTATTGCTCACCTCTGATGGGAACACTGGGTGAGTACTACTGGGGTCCGGAAGTTGGTTTTCGGTATGCAAACTTCTGGTGCCTTACTCGAGTGTTTCTTGTATTTTAATTGCTTACGTAGGCTAGGCCATGTCCTCCGTATGCCCGTTGATCGACTTCCTCTGCGATCATTATACGCCCTGTCTGCACCAAGTTGGGCGAAATCGCGAGGTGACCAGCCCATGACTTGGTATATAGGCACTGAGAAATTGACTTAGAGACTTGCTCCGGCTGGTGCATGTCGTCTTTGTGGATGGAGGGCCTCGGGATAGTCCACACTAATAGTTGGAGACTATATCAGACATGGCGCAATCACGCAGTCAGTGGCGTTCCTGCCCTCGATTTCTTGCCTCTGGTTATTAATATTCGTTTCATTCTGGTTAGTTTAACGCACTTCCTGCTTCAATTATTTTGCATTCAACCCTACTGTCTTACCGTTGTTATTTATCGCTATTCTTGCGGTGTGATTTGTGGCAACTGGATCCACGCACTTTAGTGCTCGGATCACGCCTGATTTGGTGTCTCTATAAATTTGAGAATAAACTATTTATTTATTTATTTCATTGTTTAACGGAGCTGAACTGAGTGCAGCTTCGGCGTTACCACTTATTGCCATAGCTAGCGCACTGAGGCTGTTTTTGGATCTCCAAAAAAGTGCAAGTGATATCTGGCCTTTTTCCAGTGGGGATGTCAGCGGAAGCACATTTCAGGGGTCTTGCGCTACGGTTTGGGAAAGACAGCAGACTTTTGCATACAAGGACTCTAGGGTGCGAGCTAGTCCGGCTTGCTGTCCAACCTGCATGAGAGTCCCCACGTTGAAGCTTGCCAGACAGAACGAAGATCGAAGTCGGAGTAGCGCCGCGATGCAACCGGAATCGCAGACAGATTCCTTAACACAGGAATCAGGTGATGAATAACAAGGATTGTTAGTAAACAAACAATTGGCGTATGATGAAGTTGCGTGAATATGAGAACCCGAAACGGTAACTGATGAGCACATTGTAGGACAGTCCATGGTTTTTCTCAAGAGCGTGATACTACTCGCTTGCGCAAGCCGAAGTAGGTGTTGGCTTACGAGAACTCACCCCGAGCCTTTGGCTAAGTAGTCCTCCCACAAGACAGCAAGACGAACTCATGGAATCGCGCCCATTGGGAGCCGGTAATTGTTTACTCTGTTCATATGCCTTTTGTTTGGTCGGTTAACAAACAAGAGCTCAATCTCCCCCCTCCACCGATTTCAGCACGAGGGTCCTGCATTACAATGCTTCACCGAAGTGAACTAAGGGGTAGTGACCTTATTTATTGGCGAGTCACATCCGCCACTTCGCACTGTTAAACGGACATACGTGACATTTTATGCAGAGAACTTTTGCCAGTCGAACACCCACCACGTTCTGTGACACTATCGCCGAAATATTGGCTGGAACAGGGTAATCCCGAACCACCCAGCTGACACCACGGGGAGGTAGTTTGGCAAGCCAACCATGCAGAGTATAGTGAGATGCATATTCTTGCCACTGTTGGGGGCTGTGGCATAGTGGTTACAAGCCGAGGACCTCAAGTTACTCCTCGCTATGCACCACGCAAAAGGACGACACCTAACTTCTACTTTGAGGGACCACCGAACTAATAGTGTTGGGCCCAGCGGTCAATATTTAATACCTGATGATTACTCTACCTCGATCACTAGCCTTGTAATTTGGGTACAAACACCCCCTAGGCATTCATGTTACTTATCGAAACCAGTGTCTCAAACTGGCTAGTCTGTGCATCCTTGATATTGCTCTATAATCCGAAGGCTAGTGACTATAAACTTCTTATGGGTACCATTTTAACGCTTGGCTTCATTCAGAGCAAATTGGTTGGTTCCTATGTCCGATACAATCACATACTAATGCAGGCTAATTAGTGCAGGTGTTCTCACTCTTATTTTCGAAAAGTTGTCTCCTTTGCATAACAGACGACACCCATGCATTTTGAGGCTCGCTTTCAGTTTGCTCCCACATTTAGATATATATATCAGATAATATTCTTGCATTTGTTCCTTGATGTCCCCTCTCATTTCAGCGAGTCTCTTTATGTGATGTACGGCGCGAACTGGGTTTTTGTGCCAAAACAAACTTGAACGTTATTGGGCTGATCGAAAACATGAGTGGTTACCGGTGCCCAAATTGCTCCCATTGCTCCAATCTGTTCTCCTACGGTGGTGCCGAATCCCTCGCCAAAGAAAAGGGAGTCCCGTTCCTGGGTGAGTTAAATAAAGCACTAATCCTCATAATATTCGAGGCACAGCTCTGTAAGCTACATAGCTCGCACTGTGTTTGCTCCCCGACATTGTAAGCTAACGAACCACCATGCGCATGTTGCAGTTTTTGGCACTTTACACCGACGACAAAATCCAAACTTCCTCTATTAGTGTGCACATATGGATTATATCCTCACTGCGTGAAGCTACACGTACATAGTCGATTCGCGATTAATTTACGTCCCCTTTCTCTGTCACTCGTATACATTCTTTTTTCATGCACTGTTCTGATTTTCTCGTAAATATGTGGATGTCAATTCTCCCTGTACTCGTTAGCATACACAACGGCTTCAGAAACTATCGTTGCTCCCATCGACTTCTTCATGACACCATCACACTTGTCTCTTCTGTCTCCCTAGGTCGGTTACCCATCGATCCAGTTTTAACTATTACCTGTGACTCTGCGGATCCCTTTACCTCCAAGACCCACGTTTCCGAGGCCGTCATTAGTGTTCTCGATACCATCCTTCGACATTGTCCCAGTTTGACTTCTCGGCCGAATTGATCCTGTATTCTTCACTTTTTGCGGAACTTAGATGCTTTCCGTGTTTATTTTCTTTCCCTTCTTGATACAATATAAGCCTGATTATTGCTAATTTCTATGGTCGCGTAACACTTCTTTCAGTTTTATATTATTTTGCCACCTTTATCGCCAATCTGCCATTGTCGTCTCTTTGTAAATCCGAGCTGCGTACTACTCGGTCGATTTGCCTACTCTGTGGCATTGTCTGCAAAGGAATGGGGTACCTGAAAAGTATACCGCCATACTTCGAGCTTTATACAACGATGTCTGGTAGAGTGAGAGCTTACGGTAAGTTCCCCTCACATTTCGCCGTCACTAGCGGTATGCGACAGGAACGCCTCCTGTCCACATTTCTCTTTAACTTTGCGATTAAGGATGTCTTGTTATTCTCTCTATAAGGTCTCCAGAGTTCTGACGTAGAGCTTCTTCCGGGCAACCGCGCGGCTGCCCTGAACTATGCTGATAATATTACCTTACTTGTTGACCCACATATCATGTAAGTCGTTCTAAACCGCTTAGTGATTGAAGCTACCAAGTATGGCATGACCGCTCCATTGAAATGCAAGGTCCTACTCCAGGAATGGCTTCCACCTACCCCGTGCCGATTCTAGTAGGCGTGCAGCTTGACCAAGTAGATAGCTTCATCTACCTTGGAAGCTGCGTCTGTTCTGATGGCACCATTGGTAAAGAAATCTCGCTCCGTATTGTCAAAGCCCGATCAGCTTTCGCGGTGACCTCTCACTCTCGGCGTAGGATTGGGTCTACAATGTCTTTGTTCGCGCGGTCCTATTGTATGGAAGCGAGCCCTGGCCGATCCGTGTAAATAACTTGCGTTGGATTTCGGCCTTTGACAACAGTTGTCTGCGGAAGATAGCTGGGGTGTGATGGGAACACGACATTAGGAACGTCGGTGTTAGAGGTCGCGTCCTTGGTAATATGGGTCTACCTCTTGACAAGCTAATATCGCCGCGCCGAGGTGGTTTGATCAGCTCCTACGCATGCCGTTGGTACGTTCATCACGGCGCGTTCTATTCGCTCGCGCAGGACCGCACTGGAAGAAATCGCGTGGTGACCAACCTACCACATGACGACAAACGTCAACAAGCTGACTTTCACTCTAGCTGTTGTCGGCCCGTAGGTCTTCCTAGCTGGAGAGTCCGAGACGAAGAACCTCGCTGGTTGGAGACTCATGAGAAAATGGCGTGTAATCACATACACTGGAACGCTTGCATAAGTCTCTGCATTGTTTCTACATATCAAAACCGCAATCATTAAACTTATACAAATATGCTTAAACGACGTGTGAAAAACAGTATATAATTCATTGTGTGTTATCCGTTTTTGATCTTTGTACCCATTATACGCGTCCATTCCATGGTGTCTCGATGGCACAATGTCTATTATATAGACCGTTGCTAATATATATGTATGTTATTTCGCAACTGTAACTTCTTTCTGTTTTAGCTGTGAGGATCGGTGTTGCATCGCATTGCGAATCAACTTCTCCGTGCCCGTCTCGCGTCATCTTAGCGTGCCTCCATGATCGTTCTTTTTTCTTCTCATATACTCCCGAGGGTAGTGATACAGGGCATTTCCCTAAACTGGTCCCATTTGTAACTTACGCATGTATTGTACTAACATTTGTAATGGTGGTGAGATGCACATGCGCTAGTTATTTTTTTCTCATCAACCCAAACAACTCGCTGTGTGCCGCACTTCGGGTTTACTTACCAACGAGCTTGAGCACCGTTTCTTTTAGGCGTGTCGAATCTAGACTAAAAGGGTATTGTGATGTTTTGAAGTAACGAGCTTTGAATTACCACACGAGTTACAGTTCATTCATTTAACTATTATGCTGATGGCTTCTGTTTATGAGGAACAAGGAAGCTCCAGTCGGTGTGTAGCTTAATAGTGCCGACGAAACTCAGCGCCAACGGATCACAAATCTGAGAGCACTCTTTTCTCGCTGTCGATTTAAACACGCCTTTGCAATCGTCGGCGCGGTGCTTGTTAAAGGATGATCAAGAAAGTGCGGTACAACGTACTTGTTGACCTTAATCTTCTGGAATTGGTACATCTATTTTGCTATATTAAGCCAGAGTATTGCGGAGCCGTAACCACATTACAGTGTTTTTGTACGCTTCGGATTACGGGGCTGTTGTGTACGCTGGAGTGAAAAGTAATGGTGAGCGAGTAACGTCTTCTAGTCGAATTGAGGTCTCTCTTTGCTTGGTCAAGACTGAATATCCCACGTTTTGAGCTATCCGCCGCTGTGGTTGTGGTCAGTCAGGCTACTCTATATCGTCGAGGAGACATTAATTGAAACGTCACACTTATTTTTGATCGACTCGCTTGTAATCTTGCATCTGATTCGATGCATCTTATAAAATATACACCATTAGTGGTGAATCATCTGCCAATCTTACGTCACTTCCTTTTCCCGATGCATTAGAGATGTTTTCGAAGTCCTGTAGCAGTCGGGATATTCCCCGATTTGCCTGTGTAAAATTCTAACTAAAATTATTTCATTGTACACCTAGACGACCGGTGTGGTTTGTTATACTGATCACTGGGTTCGAATGCTTGACTTCCTCATCGCCATTACTGCTTGGCGCTCGTTACGGTTGCAACGCGCGACTGCCCTGTGTGCTGCGCATCCTCCGTTCCCCTAGCCAGAGGTTAAACGGTTTCCTTTTTAATAGCTAGGTAACAGGGAATCTTTTACTGTACAAATAAAAGTTTTCCTGCAACCCGATCTGCCTTCTCGAATTGCTCTCCGAGCTCCCGCTACAGGCTACTCGCTAAATTGGTACCCCCAACTCCGGAACAATCTCACCGCCGGATATTTCGAACCTTTCTCCGGTGAGCTCGTTCCATTTATTTTTTGTTTTCCGGTTTCTTTTTGCAATAGGTTGCATATTTTTGCGTCATTTTTTAAACTATGGATGCTGTCGACCATAATTTAGAGTCTCTCTCCTTTTGGGAAATGAATCCTCTTTTGTGGTTCGCTCATCTTGAGGCTCAGTTTTATACAAACAGAATCACTCCCGACAGCGCGAAGTATAGCAAGCACAAATCCTATCTCCCCAAGGAGATATCAATGCAGGGTCGAGACATTAATTCTCAGACCGAAAATCATTAGGAGGCTCTCAAGGAGGCCACGATTAAGCGTGTCATGCCCTCTGAGAAAGTTCGCCTGCAGCAGTTTTTCAGAGACCTGCAGTTGGGCGACAAACTGCCCTCAATTCTGCTACGTGAGATGCAGCAACTCCTTGGTTCCTCAACCACGGACGAGACTTTACTTCGCGAACTGTAGCTACAGCGTCTACCGGAAGAAACGCAAGCGATTCCTGCTATTCTGAGCTTCGTTTCGCTTACTCAGCTAACAGATTTGGCGCATCGAGTCATTGAACGATCACAGCCACACGCAGACACCAGCAA
The DNA here is from genome assembly GCA_944474145.2 of Dicrocoelium dendriticum. Classification (NCBI taxonomy): domain Eukaryota; kingdom Metazoa; phylum Platyhelminthes; class Trematoda; order Plagiorchiida; family Dicrocoeliidae; genus Dicrocoelium; species Dicrocoelium dendriticum. The sequence goes on along the minus strand of OX104065.1, from coordinate 65,659,450 downwards.
GATCAATGCTGTCGCGTCGCAGGGCACTGGCTTACAGTCAATTATAGAAGCTCTGCAAACACAAGTTGCGACACTTAGTCGCCAGGTTCAACAGTTTACTATGGACTGGTTAGGCCTGGTTAGCTCTTACTGTACGAGTCATGACCATCCGAATTGCGCCAGTGTGTGTCGAACCGGAGTAAGGAAGTATAATGGTATGCTAGGCTCACTTTGTCGTGTTTTGTGTATACGACGGTTCAACTCGTAAATTGTGTAATACTATAAACACAGAACTACAACAAAACCGAATTTCACCTTAATGCGAATATCGTTTCGCCAGAGGTGTCAATAACACGGCTTGCTCATCTGTCTCCCTCAACTACCACCACAAACCCAAGGAAAGGTGTCAGACCTTCCAAACGGTTTCGCTGTACCGGAAACCTATTGAACCACGAACCAACTCGTCATCGCGAAACATCGAAGCATGGCCGGCTCCACCGCCCATATCCTCTTATCCAATATGTCGACTGAGGCAGCACCGGTAACACTTACACCTCGGATTCACAAAAATTAACCTCCATAAACCGATCCACTTATACAACCGTTGCTGCTCGATGTGTTTAAATTGCGACTTCGGTAGCTTTAACAGCTAGGCGCAACATGTGTCAAGTTCTAGGTGCAGCCCGCAGAAATGTCACTGGAGCCACCGATCGCCGCGCCCTCAACATCACCAGCCATCAGGCTATTTTGTATGTACACTACCAAGGCGGAGTCTTCAAATTTTACCGTGGTCTACGATTCCATTCTGTGGAAATTTTAACGCACACACGCATTTGGCTTCAAACTATCGTCTTTTTCACTTCGTTTTATCCAGCTACACATTGTATCATGTTAACCTATACGCGCCATATTTTGAAGTCGCTGTTTCCGCGCTCAAAGCCTGTGCATTTTTCATCATCCACCTCATAAGGTGTAAAGTAAAAACCAATTTACAGGAAGCGCAATAGTTGTGTTAGCAAACACTTCACTTATTGTTAGGTTACTTTTCGGAAGACAAAATTGGGAAGCATGAACATGCCAACGTCACCTCAAGCATCCACTCGCTTTTAGGGAAATGGATGAACTAACGAGTACCATCAATTCCTGAGAGTATTCACAGCTTAATCTTGTTTTGGTACACGAGATCTGGCTTCTTGAGGAAGTAGATGACGCATTTGTATGGATAGAAGCGTCATCAGATTGACTGCCGTTGCACTTAATGTGATCGTGTCGGTGAAGTCATCATTTGTACCGACACTTCTTGATGCCTATCTACGAAAGTCTGGTTTTGCTTCTCGACTCAACATGTCAGTTGCTTAGTTCTGAAGTGCAAGGCAAGATGTATTAGTACGTACTGTTCAATTTTACTGGCTAACATCTATATTTCCCCCACTTGTCCGAACCGCAAAACAGAGGCGTTTTACGATGTGTTCACTGCGGCTGTAATAGAACGCATCGATTGTTCACCATGTATTTTTTCTGGTCATTTTAACCGATTTGACACTGCTCTTCTCACGATTCTTGGGCTACAAAACATCCTAAATTGTCCCACTAGATCCAATGCGACTCTTGATATAGTGCTGCGCCATTGGGCAGCTATGATCACTCAACAATTAAACTGTATCCTGTGATCGATTCTAAGGCAGTCCCTGAGATAACTACTCGTTGCAAGGACCGCAATTTCAAGTGAAAGCAGTGTTCCGCACAGAATGTTGACCGATTGTGAGGAATGGTATTATCCACCGCCACTAATGTATCCACGTATTGCTACCAGTTGACAACTTCCTTGCACTTTGTACCTTTTGCTGTCCATGTGAAACGCTGTTCATCCGTGCAGACAGGTTCCCTTCCACCTCACCTGAAGCAGCTAGGTAGACCGGGAGAAAGCGTTTACTAAAGTCACTCGCTGTATTTATGAAGGAGGAGTTGCGCCGTCTCAACAACTACGTTCAGACTATACTTGGGACTAGTAGCTGCCGTGAACTCTGGAGGGTGTTAAAACAACTAAGCGGGATTGCTCGACGTAGATATGGAGAAAGTGAACTATAACTTCTGCAGTTGCTGCGACAATCCGATCTCTGACTCATCCTTTGCTCAGCCTAACTTGTTAGCAGACTCACTGCCGCTGTCGACAACGGCACTGTACACAACTTACTGAAACACCTTTACTTAGGGAAAGCAAGTGTTCCAAACAGGCTGTCTCCCAATGTCCTCAAGGACTGTGCTGGCTTTCTGGCCACATCTCTGGCTACTTGTTATACATTATGCGTTAAAAACGAGTTTGCCGGCTGCTAGAGTGGCATCAATGTCATACCTGTAACATTTACTGGTCAAACATTGAATGATATGTAACCACTGGTCCCAAAAGCGGAACAAGATTGGATATTAACAATTAGGGCACTGTTAAAATATATAAGTTTAGATAACTTTGGTATGCCACGAGTGTTCAAGATCATTGTGTATGCCGAGCGGAACTCAGGTACTAGTTGCGACGAGAATCAGTAGGAACTAATACTGATACCAATTATTCAGGAGCATGTACGTAGCTGGGCCCAATGCGTATTGGAAAGGTCAGCAATGGACTAGAAGCAAATTAGAAAGAGCACAGAGCAAAGTACAATGCGAAGCAGAATGAATTCGAAAGTGAACCGGACATACCGTCAGTAAAATGAATGGACGATCGGAAGATACAAACAAGAATAAAATTCAATGTCACAAATTACTGAAAACGTAAATGACTCATGTTCTCTTCAGGGGTCTCCCCCTAGAAGGCTGAATGAGGAAAGCCTTCGGTAGAGATGTCAGTTGGAGGGACAAAGTGAGAACAAAACTTTGAGTAGTAGTTGTGGTAGGCGTGTGCGGACCAAGAGGGCACGCGTAGAGTTCGTTGGGTCCCGGCTTCTTTGTTATTTACTATTTGGGTGCGGACTGGATTACATCATCGGTGGATCGTCGGGGCGGGCTGGTCGGAGTGCAAAACCTAGCTAGTCCATAAAATGGACCGACAGGACATTGCCTCCGCTGCGACCCGACGGTGCGCTTGGCAGGTGTCACTCCCCCTGCCTCCATTGCACTCGGAGTCCACGGCCGTAACGATCGCCCCACGAAGAATCCCGGACGTCATCTTCGGGAACCATTTCTCATAACTCGAGGGCCAGACCAATTGTTGTCGCACTGGTAGTGGGGAGTCGTGCTCGCTTAGAGCCAGGATAATGGTGCCAAAGACCTTGGACAGGTGGGCCAGGGGACTCCGCGGTTTCCCAGGGGACTTGAGTTCTGGAATGTAAAACTCGGGGAGGGTGGGACGTGGTCGGGATAGGCGGTGTGACGCCGTATGTATAACGGGGCAAGTATACGAACCGAAAATGTGTACGCTTTCTTGTTTTATTGTAATAAGAGGCCTTAAGCATTTTCGTCGTTTTGAAAAAAGTTTGTGAATGAACCACACGCTTACCATGAAAGGTGGAAACTACACGTGTCATTGAATATAGCAAACGTTAACCAAACCTGAAATGCGGACCGGATGTTTGACCTGTCTACTGCGTCGGTCATTTGCCTGGGTTTGGGGCTGGTTTGGCGGAGGGTCAAGGGTAACAGGGGGTCTAGGGTGCTTGGTGCGGAAGATGCAGCTGCGGGCGAGTTTACCTTTGCGGTCTTACCAGGTCAGATTAGTGGCGGGTCTTCGAACAATGCCACCTTAAGATGATCGATTTACACCGTGATTCGGTGGCCATTCCGGTCTAGGTAAAATGCCTAGGAGTTCGTTTGGTAACTTTGAAAGGGCCGGCATAGGGAGGCCATAGGGGATGACTTACTGCGTCTGTGCGGACGAAAACGTGATTGCAGGTAGAGATGCCACTGTGCATCTGCGCATCTCTGGTTTGCTCTCGAGGAGGAGGTGAGCGCAGCGAACACAGAAGTTGCGAACAGGAGGCTGCAAAGTTCGGCGGTGACATACACGAAGGCGAGGGGGGACGAAATGAACTCGCTTGGCAACTTAAGTGTTGTGCCGTAGACCAGCTCTGCTAGTGCGCATTGCAGGTCAGCTTTGATGCTACTGTGGACACCAAGAAGTACTAGCGAAATATTTTCCCTCCTGTCAGCCTCAGAAGTGGCACAGAGAGATAACTTAAGCTGTCGATGAATGCGCTCGACTAGGCCATTCGCCGCTATATAATGTCGTCATGTGGATACAACGGCAGTCTAAGCATTTGTAGAACTTATCGAACTGCGCAGATTCGAAAAGCGTTCCACGGTCGGTAAGGATGGTAGTTGGGCATCCGTAGTGGCCGAGTGGTTGTCACGTTTGCTTTCCAACCATAAGGTCACCGGTTCTAATCCGCGTAGGGGTGGGCGTCCTTGCGGTACACTCAGCCCGCGCGCTACTGGTGGTGGTCGCGCGGCAGCGAAGCGCCGTTACGGCGTATAAGCTGACACATTCAGTGGAACACCCAACGGTCCAAAAACGCACGAATGACTGTTTCGGCCGTGCAGTCTGACACAAAGATGGCAATTTGTGGTTGGGGTCTTGCTCCAGCTTGGCGAGCAACGGTTTGTGGATTTCTGCTTCTGAATGGGAATGCCGTTCACAAATGATTATCAAGCAGTTAAACTGAGGCACTATCGTCCGCATTCGCCATTGGCCATACCTGCGTAGGTAATGCAGTTAGCCATGGAGTGCTTGACCAAATAGCGAGGAAGGTACGCCAAGAATCCGCATCAGACCCTGAACTGCGTCATCGTATGTAAAGTCATGTGGATATTTCACCGAAAGGCGATTGACAAAACGGTTATGTTCCGTGGCAGCGTACGCAATAGCCATGCATCATGTTTGCCATTGAACTCAATATAAAATGTTTGAACCAGGACTAGAGGACGACACCCGATGCAAGATCATGCTGAAAGACTTGGGTTGTGGAAACAGTTGGTTTCACATTGATTTGTTCTTCTTGTGATGCCTTGTCCTTGACAGTTAGAGACAAGTTATGTGTCAGAGTATCCAGTAGACTATGATTTCTGTTGTTGAAGAATAGCACGGAGTTCTTCTGATGATATTGCCATTATTGTTGTTGTTAATTCCGTCGCCGGTTTTATGACATGAACTACTCTCATTAGGTGAATCGTATTACAGAGCGTCGATGGTGTTGTATCAAGAAAGCCGTAGGGAAGGTAAAAATGTATCTCGCGAGACCAGGTTATGAAATCTGATGCAGCTGCTGGGAGCGAACCATGCAATCGGACCTAACAGGCTTCAAAGTGCAAAGTGTTGCTGCAGGACCACCAGCCACTCGATGACCCCTTGACGCTTGCTAACGAGGAAATCGAGGTGGTTGATCATTTCACTTATCTTGGCAGCTGCATCAGCAATGATGGGCGCATAGAAACTGACGTGAGCTCACGCATTGCAAAGGCTAGAGCTGCCTTCTTGAACCTGCGTCATCTTTGGCGACAGAAGGAGTTTCCCTCCGTCTGAAAGGCCGTGTATACAAGGCCACAGTGAGGGCCGTTCTGCTGTATGGTAGTGAGACTTGGCCCCTTCGGTCTGAAGATCTGAGGCGCCTTCAAGTCTTTGATCATCGTTGTTTGCGAAGCATTGCTGGTGTCGGATGGCACCAGCGTGTCCGCAACGATGATGTGCGTAGGCGAGTACTAGGTGGTGATGATCATGCTAGCTCCCTAGAACAACAGATAGCACTGAATAAGTTGCGTTGGCTCGGGCACGTGCTACGCATGCCTGGTCACCGCTTACCTAGGAGGGCCTTGTTCAGTCTACCAGGTGTCGGATGGCGCAAGGCTCGAGGTGGGCAGAAGTTGACTTGGCAGCGGGAAATGAAGTCACTGACGACCAAACTGGGTGCCGTTGGTCCGTCTCGCCTTCCGGGTTGGAGTCCACGTGACTCACCTTGTGCTTGGCTCGAGACTTTACAGGACATGGCTCGCAACCGACACCAGTGGCGCGTCTGCTGCCGTCTCCTAATCGGATTGTCTGTTTAAAGTGTGTTTGGTGCTGAGTTATCTGCGGGGTAATGGCTGATTATGACGCGTGGCAGTGAAAGTCCGCAAGGAAGCTGTCTCGCCGATGCCGCCTTATCTTTGCACGATAGCCAGCTGTTTGTGACGGTATGTGTTAACACAAGGTGTAGGCGCCTTGACCCTGAATGTTTGCTTAGGGCATTAAGGTTTTCGGGTAAGTCCCCCTTCTCTCCCTCTTCTTATTCTTTATTTCATAGGTCCTCATGGTTGTATGGCAGCGAAGCATCAGTTCAAATGGCTGATGTACTGCTGTTGATGATGATGATGATAACAGGCTCCCACTCATGCCCTCCCTACGATGTCGAAGCGGTAAAAACTGTGGGGACAGTTTTAAAGTTCACGTAGGTGGTTGAGCAGGAAGTCCGTTCCACTTCCAGTTGACGTGCGAGGATCCGACGAAAAGTAAAACCGAGGTGCAACCAACCGACGGTGTACATGGAAAGCAAAAGGAAAAAGCGGCGTAAATGCATATCAATACACAAACGAGCGTAAAGCGAAAAAACGTGCAAAACTGTTTTTGGTTTTTCGAAAGGTTTTGCTCTTTTTTTGGTAGTTTCAGAACGCTTTTATATTTTTGTGCATTTTGGAGAACATTTGGTAAGAGCAGGAAAACATACAAGCCTTGGTCTATGGGAAGTAGCAAACGCTAACGAAATAGGAAAAGCGTACTGGGGATTCACTTCCCTACCACTTCGATTGATAGTGGGTTGTGAACGTGTGACGTCGGTTGCTACTGTCGGTTCCGCTGGAGCGGAGTGACTGGTGTGAGGTTACGGTGCTAGCTATGATGGTACATGTTGCTTGTCGAGGAATGCTGGCTTGAGTCGGTCGACATTGATCGTCTCAGTCTTACCATTGTAGTCAATGGTAAACGTCCGGTCGCTTCTGTGTACGACACGGTACTGGCCAGAATATGGAGGTTGAAGTGGCCGGCGTACGCTGACGGTGCGAACGAGCACGTGAGTGCAAGTAGCAAACCGTTTGTCCACGTTTGTAAGTAAACTCTGTGCTCTGGGTTCCACAGATTGAAGCTGTCGCATGTGATGAGATAGGCGAGCTGCGTAGTCGCCATAGTCAAAAGTTGCTGGCGCTTTTGGTGAGACGAGTTCACCAGGTAAGCGTTGTGTGCACCCAAATACTAACGAGGCTGGGGTGGCGTGCAAATCCGCTTTAAGCGTGTTCCTTATGCCTAAGAGAAGGAGAGGAAGGGTTTCGTGCCTGGATGTGCTAGATTGGGCACAGAGTGATAGTTTGAGTTGCCGTTGGAACTGTTCTGTTATTCCATTAGCTGCGTGGTGGTATGCGGTGTTTCGATTATGTTGGTAACCAAGAACCTTGAGAAGTTTGCTGAACGATCCGTCAAAGTGTGATCCTCTGTTGGTGATGACTACGCTTAGGCTACTGATTTAAGCTACCCAGCGCCCTAGAAGGCTTGTGCAACTGTCTCAGATGAGCAGTTGTCTATCGGCATCGCTTCTGGCCAACGGGTGAATCGGTCGACACAGGTGAGGAGGTACACGTAGCCTTTGCATGGGGGCAAAGGTCCGACCAGGTCGACATGGACGTGTGTAAAACGAGAGTCAGGAGCGGGAAGGACACCAACTGGGCTTTTGGTGTGTCTGTATGCCTTGGTGCGCTGACACTTTAAACATGCGCGGAGCCAAATGTGGACATCGCGGTTGACGTTGGGCCATGAGAAGCGTTCGATTACGAGCTTCTTTGAAGCTCGTATGCCAGGATGAGACAGGTTGTGCAAAGCGTTTAAAACTAGTTGACGTATCGAAATAGGAACTACGGGTCATGGAGAGGTTTGTGAGAGGTCACAAAGAATGTTACTCTCAGATGAAGCTAGTGGAACTTCTTGTAGTTTCAACGAGGTTGCGTCGTAGCTTGTCTATGTCGAGATCAGCTTGTTGGGCAGCAGTCATGGCGACTAGGTCAATGTCGGTGCTAGGCGATAATCTGATCTGATGAATGCATAAAAGCGCATCAGCGACGGGATTGAGAGCATCTGAGACATTTCGTACTTCCGTCGCAAACTGAGAAACCTAGTCTGGGTGTCTAGTTTCCCGCGGAGAATACTTGTCTGTTGCACCATGATTGCGTAAATCAATGGCTTGTGATCAGTGAAGACTGTAAAATATCAAGCTTCGAGGTAGTGACGGAAATGTCTGATATCTAGGAAGATAGCTAAGAGTTCCCTACCGAAGGTGCTGTAAGCGATTTGGCAGGTTGTAAACGTTTTGAGAAGAAACCTAGAGGTATCCATCGATGGTCAGTGAGTTGTTGAAGAACTGCACCGACAGCAGTGTCGGATGCGGTAGTTGTCAGAGAGAGTGGTGCTGATGTGTCTGGGGGAACGAGAGTGGGCTATGTCGGAGATACTGTCTTCGAGTTTCTCAAAAGACAGTCTAGCGTCGTCTGTAAAACGAAAACAGCGATGTTTACCGTGGAGCAAGTCAGTCATTGGTCGAACAATGCTCCCGCAGTTATGAATAAAGCGCCTATAATGGTTAACCAGGCCAAGGACTCGGCGTAACTGTTTGGGGGAACTAATAGCAGGATAGTCCTTCAGTGCCTGGATTTTGTCTGGCGGAGCATCGATACCAGATACGGATATGCGGTGGCCAAGAAAGTCGATGGAGCTTTGGCCAAGCTCGCATTTATCGGGGTTGACGGTAACCGCATGCTGTGTTAAGCGTTGAAAGAGAGCGTCGAGGTGATGGAGATGTTTATCGTCAGGAAGGCTAGCGATGAGAATGACATCTAGATAAGGATAAACGCCTTCTAGTCCTCGCGTTACCTCATGAATAAAACGCTGAAACGTTTCAGCAGCGTTGCTAAGGCCGAAAGGCATTCTGGGGTACTCCAATAACCCGAACGGCGTGATGACTGCTGTTTTAGCAATGTCGTCTGGCGCCACAGGTATCTGATGGTAGGCCCGAACTGGGTTGACTTTGCTAAAGATTGACTTACCAGCTGGAGCTGAGGTTAAATCGTGCATGTGCGGAATAGGGTATTTATCCGGGACGGTTACATTTTTAAGTGCTCTGTAGTCACCACAGGGCACCAGTCACCGGATTTTTTCGGCACTATGTATAATGGTGATGCCCATGGACTTTTGGACTGACGGATTATTCCCAGTACGAGCATTTGCTCGAAATCCACCTTTGCAGCTTTGAGGCTGTCCGAGGCTAGTCTGCGAAGTCGGGCCGAATCAGGTAGGTCTCTAGCGACCTGGAGATTCCCCCGTATGACTGTGTAAACTATTCTAAAATATTCAAATTATAGCTTTCTTATGTATTAGGGAACTATTCGGTTTGCCTGTTGGAACGTTGTTCCAGTTTGTTGGAAACACGAACACGATCTCCGCCTTTGGCGCGCGACTCGACTGCGAACGACGCTCTGTCAACGCACTCGACGCCAACGACATTCTCCCTAGCTAGCTCTCTCCGGGTGCCCTATTTTTAGCATTAGCTAACGCTCCTCCCGTCCAATAAACTTCTTCCCTAGCTTACTCTTGTGTCTTCTACCCATTGCTTTTGGGTTGGCCGTCTAGTCGCGTACCGGATATATAGCGCACGATCAACCCTCTATAGGTCCTTAGTACAAATGTGATGCATGACGTTTGACGTTACAGGAGGCAAGTCGTTCGGAACGTGAACGTTTAAACACATTTATTCTCGACTGGGCGAGACACCTCCTAGGTCATACAGTTGTAAAAAAATGCACTATATTCCGAAAACAAGTTGAACAGAGGTTATAATGCTCGTCAAATGTCGACATGTGAATGGACAAACGTGGCCCGTATGGAGCAGAACATAATATTCTCCATTTATTTTCTTCATATATGGTCATACATGGGAAGTAGTCCGATATTTGAACGATGAAGTCAATGCGCCTGTAACAGGACGGAAGGACAAAGGTCATTATATAATTGCGAGGAAGCATTAGTAGGAAGCGAGATTATGTGAATGGTTTCCCAGGCGAAGAGAGGGTTGACTCAAGGAATACCAGTTATGTTCTAGCGTGTGTCGTTTATTCGCGGTCCAACGTAACTTCTGGTAATCACAGCCATCAGGTTACCCAATTTTACTGGATAGTTTCAGGCTATTGGTTGGCTCCTGGAGACGATGAACGGTAAGCGTCAAGTTGTTTTCCACTGATGAGTTGGATCAAGCATATAATTTTAGAGCAACGCCAAGTGACTGAAACTCGTTAGACCGTCCCGGTAGCTGACAACAGTCAGGTGAGTTAGCTCGGCCTTTATTTGCAGTTTTCGGGAAGTGGATTCGAATTGATATGGGCAACGTGACATCTTTTTCGTTGGAAATAATCAACTTACGAAGTAAACGGTGCAGATCGTTATGATAATATCCACTGACGTGATGGGCAATATTTGACATGCCCTACTATACACTCCAGAAAACCGTATAGGCTATGAAGCTTGAGGTAGGACACGAATGGGAGCGATAGCAGCCACGTTGGTGTTAGTCCCGATAACGCTGAGCTGTGTCCTAGAGTCGATAAGCTTCTTTCTCTTTATAGCGTCGATGATGAGTTCGAAGCGCTGAAGAAAGTCTATGCGTATGATGGCGAAAGGTACGGCTGCTACTATGAAAGGCCAGCGATAGGTTCGCCGGAGACCTAAATTGATGGTTAGCAGCTTTCCGTCGAAAGTTGAGATTGGTGTGCCATTGGCGGCACGCAGCTTAGTCGGCGAGGATGAGACGACCGCATCTGAGCTACGGGGTATAACGCTAACTTCGGCTCCAGTATAGACTAGGAACTCGGTGCCGGAAGTTAAATCCCAGCGCGGATGAGACGACTTTGGTGTTTGCCGGTCGCGTCCGTCGCCGTTACGGGCTGGCCGAGAAGTTTCCCTGCTTGTCATCGAACTTGCAAGACTTGACACAGTTACGAGCTGTGGTACCAAAGCGTTGATGGCACCAACAGCAAGCCTCCCTGTTACTGGACTCGGAACGTTTGAACGGCGATTTTGATCGGCTATAACGACGATTCATAGTAAGCTGTTGAACCTGGCGACTAAGTGTCGCAACTTGTGTTTGGAGGGCTTCTATAGTTGACTGTAAGCCAGTGATAGAAGTGCCCTGCGACGCGACAGCATTGATCTTGCTGGCGTCTACGTGTGGTTGCGATCGCTCAATGACTCGATGCGCTAAATCTGTTAGTTGAGTGAGAGAAACGGAGCTCACGATAGCAAGAATCGCTTGCGTTTTTTCGGTAGACGCTGTTGCTATAGTTCGTGAAGTAAAGTCTCGTCCATGGTTGAGGAACCAAGGAGTTGCTACATCTCACGTAGCAGAATTGTGGTTAGTTTGTCGCCCAAATGCAGATCTCTGAAAAACTGCTGCGGGCGAACTTTCCCAGAGGGTATGACACGCTTAATCGTGGCCTCCTTGGGAGCCTCATAGCGAGTTTCGGTCTGAGAATTAATGTCTCGACCCTGCGTTGATATCTCTTTGTGGAGATAGGACATGAGCTTGCTATACTTCGCATTGTCGGAAGTGATTCTGCTTTTATGAAAATCAGCCTCAAGATGAGCGAACCACAAAAGAGGATTCATTTCACAAAAAATGTGGCACTGAGAACAATGCAATGCTAAGGAGAAACTCTACATTAGATTTAAAAGTGACGCAAAAATATGCTACCGTATGCAAAAATAAATCGGAAAATATGAAAAATAAATGGAACGAGTTCACGGGAGAAATGTCCAAGGTATCCGGCGCTGCGATTGTTCCGGAGTCGAGGGACACCAATTTAGCGAATAGCCTGTAGCGGGAGCTCGGAGAATGATTCGAAATGGCAGATCGGGTTGCAGGGAAACTTATTGGTGCAGTAAAAGATTCCCTTTTACCTATCTGTAGAAAAAGCGGCACCGTTTACGCTCTAGCTAGGGGAACGGAGGATGCGCAGCACACAGGGCAGTTACGCGTTGCGACCGTAATGAGCGCCAAGCAAAAATGGCGTTGAGCAGATCAAGCGTTCGAGCTCAGCAATCAGTTCAACAAACGACATTGGTCGCCTAAGTGTACAGTGAACTAATTTTAGTTAGAATTTTACACAGGCAACTCGGGGAATATCCAAACTGCTACAAAAAACTGGGGTGGGGACAGTGTTGCGCGGGACTCATCAAAGCACTTTGTGAAAACGGAAGTGCGGTCAATAAAACAAATGGACGTTTTGAAGGTTTAAACTACAGTAAAATCTAATGTAAAATACTGAAAAAGTGGGTTTACTGGTGCACTACAAGGGCCTCGCCCTAAGAGCTGAATGATGAGAGCCTTTAGTACAGTTGTCGGTATGGGTTAACGGTAGATGAGGATGGGTGCGAATAGTAGCATGGGCTTGTATACGGGCTTCCAAGATGAGATGTGTAGCGGAGGTCGCTGGGTCCAGGCTTGCTATGTATTATTTATGATGTTCGTGTGGACCAGAGTGCATCATTGGTGGGCCGTTGGATGTTGGCTCGTAGGACTGCAAAATCTGGCTGGTACAGAATAAAGGCCGACAAGACATTTCTTCCGCTACAGACCCGACGGTGCGCTTGTGAGATGTCACTCCCTTCGCCGCACTCCAGTCCACGGTCCTCGTCGCACGAAGAAATCCGGGCGTGCTCGTCGGCAACGTGTAGCCAGACGTTTGGGGCCAATCCGTTCTTGGCCCTTTGCGATCGGGGCGACAGACGGTTCATTGGGTCAGAAAGGGGTCTGGAGCCGGATTGCGAGTCACTCGAATTTTGTCTTGGCAATTCCGGTGGTTTAGTTGCTGGAACGTAAAACAGAGATGTTGGGCAAGGGCCGGGTGAAGTGATTTGACGCCGATAAGGGAACATGGTATGCATGAAAATAGCACCTATACTGGCCGTTGAACTGTTCGCTGAGCTTGGCAGTGTTGTTGCAAACGTTTCGTCACCAATGAAGATGGTATCGTCAGTGCGTAGTTGAGTGACGTGCAGTAGCGTAGAGGAGCCTCGGTGAGAGTGCGTTGAGCGTGGCGTGCGTGCGTTTTTTTACCGCCGTGGTTGCCCGTGGAGCCGAGCAGTCCTATTGGTTGGGACTTCGATCCTTGTTCAGCTTGGTTGATGTACAACTGACCTTTGACCTCGCCTCCTTGTGTTTCGTGCCCTTTGTCTGCTTGCTTTTGCGAGCGAGTCTGCCGTCAGTTCTGGTTGTGTAGTTACACGTTCCACCGGATTCAATCGATCGAGTTGACGGTCGTTCATCAGTAGTGTGTCATATACTGCGTCCAGTTCGATGTGTCGATTGATTGAAGATGTTGTAGAGTACCAGGCTTCCAAAAACTCCCTCGCGAGTTTTGTGCTTCCATGTGCTAGAATCTTTATATTCTCCAGCTCGAAATGGTGGCCTTCTTCCTCTTCATGCGCAGAAATCAATTAGTGTGGATCATGCCTTCTGACGGCCGCCTTATGTTCGGTGATTCGTATACAAAGTTTTCTTCCACTTTGTCCGACGTACTTTTTATCACAGTCACTGCATTTTATCTGGTAGATGACATTGCATTAGTCGCCTTGATTAACTTTTCCTTTGGGTTTTGAAATCAATTTCCTTAGGATGACGCTTGGCTTGTGAGTCACTGAGATCCCATGTGACTTCAGCAATCTTTCTGTTAGTTTAAAGACGTTCTTGATTTACGGAAGCACTATCCGTTTGTTTGCTTGATCAGATGACTGCTGTTGCTGAGGCCTACTTTTCTTTAAGCTTCTTCTGATAAAATTTCCCGGATAACCGTTGTTTCTAAACACTCGATATAAGTGATTTTCTTCTTGTTTCCGCGACTCGAATGTGCTGCAGTGCGTTTCCGCTCTTTTGAACAGGGTCTGAATTCAGCTCTTGTGATTCATAGGGTGGTTGCTGTGGCAGTTTAAAATCTGTTCGGTATGCGTTTTCTACCGATAAACGCACGTTTCCATAGATCCGTCTGTATTCCTAGTGATCCACAAATGCTAGCTTGTTATCCTCCTCTAATTCAGTCGTAAATTTGATATCCTCGAACGTTCTGTTGAGCAAATCGTGCATGACTTGTACTCTGTTCTGTTTTACGATGTCAAACGTGTCGTCCACGTATCGTATCCAGAGTTTTGGGCTGATAGATGGCAGTGCAATGCGCTGCAATTTCTGCATTACGGCTTCTGTAATGAGCCCCGAAATTAGTGATCCGAAGGGTGTTCCTCTGAGTTGCTGCGGAAATAAGTGGTCATGCGGAGGTTCAGGTGTTCCCAAAAACTTTCAGCTCATATGGTTGTCATTGGACTTAGTTGATTCTCAAGTAGTTCCACTATGATTTTCGCCATTTCATGACCGATTGTAAGGAAGAGTACGGTGACATCGAATGTAGGATTATTTCGTCGTCTTCTATTCGGACAATCCGCAGTTCGTCGAGGAATTGTTCAGCATTGTTGATCCTTATAGCATTGCCAAGCTCAGCGAACAGTTTAACCGCCATCTGAACAACCTGAGCTACCAGTCTTCATTTGTTTAGCCAGTAAATAAACATTTTAGGTTTTCAGAGTGTTTTGGGTTTTTTGTCGCTATTACAATACGTTGTGAATGAAACGCACGATTACCACTGGAGACATGATCATCATCATACACGTTAGCTAGAGATGGGGAACACCTCAGCTACCGTACCACTAGAGACGAAAAAGCGTGTTAAAGGAAATAGCAAACTTTTACAAAATCTGGAAAACGGACCGGACGTTTGAGCTGTCGACCGTGTCGGTCGGTTGCCTGAGGCGATGTAGGTTGAGGGTCAAGCGGAACGGAGGGTTTCGTGGTATCCAGTGCCCTAAAAGTCACCACAGGCGCGGGTGCTATTGGGATAGCATCAGGATATGTTGCAACTGGTTAGCCGAAGAAGGTCACTTTGAGGCGGTCAATGGACACCGTTTTTCAGGCCCATTCTGGTCTAAGATCAAATGGACATATGCGGATGTTCTCCGAGCAAGGTGGTTTGGCTGCTGACGTTTAATTACCAAGCTAGACGAAATCATCAGTGCGGTTTATGCGGGCTACTTACAGATCCAAGTGATTATTGATCACTTACTGATGCGAAAGTCATGAGTCGATTGCTCCACTTGAGTTGACCGTGTAGTCAGCTCTTGCGTTCCGTTGGCTAGATTCCGCTTTAATGGCGTTTCTTTGCCCTGGTGATCTGGGGCGGAGTATTGATTTGACCATCACCGTTTCGTAGGCAGCATCTAGATCTAAGTGTCTGTTGATTGAGTTCTTCCACAAATACGAGGTCTCGATGAACTCGCGCTTTTTTGACTTTTTGCCCTGTCTATAATCCTGACATCGCCAAGTCAAACTTATGTTCCTCTGCGTCCTTATGTACTGACATCAGGGAGTTCTGGTCAAGTCGGCGGATGGCTAGGCTATGCCCACGTAGCCTAGTGCCTAGCTTCTTTCCTGCCTGGCCCATCTAGTATTTGTTACAGTTTTTGCAATAGCTTTTTTAAATCATATCACTTGTTTCTTCCTTGCCAAGCTGGTGCTTACCGTTGTAGAGCTTAGCTTGAATAGTTTCCGTTGACTTGTGGGCGACTCTTATTCCGAAAGGTAGTAAGAGTCTTGCCGCCATCTCAGAGGCCGTTGATTTATGGTACACTGATTGTTCGATTATCTCCTTCTGCTTGTTCATGCAGCGGCCGTTTTATCGATGTTAAACAACGAAGAATCAAATGCTTGTAATACCCATTCCATGTAACCATTTCGAACAGATGATCTTCCTCTGCTTTCCTTAGCTGCGAGGGGCTGCAATGTATCTGAGCTCTTTCAAATAGGGTTATTACGCAGCTGCGCTGATATCCTCTTAGATTACTGCTGCGATAATTTAGGATTTGATCTGTAAACGGCGCTTTCTGATAAACTGTTGTCTCTAGCCGTCCAGCAGCACATATTTTTACTAAAATATTCAAGGATAGTAGCTGACAACTGTTCTTCGCTTCTTTATTGAAATAGATATCAGCAACGGTATTGTTTATTAGCTAATGTGTTTCTTCCAGTTTCGAGCGCCTTATGATGACAAAGGTATCGTTCACGTAGCATAGCCAGAGTTTAGGTTTTGCGACCGGTTGTGCGGTTTCTTACAATGCTTGCAGCACTACCTAGGCCACTAGACTGGATATCGGCGAACCCATTGGCGTGCCTGTCTTTTGTCCGAATTTTTGGCCGTTGAAGCTGAAGTATATCGTGAGGCATAAATCCGACAACTCCATCATGTGGTATCATCGATTTTGTCGTTCGTGTCCTAGGGTACGCGTTGGCCTAGTAGTGTTGTCATCTTTCGTTTCGCCTACTTGCGCGCGAATTCATCGAGGCCTCGTACTCGGGAAAGAACGCAATCAACAGACGCTTAGATCTAGATAATGCCTATGAAACGCTGAGGGTTAAATCAGTACTTCGCCCCGACCACCAGGACAAAGCAACGTCATTGTATCGGACTCTAGCCAACGGAACACAAGTGACGACTACACCAGCAACTCACATGGCGCAATCGACTCCTGATCGGTCGGTGGCCGAATGCTTTGCGCGCCTGATTTGCAACCATAAGGTCTTCGGTACGAAACCGCGTAGTGGCAGGCGTCCGCGCTGTATACTCAGCCTGCACGCAATTGGTAGTGGTCGTTTGGCAGCGTAGCCCCGTTACAGCAAACCACTGGCACATTATTTATTATATGATCCACTCATGACGTTCGAATCAGTACGCGAGTAATAATCACTTGGATCTATAAGTGGCCCGCATAAATCGCACTGATGTCGTCTAGCTTGGCGATGAAACGTCTACAGTCAAATCATGTAGCTCGGAGAAGACCACATACTGGGGACGCTGGTGCCGTAACGCATGGGGAAATTTGATCAAACGCATAAGAGCGAGCGCGGTTAAGCCGCCGAATTTTTCTGGGTGACCGATTGGTGGTCAAAGTTGTCCCGGGCAGCGCATTTTTGATCATATAACGGACTGGTTTTGGTCGCCTCTGGGTCAGCTAACGGTCACCCGTGCTAACTGGGCAGGTGTGGTGGGAATGCTAGTATATATATGCTGTCTATGCATATATATAAGTGGGCTCATAGCAAGTTGCACACAGTGCTCTTTCATATACGTAAAGGAACACTGCCAAAATGGTGCACCTCCAATTATACCTATCGATGAATAATTATAGGTATATTGATTTTTGCAAGTGTAACATATAATAAGTAGTGGAATTTCACAACCGTCGTGCATTGTATGCAAGTATTGCTTTTGTGGCAATACATCTTTTACTGTCAGCACCGGTAAGCAGCATTTTGCATATTAACCGGCCTAATATGACAGCCGCACACTCAGGTAAGAAAGATAATCTCACTTTACTTAGCGTCAGTGTGCAAATTCGTGTTGACTTAGGGTTTCAAACTTACATTTGACTCTTTCCAAAGCTTAGTTCCTAAGTAACTAAACATATGCATGACGGTTTTCATAGACATCGACCAGTGTATGATTTCATCTCAAATTATGCTGACAAAATAGCAGGATTACGCACAAAATTAGAAACACCATACGGTTATCATAAAAATTGCATAGTGAAATTTAAGGATTCAATGTATGCTCAAGTAATATAAAACATACGTAATGCTAAAGTAATTTAGGAATAATGACGGAAATAAATATAATAGCCATAAGAACAATGTTGTCCAAGTGAATCACATAAATCTGCATAACGATGTATAGTCGGAGATTCATGCCAACGTGACGGGTGCTTAGTATGCCTAGTTAACTGCCACAGGTGTTGCAGTTATGTCGACCCTCAACGCGATTCCATTGGTTGCCTCACTTACCGGCATGACCAGTGCACAACGGTGTTTTATCGGTCCCATAACGGAGGCGGCATACACACAAACCTACATTTCTTCATATTTTGGTTTCGCTAGCGTATGCCTATATATGCAACAGAGGATCATTAGTATTGTCGGTAGGAAAACCTCCGTTATGAGCACCACGAGCCTCTACGAACGGTGGTTACCTAGTCTATGTACGTCCCGTGGCACTGGCTTCAATAATACTAAGAGCTAAGCCTCAACTATTGGCTCCACATGCCTTCAAGCCGTGTTCTTAGTTATCCTATACTTCTCCCGTAGTGTTGGTTTCATTGAAGAAGCTAGCGGAACGGATATTCTTGGCTCCACAGGCGTTCACGACTGACGTATATTGAGCCCACGTTGGCGGCATAGCGGTGCTACGCTTATCGCCGCTAATAAAGCAACTAGTATGGACCACTTACGTCTCCATGAACGTTGTTTACTTTGCCCATAGCAGTCCTTTAGCAGCTGCATCTATCTCACTACTAGGCAGCAGCTTTTAGCTGCACACGCCTTCATGATTGGCTTAGTAAGCCCGTGTTTGCCCCATAGCCGTGGCATCAAACTGGCCGCTGGCAAATATCTACCATAGATGCGGCACGCTTCCACCAAGTGTATTGAGTAAGGGCATCCACGTCCCAAGTCGGACGTCATTATCGCTACGAACGCAGCCACTGCTTTGGGCTAACCTGGTGATTCAAGAAGCATGCGTAGGGGCTTTTTTAATGCCATTAATAGAAAGTTCATGCAGGACACGCAGCATTTCATTTTGTGGTCCATTGCATGCAAATGTTTGAAACCGCTTTCGCTGCATAATCACTAACGGATAGTAATGCTAAAGAGAAATGACAACAAGAGCCACGCGGGCTTTCGTACAGATTTAAATATTCAGGCACCATGGGGAGCGTTTTTGCGCTATTGACCCACAACGCGCAAGCCTTGGGGAGTGATTTCTTGCAAATTTTACCTCTAACACAATTGGAAACAATATGTATAGATGTACCGCAACTTTGGCTTAACGCTTTATAAGGTGACGATGCTGTGCACATCCAGGAAATCGGGGTGGACCTCTCAGGACGTAAATGTCCAGCAGATTATCTGAAACTATAAATTGATGGATTTGGTGAGAAGCATGTGGGCACGAACCTTGCCTGTGGCACCACGCAGCCTGTGGCAATGGTGCATATTGACGAGGGCAACACAGAAGAGACAAAGAACACAAGTGCGAGCATTGTGCTCAGCCAATCTGGTTTGAAGTTGCTTTCCCGAAATGAAATGGTGTCCATTTCTGTCACACAGCATTGCTGTTATCCGCTGGTTTGCGGATAAAAGGAAGCTGTACATATCATCAGCCATAAACTGCATAAATGTGTGTGCCGGAGGTGAGGCAGGACTACTGCAAATGTTGTGTGAGGCTATGTTTCTCACCTATGTAAGTCAATTACAGTGGTATCGCAAAGACATAGTAACTGGTTGCATGATACCCAATGAGCAACGGAATTTGCTAAGCGAAATCTAAGTGCATGGTGCGTTAATGGGTACCGACGTTCCAAGCATTCACCAATAGTCCCGACCAAGCAGGTGAGCGTGTAACTTGCTCTTAACCCACAAAACGGACACACAGAGATGGTTTGTGCCCCTTAAGAAGAGGAGTCTCAGCTGCCCGGAGACAGGATTGAAATGTGCATACAGGCACCTACAAAGCAGATGCGCAACAACCGTATTGAATAATAAAACACCATCCACGGCTCTTCATTGGTTTATGCAGAGTGACACTGGGAAAGCGTAGAAGCAGCTAGGCACCTCGGTTGGCTGTCGAAAAGTTACACCACTGGCGTATTTACTTACAGGATGTGAACATGACAAATTCATTGGGTTAAGTAGGTGGATGGACTGTAGCACTGGGAAACCATTGCATACGTCGATGCATGTCAACGGTGTCAGAAGCTATGGTAATTGTGGGTTCGCACTTACTGTTAAAATTTACAACATAGACAATAGCGTAGTAAGCCCTGAAGTGGTATGGCACAGCGAAACCATGAGCCGAGACCAGACACAACTGATTGCACTCTAAAGGTATGGAGAGTGGGCGTTTAAGTAGGTACACCTGACACAAAAGACCGGCTCATGATTGGTGGAGGCGGTGTGGCTCCACCAAACCAGCAACCAGGGCGGCACATATCTACTAGCTGTCTAAAAGCCACGTGAATGTATGCTTTGCACTTGCCTGCAATAATGCGGACGACCAGCGAAGTGAATCCTTGGGAGAGGATGCCATTTGACATCCAACTGGCATCCAACTGTCTGGCTTATTGTAATCGGAGGCTGTTTGGTCCCGAGACAGTATGTGTCAAGGCGAAGCATGTCTACTCTTGGTGTAGAAGGCGCTTGTTTTGAGAATGCGGGATTATCATAGATGGAACAGATGACCTGGATACCGGAGGCTGTTTTCACAAAACACTACCTGCAAGAGGTGGAAACGTTTCCAGATGATAGACCACGGTACTTGGGGCGGGCCGACTACACGTAGCTTATCATCGACGCCTCCCAAACGTGCTAAGTAGCATCGGAAAAGTATGTTTTGGCAAACACATTTAGTGGCAACTGATGAAATGCAGAATAGTCCCATAGTCTAGCTAAAGCCCGTTATAGGGCCTAGGGAACACTAGGTTCCAGCACTGTGGACCGAAACTTTGAGACGCCAGTGGACATGATATAGAGCACGGTCAGTTCCCTACAGGCAAACAACGTTGAGCCAAGCACCAAGGTGACATTGCTGCAGTAGGTGCGACTCACATCTGGATAATAATATTGACAAGACACTTGGCTTGCATGCAAATAGAATGCAAAGAAAAAAGGATGCAAAATGTGCATTAAATGCTAGAAGAAAACGGAAAGTAACAATTGGAGGCAAGAAATAGACTACAGGATTGCCACTGACTGCGCGAAGTCTGCTTGGGGCTGCAGCCATAGCTGTGGATCATGTCGAGGCCCAGCTCTACGGAGATGGCACGCGACAGCCTGCTTGTCTTCCTGTCATTTTCTTAATGCCTGCATGTATCGTCACGGACGACTTACTCGAGGCTGCCTAAAGGGGATCAGCCACGGTGCATAACGCACGCCGATGAAGTCGGTCAACGGGCATACGGAGAACGTGGGCTAGCCAACCTCAGTGTGTCGGTTTCACTAACCAATCCAGGGGAAACAAGAACACCCGTCGCCAAACAGCATTAAGCAGGTCTCAGCATTGGTTACCGGATGTTTTCACTAAACTTGAACAATATTCAGCAAACCTGGGTAGTCAAACACGTCGAAGCATTTAATACCCCTACCGCGAATAATGAACAATTATTTATAACGTGTAAAAAAGCAGGTGCTTGACATGTCCCGTAGGGATTTTAGCGTGCAAAAATGATAGATCAAGGGATAATGGAATCGCCAGTTTGGGCGATTACAGATTTAACTACACTGTCGTATAAAGGGAGTTTGAAATGAGTATGTACGCGCACAAAACAATAAGGGGAGCAGTTATTGATCACATAATAGTTGAGAAAAAATAAAAAATAACAAGGACAACGCGTACTCGTGTACAACTACCTAGGGTCGACGGGATACAGAAATCCAGTTTTTACAGTAGTATCGTTTATCAATTTTGTGCAAGAGGTTTGGAGTGACTCATTCTCGAATAGGGTTATGGCACTATGCACTGTCTGTTGTGCATTAGTGCCAGCATCTGGTGGTCATGGGCTATAGCACGTAGTGTAAATGTGACAGAGTATTGTTAAGGCGCTTTTTGAAAAGGGATAGGGTGGGTGCGTTAATTACATGTTCCGGGAGGGCGTTCCAAGGCTGTGACACACGAAGGGAGAAAAAGTTTCTCCGACATTCCAGGCGGCTGTACTGCGTGATCGGCTTAAACCGATGACTTCATAGCGGGGTATTTTGACTGAGTATTAGAAGGGAATGACATGGATGGCTGAGTTTTCTCAGGAGCTGGTACACTATTATGAGATCGCCCCTTAGACGCTGATAACGTCCACTGTATACTTTGAGAGTCATCAGCCTGAGTGGGTAGGGGAGGCTGGTCAAACCTCTGACGCTCTTCGTTGCCCCATGTGGTGCAGTATCCAGCGCGGTGAGATGGTGCTTGAGACAGGGTTGCCACGCTTGGATAGCGTATTCCGCGTGCGGCCTCATGTACGCACTAAACATTTTTGGAAAGACTGAAGAGTCAAACTTCCCGAAAGCTCTGGGAAGAATGCTGAGATACTGGTTTGCTTTCTTAGACGTCGTTTCAATCTGCCTCAAACAACCGAAGTCATCTTGGACTAGCACGCCGAGATCGCACTCGTGAGAAGCCCGCTGTGGAATTTGTGGTCCTAGATGGTGTTAAGTGACACGGACACGATCAAAAAGTCACGATGGCGGCGGGCGGAAAACAGGCGTTTATTCAGTATAGTGTAGCCTATTTAAAGGAAATAAACACTGTTAATCTTCGAGCCTTCTCATTGGGTCTCCTGTTTTTCGGCTCACCTCATTGGTTGCGTTCCCCTTTTATTTCATTGGGTTATGTTATTCCTCTTCGGTCGCTGTCTTCCTGTCTCGCGCAATGATCACGTCTTTCGTGCTTGGCATCTGATTGACCGTATTTCTTTGGACCGCTCATATTTGGCTTTGCACTCTGAAACTTGCCGTTACTAGCGATTCTCGAGTTGCCAGTGCGCCCTCTATGTTCTATTTTCCAATCCGGTTTGTCGGTTTCTGGATACGTGTGCCACTCGTGATTCGCTTTCCAGCCATCGCTGTGTCTCCCGGTGGGTTCACGCGTTCTCTCGATCGAACTGATCCGCCGACTCCGGTAACCTGCGCTTAGGTGGTAAGGTCGAGCATACTGGACTGGTTTCCTAAACCCCGTTACATCCTTTTCCTTTTTTTTGTTAGGATTGCGCCGCAGTATGTCCCATACTGCTTTCCGCTGCGTGTGAGTTTCCTTCATTCTGCAGGGGTGACGCGTATCTGTCTTGGTTGCTGTTGTCGATTTTCCATGTGGGTAAAACGCGTACAACCTGCTTTCCGGACCTGTACTCGGTTTCGCTTAATTGTAATGTCCCCAACCTTCACTTCGTAGCTTCTCTCTCTATCACAACTGGACTCTAACTGCAAGTACGTATTTCAACTCGTAGCGAATAAGCAAGAAGACGCGTCAGTCTGGCGCACAGTGTACTGAACACTTAACGGTTTACATGTGAGCACGGAACGTTAGGGTGTGTCCTTGAGTGCGTGTGTGCGTGCTTATCTACGTGTGTGTGTAGGGCCAATCAGGTTCACGGTCATAGTGAGCGATCATTGGTTGCACACGTAACAGTCCTCCATGTTTTGGCTGACGTTACAGTCATGGCTGAAAACGTTCGATCGGTTTGCGAATCCGGGTCGATCGGCGTAATTGTGTTTCCCCTGTTGTTCTGTGTTCGTCGTGCTCTGCAGCTTGCTCTGCGCTCTCCGAGTGTGACTGACTCACGGCAGGTGTGTCAGTGCTCCTGGGGCGTACATGATCTGAGTGCCGGCGAACAACCCGGCCGTCCGGAAGCTGCAAATCGTTTTGACTTCCTGAAGAATCGAGCACAGTCGCCGGCTGCCAACATTGTTCATGCGGTAACCTGGTGTAAACAGGTTGATGGTCCTGAAATGTAACTTCCGGCTTTGATTCCTCTGAAGACACAAACTTTTTCTGACGCTCCTGTACTTCAACACGCGGGTTCGGGAACAACAAATGAAGCCTCGTTCTCAGATTTCTGCCGAACATCAATTCCGCCGGGGATTTCCCGGTAGCCTCAGTGGGTGTAGAACGGTAGGAGAATAGGAACCGATCCAGTTTTGTTCGCAATGTTCCCGTTCGCTGCTTTAGTAAGCCTTGTTTCACAGTTTGTACTGCACGCTCCGCTAATCCGTTTGATGCTGGGTGATACGGGGCTGATTTAACGTGTTGGATTCCGTTGTTGGCGACAAATTTACCAAATTCGGCACTGGTAAAAGGCGAACCATTGTCTGTACAAATGGTTTCCGGAATGCCAAACGTAGCGAAGGACGAGCGCATTTTAGTGATGGTGGATTCGGCTGTCGCCTGAGTAACTGGATGTACGTCAATCCACTTAGAATGTGCATCAATAAGTAGAAGAAACATGGTCCCGTCGATCGGTCCGAAGTAGTCGGCGTGGATACGCTGCCAGGGCTTGTCGGGCCAACGCCAAGGGTGTATTGGACCTGGCGCCTTGCTCCGCTGATACGCCTGACAAATATCGCAATTCTTCAGTAAGTTCTCTATGTCTGAGTCGATGTTGGGCCACCAGCAGTACCCTCTCGCTAGTGCCTTCATCCTCGCCACACCTGGATGAGCATCATGGAGCTCTTTAAGTATCTGTGAACGCGCCTTGGTGGGAGGGACTAGACGAGAGCCCCAAAAAACACAGCCGTCGAATAGACTCAGTTCGTTCTTCCGAATCATAAACGGTTGTAATTCAACTGTCCCTTCAGGAGGCCAACCCATGTTCAAAAAGCGTTTCACCATTGATAGCACGGGGTCTCGATCCGTCCATTGACGGATTGTTGAACTCCGTATCGGTGTTGTGTCTAGATGTTGCATTAGATTAACCAGTTCAAACGGAGGGTCGTGTTCATGTGCAGTTTCCGTGATCGGCAGACGGCTGAGTGCATCAGCTGTGCAGTTGCTGACGCCGGTAATATAAACAATCTTGTAACTGTAAGCACTCAAGGTTATAGCCCATCTTTGCATCCTCGGTGATGCCATTTGTTGTATACCTTTGGTTTCCCCAAACAAGGATATCAATGGTTTGTGGTCTGTATGAAGCTCGAAAACGTTTCCCCATAAATACTGGTGAAACCTCTTAACTCCGAAGATAACGGCTAGCGCTTCCCTGTCCAGTTGTGAGTAGTTCTTCTCCGCCGTCTGTAAGGTGCGCGATGCATATGCTATGGGACGTAAAGAACCATCGTCCATGCGGTGGCACAGGACAGCCCCGACCCCCCAAGGGGACGCGTCGCACTGAAGTATGAGTGGCTTGTTAGAGTCATAATGGACTAACGTTGGTGGCGAAGCAAGAGCTTGTTTTGCTTTATTGAAGGCATTTTTTGACGGGAACCCCAACACCACGATGCATTTTTGTGTAACAGCTCATTTAATGGCGATAGAACCGTCGATGCATTAGGCAGGAAACGGCGATAGTGAGATAGCATTCCTAAGAACGAACGGAGTTCATCACAACTCTTTGGCTCTGGGCTTTCTAAAATAGGTTTAACCTTGTCATTTAAAACATGTAAACCGTGTTTATCAAGCCGGTATCCAAGGTAACAAACGGAAGGTGAAAGGAACTCACATTTAGACCTTTTCAATCTGAATCCACTTCGCTCCAAACGCTCGAGCACGACCGCGAGTGTTCGAAGATGCTCTGTATCCGAGCGTCCAGAGATAAGAATATCATCCAGATAAGCACACGCAAAAGGAATGTCCTTCACTAGGTCGTCAATAATTCTCTGAAATATTCCGGGGGCGGAATTAATGCCAAAAGGTAAACGAGTATATTGAAATAGTCCCATGTGCGTGGTGATGGTAGTAAGTTTCCTCGAAGGTTCATCGAGCTCTATCTGCGAGTATGCATGACTCAGATCGAGTTTGGTAAACTTTTCACCACCAGCTAGTGTTGCATACAAGTCATCAATACGTGGCAAGGGGTACCTGACCAGCATGGATGCTTGATTTATGGTTATCTTGTAGTCACCACAAATCCGTACGGAGCCGTCCGGTTTGGTTACTGGCACAATTGGAGTTCCCCAGTCAGAAAAGTGTACAGGAGTAATAATACCTTGAGTCTGTAGGCGGTTTAGTTCCTCTTCAACTTTAGGCCTCATAGCGTATGGTAGTGTGCGCGCCTTAATGAATTTTGGTCGAGCGCCTTCCTTTAGTTTTATCGCAGCCTGAAATTCTTTCAACTTCCCAAGCTCCTCGGAAAAAACAGCTGAATGTTGTTTAAGTAATGTTTCAAGTCCGGAGATCTCGGTGACTAATTTTACCACATTCATTGTATCCGGGAAAGCACGTATCCAGTCTCTTCCAAGCAGATTTGGACGATCCCCGGGGATCACATATACAGGAAGTGTGCGTATTTTGTCGCCATACTGTGCCTTCACGAAGCATTTACCAAGGACACGTATAGGTTCACCGGTGTATGTGCGAAGAACAGAATTGCAAGCGGATAAGTTCGGGAGCGTTTTTACAGCGTTTTCCCGGATTATCGTCACGGATGCTCCTGTATCGATTTCCATCTGTACCTTTTGTCCTTCAATGTAAAGCTCTAGAGTGTATGGCGCCGGCTGCATGCTAGAAACGGAATTAAGCCAAATGGAATGTAATTCAGGGTCGCTACCATCAGACTCGTCCACAGTTTTGATGGGGTTTGCTCCTCGATAAGCCCCACCTGAACGTCGCTTGACCGATCTACACACTCGCGCCAGGTGGCCCACCTTCCCGCAGCTTCGACATACTGTCTTCTGATGCCGGCAGTCGGATGGACAACTGTGCTGCTCACCACAACGATAGCACACAAACAAATTGACGCCAGTGGGTGGCTTTGGTTTTGGTGTAGTGTTAATCAATCGCAGCTCATCTGACGAGTCCTTCAGCGTAAATGTTGCGAGTTGTTGTGTAAGGTGTTCCCTCTGCCGGGCAATCGAGCAGGCCGTCTCCCAGGTCAGTGAACAATCATCTTGTGAAAGGAGCTTCTCCCGCGTGCTCTGGTCTGAGATTCCGGCTATCAAACATTGGAGTAACATGGTCTCTTCAAATCTCGTTGGATCGACTTCATTGTATTTACAATCAGGTGCTGCTTGTAGTACACGAGCGATGAACTCGTTCACACTCTCATCTGGTTTCTGGCAGAGTTTCGAGAAGTAGTATCTAGCCGTAAAAACATTCTGACGAGCACCCCAAAGAGCACTGAAGGTTTCCAAAGCGCCGGTTATCGTAGAAGAGATTTGATCAATACGAAGTGCATCGAAATACCTTTGACCCTCATCTCCAAGAAACTGTCTCAAGAGCTTCACTTTGTTTTTCTCAGTAAGAGATACTGCTGGATTCAAGATTGGAAGCAATTCCAAGTAATCCGTAAAGGTTTTCCGCCATCTATGCCACGAGTCCAGGGAAGGTTTGTCGGTAGAGCACGACCAGAAGACCGGTGGAGTATTTGTCATGGACATGTTGACCTCGTCGCCAGATATCACAGCTGGACTCTAACCGCAAGTACGTATTTCAACTCGTAGCGAATAAGCAAGAAGACGCGTCAGTCTGGCGCACAGTGTACTGAACACTTAACGGTTTACATGTGAGCACGGAACGTTAGGGTGTGTCCTTGAGTGCGTGTGTGCGTGCTTATCTACGTGTGTGTGTAGGGCCAATCAGGTTCACGGTCATAGTGAGCGATCATTGGTTGAACACGAGCTAAAAAAAGTCTACAAGGGGCAAAATTGTTTAAAGAAGGACGGAGCAGTGTTGAGGATGAAGACAGTCCTGGGAGACCTACAGAAGTGAGGTCTCTGCTGGTGGCTCGTATACATGTCACTATGACCTCACTGCGTCGGAACACGCTGGCGCCGCGACAGTGGCTGCTATCTGCAATGGAATTTGAGCCTCTTTCCTGTTGGGGCGGCACACAAAATTGTCCATGTCACTTCACTCGTCACCTTTCTGTCCGATCTTTATGTGAGTTCCATTGCTCGATTCGATCATCTCAGGTGACATCCTCTACTGCTGTAGGCCTCCCAGGCCTGTCCTTCATCCTCACACACTGCTTCCGCTCCTTCACTTTTTCACACAATCTCTTGTCCTATCCTGTGTTGACATTTTTCTCCGGCTGAAACCATGTGGACACATCACTCATTCATCCTCATTATTCATGTCTGCTAGTGGTGGTGAAAACCACCTTTGCTATGTAACCGCACATACACAGTTGACATTCTCCTATGAATTT
>OX104065.1:65505129-65631172 GCA_944474145.2 Dicrocoelium dendriticum | reverse complement strand
CTAATTTAGCTGCATATCCGTACGGTGTATTCGATCTGTTTTATTCGATATTCCGTTTCAAATGATTGACTGTTGTTTGAAATCCCCGGCATTTACCTTCTAATTTCAACTCACACGTGAACGCGGAGCGTCACTCCTCTCCTGTCGACAAGCCCATGTCCAACCAAGCGGTCCAATCCAGTTCATCGGCTTCCATTTGGAGCCCTCGATCCTCCTTCAGATTGGCATGCCCCAATGTACGCACACTGCTACAAATCGGTCAACAGGCAGCACTTGCCCGAACATTGGAGACCCTCTCGATCGATATCTGCTGCTTACCAGAGACTCGCCTGCAAGACTCGAGCACTGTGCTCCCTCTGCGATCCCCTTCAGGGGACGCAAGCAGTATTTTCTCCCTGCACCTAACCGGTGACGATGCAGCTTCGAGCACCGGCCAAGCCGGTGTTGGTATTGCCCTGAGTCCCCGGGCTGAAGCTGCTCTGGTTGATTGGATTCCAATCAGTAGCCGGATGTGTGCGGTCCGATTGGCTGGCTCGTTTAAAGCTTCGAAGTCGCGCGGGACTAATAGATGTCTATTCATCATCGCTGCCTATGCGCCCACAAACTGTAGCGATGATTCGGTAAAGAACGACTTCTACCGCCTACTGACCCAGCTCCTTCGCCACAGAAGAAGCACGGACACTGTTGTGCTGGCGGGGGATATGAACGCACAAGTTGGAAAGTTGTCCACTGATGAGCTGCATCTGGGCGGTCAACACGGTGTAGACTCCCGTAATGATAACGGTGAGCGATTACTTCATTTGTGTGAAGATGCTCGCTTATTTCTTGCGAGCACTAATTTCCGACACAGCACCCGCCGAAGGGTGACTTGGCGCCCACCAACCTCGAACCAGCCTTGGACGCAGATCGATCACATTGCTATTAGTTACCGCTGGAGAAGCTGCATCCAGAATTGTCGCTCGATTTGGAGCACATGTGTGGACACCGATCATGCACTTGTATGTGCTGACATGCGGATGCGTTTTGGCGGACGCCCACGACGACGCTGTGAGCGTATTAACGCCAGCCAACTGATAAAACCAGCTGTTCTGAGTGCGTATCGAAGTACGCTAGCATGCGAGTTGAGCAAGCGCTCACAGGAGACAATTGATGGTCACTTGTCACATGTTCGCCAGACCTTACTAGCAGCAGGCAAATCCTCATGTGGTATGTCTAATAGACAAAATGGACATTGGGTCTCTTCGCAGTCTCTGGAACTTATAGATGCTCGCCGGCAAATCCCGGCTGGAAGCGAGCACAATGAAACTCGCAAAGAGCTCCGGGCAAAACTCCGTGCTAGCCTGAAGATAGACCGCGAATCTTGGTGGTCTCATCGTGCGTCAGAGATGGAAGTGGCCGCTGCCCTTGGCAACCATCGTAAGTTATTCCGTCTGATACGGGAGACGGGCAGCAGGAGACCTGGTGTTAGTGAAACTATACGTGACGAGAGTGGACAGCCTATCCACAATTTGTCAAAGCATCTGGAGCGTTGGGCTGAGCATTTTGAAAAGCAATTTAATCGTCAAGAATTGTTCGATTCGCCGGTCACTGATCGCCCCGCTCCGTGGGCTGTCCCTTTGGATCCACCCTCTCGCTCAGAAGTCGAACGTGAGATCGGACTGTTGAAGTTGAACAAAACCGCGGGACCAGATGATCTTCCTCCAGCCCTCTTCAAATTTGGAGGCTCTGCTCTTGTTGATGCTTTGCATGAATTACTAGTGAAACTGTGGGAGCAGGAAACTGTCCCAACCGACTGGAGCCGCTCCGTTATTGTTCCCATCTTCAAAGGCAGCTCGCGCTCGGAATGCGGCAACCATAGAGGAATCAGTCTGATCTCCATCGCCTCCAAATTACTCGCGTCCATAATTCTCCACAGACTGACTGGCGCTCGTGAAAGCCAGATTCGTGAGGAGCAAGCCGGGTTTCGTCGGGGTCGTGGCTGCATCGACCACATCTTCACCTTGCGTCAGTTGTTGGAGCACCGTCACACATATTGGCGGCCCACCGTAGTCGTGTTCCTCGACATCAAAGGTGCCTTCGATTCGGCTGATCGATGTGCCCTTTGGAATTGTCTACTCAGGAAAGGTGTGCCCGAGAAATATGTAAATATTATCCAAGCATTGTATGCGCGTAGCACGGGCAGAGTGAGGGCTTACGGCAAGCTGTCGCCACCCTTCAATATCTCCAGCGGTGTGAGACAAGGATGCCCGCTGTCACCTTTCCTATTCAACTTCGCTATTGACGAAGTCATGGAGATTGCATTTACAGGACATGACTTGAAAGGTGTGGAGCTACTCCCAGGAGAACGACTTCTTGACTTAGAGTATGCAGACGACATTGCCCTCATCTGTGACAGCTCCCAGACGTGTCAAGCCGCGCTGGACAGATTAGCACTGGCTGTCAGTCGCTTCGGGCTTTGCTTTGCACCATCGAAGTGCAAAGCGTTCCTCCAGGATTGGCAGGGTTCGCCCCCTGTGCTGACCCTTGGTGGGGATCACCTAGAAGTCGTTCAGGAATTCAATTACCTGGGAAGTTGTATCAGCGCCCTTGGGATCGAAGACGAGATCACGAACCGCATAGCGAAAGCTCGAAGTGCTTTTGATAACCTTCGCCACCTATGACGACGGCGCGACATTACTCTCGCCCTGAAGGGTAGAGTGTACAATGCAGAGGTACGTTCGACCTTACTGTACGGTTGCGAAACCTGGCCCCTAAGATCGGCGGACATGAAGAGGCTACTTACGTTCGACCATCGGTGCCTTCGCAGTTTGGCTCACATCTGCTGGGAACACCGCGTGAGTAACGAGCGTGTTCGACGCCTTGTTTACGGCCTAGGAAAAGGGAATGAACCGCTCAGCACCGTCATTTCACTCACCAGGCTCCGATGGCTGGGCCACGTGTTGCGCATGCCAGCCCACCGACTCCCTCGACGTGCGCTGTTTGCTCACCGGGGATGTGGGTGGAAGAAGAGGAGAGGTGGCCAAGCGATGACTTGGTCCAGAGGAATGAAGGCCCTCACTTCGGAGCTGGCCTCAGTTGGAGCTTCACGGCTCCCTGGTTGGGGTCCAAAAGACGGTGAACACGTTCGGCTGGATACACTTGCTGATATGGCAAGGAGCCGACCTCAGTGGCGTTCCTGCTGTGAGTTTCTTTGTCCCTCCCCATCCCTTTAGCCTCCCCCTCCATCTACGATCTTATTTCATAGGGTAAAACGTAATTAAATTTTTGTTTTTGCCTACTAGCCGGCTAGTAGCTTACCGGAACGATGCGTATCCGTTGCTGGTAGCTCAGCTGGCATTCAACTGTCATATTTATTTTTCCTTTATGTATTGTATGTATGTATGTATTTCCTTTATGTATTGCGGTACAATAGCGGAGGTGTTTTACCATCTCTAGCTGACATGTATAATGATGATGATGATGAAATCCCCGGTGTCACTGCGCTTGATGTGCATGTTGCCAAGATGCCTACCTATTACGCACAACTTCTCCCATACTGGTCCCAGGAGACAGTTGGTCGTTGCTGGAGGGGACGGGGTTCAAGATTCTTGTAGCCATGCTAGGCTCGAAGAATGATTCCATGCACTCAGTGTGGAACGGACTACGGTCCAGCCACCGCCTTGTGTGCACTTGGTTTCCAAATACAGCGTGTATGTGTTTGCCTGTGAAGGCTCCGTTGATGAAACGTGGTTCCCATCCACATGCCTCTGTCTTTTTCATTCGGGTCTACACTTTATATGGCGTGTGCAGATGTAGCTGTGGATGGTGCAGCGCAGGCCACCCATGGTTCCTCCATAGGCGCAGACGTCCTGTGGTTGTCCTCAAGAAGGCCACAGTGACAGGCGGATCCGGAACCGGATGCCGCCAACCTTTTCTGATTAGTGTATGATCACTATTCCTAGTAAGGTTCTGTCAGACTGTTTGCGTCATAAATTCGCGCTAGTATTCCGAGATGAGGTTGGTTGCTGCACGAAAACGAAGGTAGCATTGTCCTTCCAATCCCATGCAAAGCTTGTCTTCCGACCCATTGGTCCATTACCATATGCGACGTTTCCAAGCGTTATTTAGGAACGAGGGACTGCGACAGGCTGGCATACTTATATCTGTGAATTGCTCTCTGTGAATTACACCTTACTAGTGCCAGCTGGTTGATCGATAATAACCTTTCTCATATGTCCGGCTAGTGATTTTTCCTTGATATCACATCACTGACGTCATCTGTTTGGGTATAGCTGGCACGGCGACCTCACAACCGTCAACTCGACTTAAGCTTTGCCTTAATTTTGAACCCTTCTTCCTAACATCATCCCACCCGCGGCTCCATTCGTGATGTTTTTTCTGTTGAGAGTGTGCTCGTTAAAAGGTGTTCTCTCCACGTAGCAACTGACGCTTCGAGTTTTATTATGTGTTCTTCATCGACTCGTTTTTAGGTCCCTATGAGCACCAGCTTTCGGGACATTATTGCTACTTTTGAGTTCATGTAAGCGAAGCGCTATAAACTGCAAATTCACCTTAACCAGTGTTTTGTCGGACTGCTAGAGTAGGCCAATCCCCGGGTGTGGAAGAACAAACGAAGCGAGTAGGTGACAAGCTGTGGTTCATTGGAGACCAAGACGGGAGCCGGACGCGAATTGAATTACACTGAATCACACTGCACTAGCTGTGGTCCGATCGATCACGTGTGCTGACTTGAAATCAACACTAGTCTGTTGATCGATGCCTTTCCGATGTGTTACAATCTGACCGTGGGCATCAGCTGGGCTCTATATTGGCCTCAGCTTGTTGTAGCCTTCGGGGCAGATGATTGATTTGCCCAGACTCGCGAGCTTCGTTTACTTACTCACGAGAAACCGTACCTTCTTATTAACCAGATTTTGTCAGTTATCTGTTAGTTCATTGAATTGAGGTTTTGATTGAATTTTGTATCCATGACGCACTTTAGCCTGGTACATTTCGCGGCCACTGGCCTGCTGTTTTCCATTAGCGTTGTGCACTGTGCGAATTCATGCTTGTTCCGCTTCCCCGTGCGGCACCGAATTTAACCCGCTACGACTAGTAATAGATCATTCCTTAGCTATTTTGTCTATACTCTTCGATTTTGTCGTTCAGCATACTCGTTTCACTGTTTGCTGCGACTTTCACTATTGGGAACTTTGAAGGATTCTGCCATACTGATTATTTACTGTTTTTCCGCAGCATCTCCCGATTCGTTACCCTTTCTGTTTAGTTCATTTTGTTGGTGCATCATGTCTGTGATGGTCACGCCATTATCTATTTTGTCCAGCTTCCGTGGCTTGAGCGTGAGCAGTACGATGCCATCTCCCTGGAACGCAACTCTCATGGACGCTGTGGATATATACTCTGTTCGAATCCCCTCGGTACTGCTATCAGCCAAACTTACCGCCTGGATGTTCGCTGTCGACGAGTTTATGACGCCACTCCGAGAAAGGTGGGCTGGAAACGTTTGCATTTTTCATTGTACTGTGTGTAACTTCTCCCCGTATCATCCTTTATGTTATTGTTATCTGCTTTGCACCCAGCTTAATCTCAAGTATTTTCTCCCTGCAGTCTGTTATACTTGCTTACGACAGTACATGTTATTACTTATCCGTGATTGATGGGGCCTATAGCCATCATGACAAATATGTCCGTATATCGGACAGTATATTAACCAAGCGTCAAATCTTACGACACAAGCAGGACCACCGATAACGTTGGACAATGTAGTAGAGTGCCACATTACCAGAGGTCTCAATCACACGGACCACGGCCGATATATTTGCTCTTAGCTTCAGCTAAACTGTTGGCATACTAGCATTACGGACATAATTGATCGTTGCATTCATCACCGAGCGGCTTCCATACCCTCATTTTCAGTGGTCCAAACGCTATCTTTTCAGTTCCATTATCGTTGCTTTTTTCTGTATGAGGGCTAGAGCTCGCTGTTTCTCTGTAACACCTATTCCCATGCTTCATGAGAGTAAATTGGCCCCATTGGGCATGCTTATTAGGTCCATGAATCTCGTTCCGTGGCCAAGATCTTCTCTTGAACGCCTTGTCAAGTCAACTACTCACGATTCCGTGTTTTCACGTATACTTCGAATTCATGAGCCAGTTCATGACGGTACAAATGGCAAAAACCTTGTCACGTGATTTTAACTCTTTTACCATGCAACGCCTTTAATTGTAATTTTAATGTATTCCTCCCATCAAGTCACTAGCTACATAGTTCAACCACCATCCAGAAGAGCATCAGACGCGTTTCGCCCCGTTGGTGCTTGTCAGTGGTGCGCATTCGTTCGGTCCCCTAATGGGGATCGAACCCATGGCCGCTAGAGGCAGATTCCAACTAACCAGCACCTTAAGCCACTGAGCCATGAGGGATGGCGTCTGGGATAGATAATTTGTAAGCTAACTGAGATATGTAGCCTCTCCTAGTTTCAGATATCGGCCGGTGGCCGAGTGGTCTGCACGTTTGCTTTGCAACCATAAGGTCACCGGTTCGAATCCGCGTAGGGGTGGGCGTCCTCGCGGTATACTCAGCCCGCGCGCCACTGGTGGTGGTCGCGCGGCAGCGAAGCGCCGTTACGGCGTATAAGCTGACACCTTTCTCTCTTTCTTCCTAGTTTCAGATGCTATGGACATAGCATTGTGAGGAAGTGAGAGGAAATCATGTCAGAAACACGATATCAATACTCACAGCCTCTCTTACATATAATCAAATGCTAAAAAACACTTGTTTATCTGATAATCTTTATCCCAGCCATCAAAAAGCATACTGCGTGTCCATTCTGTGTTGGCTTTGCTAGGATGCTATGGACATGTTTTTTTGTTCGACGGTGCAACTGACGCTCTGTGAGATTGATTGCGATGAATGGAAATCTCGAAGTTACACAAAGCCAACCATACGTGCTTTGCCCCCCCCCCCATATGTTGGATAACAGTCTCAAACCTGGAGAGATATCTGCAAAATTAGATTCACCAACCGGAAGGCTACCTACCTTTGACACTGATTGAAAATGTACACATTACTTGTAGTGACATCCGATGGCTTAAAATATATAGTGACATCCAGAAGTAATTTTGCATGAGGGCTCTACACACACAGTAACTCGGACCCTCATACGTTGTGAGCATGGATAGTTTCTTCCTCATTTTCACAAAATTACTCGATTTTCGCCTCAATACTATGTTCTCGTCTCGTTGAATGTGGTACACCGTCTGTTTTCTGTCAGTTTCATCCCACTACAAGGTATTATTTACTGTGGTCACATACATGCACTCTGTTTTTTAGAATGAAATTGAATTTATGGGCTTTATCTAAAGCATCGAATTGTGGCCACAGTAGGGTCTTCTATCCAGTAATTCACATGAAGTCTTTCTGCCAATTCCTCTACACTTTCGTCATATCACCGATTGTTTTATCTGAGCCTTTACTCAGCCAGGTACAACATCGGTTAGGTAGCACACACAGAATTATGTGGTCGACATATTTGGTGAGCAATAGCTGCGCCATGTGAACAAATCTCTCTGCTCAAGGAACAACCAACGTCTTCATCCGAACGAATTTTCTCGCTTATTTCCGTGCTGAAACAGTCTACAACAGACTTCGGGATTGCCTGAGAGCGTTAGTGGACAGGCGGGCTAGCCGTCGGAATATTTCCTCCGTCATTAAATGATAATAACAGCTTACCGGCAATCTGCTTAGCAACTGCGTATGTTATTCGGTATGGAGAGGAAGTGGCCACCGACTAACGGTTGTTAACTAAGTCATCTTCCGATATAGCCATAGGACATCTTGTGGCGGTCATTTTCTCCATTATTTCCAGATTACCTGCACAAGACCCTCTAATCTTCTCGTCTGGGACTCCAAGAACTACCAAAACAACACTGACTATTCACGTACAGCACGCGGTCCACCATTTCTTTAGAGGCTTTGCTTCCACAAATCAGCTAGCCGACTTTCAACGTTACTTACGAAGTTCTGCAGCATGCTATTAGCATTGCCTCGCGGGCAGCTGTTGACAAATATGAGCATTTCGAAAGCTTCAACACACGTGACTGCAGATAGCAGCCTTTGGTCGTTTATTTTTGGCCAGATCACTTTGGGTTGGATTTCATCGTTCATTGGAATTATTTCGTGGAGATTTAGATAACACTCAGTTTCATTTCTGATTCTGAATTTTTCAACCATAAATACTTATATTTTCATCCCTTGGTTTCGCTGATCTTACTGTCGCCATTTTCCCCAGCAATTGGTCGTCATCTTGTTTTTGGGTAATTCAGAGTGCCGAAGCAATCACCCTGTGGTACTTGTTCTAAGCTAGTCGGATATCGTGTAAATGCCCTCACGTGTTTTTTGTGTCAAATATCACATTTTTTGTGTTGGTCTATCATTTGTCCTCCTCATGAAATCCAACACGACCTCGCTCAAATGTTATGTGAAATAGCCTAAACAGCATAGCCAGGAAGAGTAAAGCCAACTTATAGGCTTCCTCATTCCGTTACCAACAGCTCCATGCGTTTGGCTCAACAACCTAGCCCGAACAGCCTTCAGGTTTCAGCTTAGTCTTCCTCTTCTACCCGTGCAGACTCACCGTCACGAAGTCCAACCGTTGTGAGCAGTCCAGTTCCACCTGGCATAAATTGCTGTGTCCTACGAGCACTGATATCCCAGTAGGTGAAAGCTTGAGTGCTTAAGTCCAGTTTAAAGAACCAGATTACGAAAGAATGTGGGGCGTTTAACTTCTGTAAGTCTACAGCTAGCCAAACCACGTGAGACTCGTAATGTACTTCGTCCTGCTAGATTGACTTCCTCCAACCAGAGCGTTACAACGTCGTGATTTTCCACGTGTCGGAGTTTAGTGATCCATCACCCAGGTACGCTACAATCACGATGTCGTTTTTACAGAATCTAATTGACAGACTCCTTGGCGCTGGTAAGGACTCGGTAAATGTGAGGCAAATTACCCGTTTTGCAAAACAAGATGATAAACAAAATCGGTCTATGTGAATCACTTTTGTGAACGAAGCCAGTCCAAGACTGATCAAGTCCCACCTAAGTATGGTGGGAGGTTTTAAGATCCATGTTCGTCCAGACCTGAGATCCGTTCAGATCTATCATCAATGAAATGAGAAGACGTACTAGTGACTAGTAACAAATCTCCGTATCGTAAATTTTCAGGTGGTTTTTAAGAATCTACGAATCAAGATAAACAGCTTGTTCACACTTCAAGCATGCCTGACGGTTTCTGCTGCGGCCCGCGTGTAGCCTTTATCAACGTTTGCAGTGTTATGAACAAGCGCCATGACCTTTGTCATTTCATTGCGTCTGAGCGACCAGACGTATTGGGACTCGCAGTGGCATGGCTGCATTCATACGTATGCACCCAGGAAATCGAACTCAGCGGTTATTCCTGTTTCCGCTGCGATAGACTAACAGATGCCCGCGGTGGCGTCTTGCTCTACATCCAGTCTTCCTTGCGTGGGAGACTTGTGAACACCGAAGTGACGATGGTCTGTGTGAGCTACTGTGGTGCTCCATCCACCTCAGCCGCGGAGAACTACTTGTGGACGCAGTCTGTCGCAACCCCCTGAGTCCTTGTTTGGATTGGCTGCCCCATCTTCGAACCTACATGAGTCGTCCACATTCTCTACTTATGGGCGATTTTAACTGTCCTCGAATACGATGGCCTGATGTGCATTTGATGCATGGACCTGGTGAGATTGTAGCAACAATCGGGGATTTGTTACTTGAAACTGGTGCATCGCAACACATGCTAGCCAACACACATAATCGCACACCCAACCTCGTGCTATCTCGACCTGAGGTTGACGAGCTACGAACAACGAGTACATGACATTCAAATCCTGGAGCCCCTGGCTACAAGCGACCACTCAGTGCTAATTGCTGGTATAGAATTGCCTGCCGTATTCACGTCCGCTGGCGCCAGCTTAAAACTACTGGAAAATGGGCTTCGACGGTCTAGCTCGAGGCGCGGGCCAACTGGATTGGTCTCTGTCACAAGCTGCATCTGTGGAAGACTGTTGGACATTTATAAATGAGAGATTGACATCGTTGTGTTCCCAATTTGTACCCTTGAAATGTCAGAAGGTTGGACCGATTAAGCCTCATTGGTTTGACAAGGAGTATGGAAATCTGGCTCGGAGGCGGCACAGACTGTGGGAAAGATTCCTCCTCTCTGGCTCTGCCAATGACTACGAAGCGTATAAAAGTCAGCGGAACATCTGCGGTAGTGCAAAAAGGAATTAGCACCGACATTTCGAAGAGCAGCTCGCAATCTCCGCGAAGACCGCTTCAAAGAGAATCTCTGCTTACGTGAAGCGACTCCTGAAGCCGTCAGGTTATAAATAAATAAATAAATAAATAGTTTATTCTCGTCACTGCGAGGCACACCATCAAGGGCGTGATCATGGTATTACAGACATGTATGATCGGCAATTGCACAAATTAGTACATTTTGACCAATAGCATAGGAATTTATGTGTGTTGAGATGTAAAACTATGTTTAACTGTGTATTTGGAAGGGGACATGTTGTGTGAGTAGGTAAATGTGACTGTGTGTGCTTTTGTTCGTTGTGTTCGCCATCAAAGGGGGAATCAGTGGAACGCTTTGAATCAGATGACGTCCGTGATGTGTGAATGATCCTCCGGAAAAGGGAAGAGGCAGTGACTTTATTTAGTGGCGAGTCACATCCGCCACATCACAGTGTTGTTAAACGGATACTTGTGGCTTTTTATAGGGAGAACGCTTGCCGGACGAAATCCCACCACATCCTGGAACACTGCCGCCGAACCATCTGCTGGAACGGGATTTACCCGAACCACCCAGCTGGCATCACGAGGAGGTTGTTCGGCTAGCCAGCCTTGGATGGCCCGGACGGACAGCCCCTAACCTCCGGCACTGAACGTCTGTCCGCGTTGTCGACCCACTTCGCTTCTGTATTTGCGATTCATCAGGCGTCTGTTCCGAGTTCGACGTGTAACGCAGTTACCGAACTCGACATTATAGATTACGACGTTGAAGAAGTATGTCAACTACTCTCCAGTCTTGACGGCACCCAACCTGCCTGACCTGATGGGCTCCACTCACTGATTCTCAAG
This sequence comes from Dicrocoelium dendriticum, assembly GCA_944474145.2. Classification (NCBI taxonomy): domain Eukaryota; kingdom Metazoa; phylum Platyhelminthes; class Trematoda; order Plagiorchiida; family Dicrocoeliidae; genus Dicrocoelium; species Dicrocoelium dendriticum. The sequence goes on along the minus strand of OX104065.1, from coordinate 65,620,008 downwards.
TCACTTTTGGCCATCATCTTTTCTGCTGCGACTGACTTTCAGGTCGCTGTCCGAAGGTTCGTTGCCGATTGACTGGAAATGTTCGATGATGAAGCCTATTCCGAAAGGCGGCGACCCTAGCAAAGTAGACAACTACAGAGGAATTTGTCTGACACTTATTTTGGCAAAGGTTGCTGATAAAATTGCGAAGAAGCGGTTGCTGCAGTTGCTACAGTCCATAGAGGTCCTGACGCCCGCACAGCACAGTTTTATGCAAGGCCACTCATGCATTACAACCTTGCTTGTGACGAAGCATGGGTGAATGAAGGCGATAAGCAAGGGGAGTCTGTCGACATGATGTTCATCGATTTCAGTAAAGCGCTCGATAACCTTAGCCATGAAGTTCTCCTTCACAAACTCAACATGTGTGGTGTCGGTGGCTCACCGCACCAGTGCATCCGCGACTTTCCTTTTGGAAGAAAGTGGAGGGTACAGGTTGATGACCATCTAACTGACTGGTATCCCTCTACAAGTGCCGTACCTCAAAGCACTGAGTTGGGGGCCACTCTGTTCCTGATCCACATCAACGATCTGCCTTAGCTACTCTGGTCTCGTTGTGTCTTGTTTGCCGACGACATGAAGATTTGGAAAGATATTGACCCTCCTGACGACTTTGGTCTACTTCCGCAAGACTTCAACCGCCTACCTACATGATCTGCTGAAGTTCTTCTCCCGGTCAACCCAGTCAAGTCTGTGTATATGAGCTTAGGGAAGCGTGCTGACAGACAAAACTACACCTTTGACGGCTAATAGCCATATCCCACTCCTTCCGTGAATGACCTAGGCATACTCTCGCGCTGCGATTTGAAGTCCGTAGCCAACACGATCAGGCTATATCGCAACGGACTGTGCATGCTTTGGACGCTCAAACGTAGTTTCTGCACATGGCCTGAAGAGGTTGTCACTCACCTCGTCTCTTCCATCATTAGGCCAATGCTAGAGTACGGTTCGCCCGCCTACTTTCCGGTTACTTGAGGCAAGGCACAGAAGATCGAACGGGTCCAACACGTTGCTACCAGACTCATCCCGATTTTACGTGGCTTGCGCCATGAAGACCGATACGAGAGTATAGGTTCTACACCTTGTCTTCCTGTCGGATGTGAGTCGACCTCATTATGACGTACTGTATTCTACATCTCGGTGACTTCCCCATGCTGCGGCCATTGCAACACACGCGGACACAGATACAAACTTGTCGTGCCGGATGAGAAGCGAGTTCCTCACCCACTGTTCTTCGAACGGAGAGTGATAAATATTTGGAACAGTTTGCCTGAACATGTGATGGAAGCCACATCTCTGCATCACTTCAAAATGTTGTTGGATTTATATATTACCACTATTCGATTCAGAGAACGATTGCACACTTACGGTGACATCTCACATTTGTGAGTCCTGCAATACCGTGAGCCATATATTTTAAATGTTACATAGGAACGATAACGATAATCGCGAGTGATAATTTTTATAACGCTTTTCACTATGTTGTACAGAATTCAGTTTTTCTTGCTTCACAATAGTGTTCAGTAGTTACATTGCGCCCTACTTCTGGCGGATAAGCTAATTTCATTCCACCTGCATCATCGGATGTTTCTTGGAAATCCATCTGGGTGTTGACAAACCATTTACTGGTTTCTTCATTTATTTCTAAACCAGAAGCGATCCAATCGTCTAGATGGGGAATCCGATCAGGTGCTTTGAATGATACACATGTAGTACGGAAAATCAATGGTTTATCCCATCAGTAACACAATAACACAGTAAACTTTGACGGTTCGTGCTCTTACCAATGTTTCTAACTATTTTCCTGACGTTGTGCTCGCTTGAACCTATAGGGGGCTAGCTATTCCCCATAATATAACCACACCGTTCGTTTGCATTGTAGAGCTTTCACTCCATAGATGTCCATATGGGTAAGGTCGTCATGACCATTTGTACAATGCAGGTTAAGTATACAGGAGGTATAGACCTGCACTTGGTGCAACCCCTCGTCTTTGAGATCGCATAAGACAACTTCCCGCTAACATTCATTTTACTCAGGGTGCCGTTGCAGTTTTTGTACTTCGGGGAATTATTTATCTCCGCTGGGAGTACGGATAACCGACGCAACTGTTCCAATCACGGTCCAGCCACTTCACATATCAGAAGACAAATTCCTCAATTGAACTTTTAGTTGAACCTGAATATACGGTGCGTTATACAGTCAAAATAGTTCTGGTCATATAGTTTAATAGAATTGATCTGAAGGAAGATTTCATTCAATAAAGAACTACCGGAAGCCGGTAAGCACTGCCGTCGGCTGACTCCAACTCAGAAGTGCTGCGACTGACCCAACAAAAGCATTCTCATTTGCTAGCTCTTAAACACTTAGCTTAAATGTGGGTTAGACCGGACTTCTTCTGAATCTGCTGGCGTGGATCTAGGCATAAGCAGTATATATGAACAGGCTTTCATAGCACCTCTATCTCGAAAATCGAAGTGCGAATTCCATCTTCGTTCCAGTTGCGTTTTGTATTATACTCTTCATCTTCTGTCCTTCCTGTGTCACAATTGCATGTTCGGCTGTGCGAAGTTCGTCGGAAGCTTCCTGAATTTTCTGTTGCATATAGTAATTGTCACTGTGGCTGGCCACAATGACAGGCAAGCCTGAAACCGGATGCCGCCAACCATATATACATTGATCACCATCTGTGTACAGATATTATACTCTTGGAACCATGGCAGGATATGGACCGCAAGCAACGGTTCTCGAAGACAGACAGTCGGCGCAGGTTATCGGTACGAGCAGGCCAAGTCTGACAACCATACAACAGTACAACGCGGACGATCGCACTACAAACCCGCCCTTTGATGGAGAGGCGGATATAATGGCGACGCCATAAATGCCTCAGCCTGGAGAAGACGAGACGAGCTCTTGAGATGCGCATCGAAATCTCGTTTCCAACAGCCCCACCAGCAGTTATGCAGCTTCTCAGGTCGACAAAACTGCACAATTTCTATCGTCTCACCACCGATAGTGAGTGCTGGTAAAGACGCATGCCAGTCTTGAAAAAGCGCTTTACAGTTGGATGGGAAATCAGCCATCCCAAACTTTAACACTTTGATCAATAACCGGTTAAGTGCAATTTAGAAGGCCTATGGACCGTCACTCAGCAAGACGATATCATCACCATAGACCATGTCAACTACTCTGTTGGCTTAGAGGAGCTCAACATCAGCGCTCAACGAATCTTCTAGAGCATAATTGAGGACATCCTCAATGGTAAAATTGAAAAGGATTGGGGAGATAGGGCCTCCTTGTCGAACTTCACTGATGACAACAAAGGAAGGCGAAAGATTGCCATGAACCCTTACTCTACTTGTGGTCAGACTACACATAGTATGCGCTACGGAAATGAACTTTCCGGGGATGCCATTCCTCAATAGCCAGTGCCACAACGCAGCCCTGTCGACAAAATCGAAGGCAGCGCGGATATCCAGGAACACGACAATCGCTGGTTTTTCGTACACATGGCTGAGCTCGAGGATCTGGCGGAGTGTGAAGATTGGACTGATGCAGCCGCAACCAGGGCGGAACCCCCAGCCCATTCTCCTCGCTGTAGTGATTCACACGTTAGGGACAGTCTACGAAGTATGATGGACTCCAGGATGTTGCAAACCAAGCTTTTGCCCTTGTAATTGAAGCATTTTGTGCACAAGCCCTTCTTGAAGATGGGGACGACTACCGACTCACTCACGAATGATGAAATCTCCCCTTTTACCCAGACTTCTGAGAACAAAGCGGTGAGTTCTCGAACCAGCAAAGAGCCTCCATCTTTAAATAGAGCAGGAGGCAGACCATCAGGCCCGGGTGACTTATAACGCTTTAGATAGCAGAGTTCCCGCCAGATTTCCTTGTGAGGGAGAGGATCAGTGGCGATAGTCCACTTAGCACCAGTGTAAGCCCCAGGGATCTGACGGCAAGAAAAACAGCAAGCGAAAATGTTTGGCCCATTGCACCAACCGTCGTTGAAGATTAGTGATTAGCGAGCCATGCTATTCGCATATTGTTTCGCTTACTCCAGATCGGAAGACTTCGGTGATTCGGATGAAGTGGAACAGTTTTTTGGTACTACCGGAGAGGTTAACAAGTTCCATCTCTCTAGTACTTTCACATCGTCAGCTCTCACGCTGCTTTTGTAAGATCCTGCGCAACGCTCGATCCAAGGATCAGTTTTTCTCACTAAAGCTGGAGTCGGCTGGGATCAAGCGGCGTCTGTCTATCAGTAACAAGGAGGCAGAGGTGATCCAGCTTTTCGGCGTGTGACAAACGACTCAACAACTGGCCGTATTGGCAGAAATTATGGCATCTTTGATAAGCACCCATTGCGGATGCAGGCCATCGTCAGAGAATGAAGCAAGCAATGTTGGCAGAGAAGCCTTGGTACTTGGCTAATGTCGCAGATTTTCGACGTTCGGTTGGTAGTGCGTGCGTCTGGGTGATCCTCCAAATGCATGCAGATTTTGGCGCGAACCAGTGCGTTATCGGAGTCCAGACAGGTTGGCCAGTACGATCGGCAGTCTGTTACGCTCCAGTGCCATCTGTGGCTCATTGTTATGAGATCAAGCTGGGCCCACTCTTGTGTTTGAGAAGGCGGACGCCATGTAGCAGTCTGCTTTTTCGAATGCCGAAAACTGGTGCTCGAATTAAACAAGCGATGATCAGAACAAAGAGTCAGTAGCCTGTCTTTATTGTCTGATCGACTGCTACCGAGGCCAAAACTACCTCTAAGATGGTGTTTGCTTGGTGGCAGGTGGCCCACTCGTGCATCAAAATCTCCAGTAAGAAAGACAGTGTCAGTTTTTTGAGGAACGCAGGAGATCACGCAGTTGCTGGTAAAAGCAATCCTTGACTGCATCCGGTCTACAGTTTGTAAGAGCGTAAGCGGAGATGACAAACAAGGCAGACGTAACATCTCGACACTTACTTAATTTACATGAACCTTATAATCTGACTGCATGTAGCCGACTGTTGATTTTGATTCGATCAAGCAAAGCGGCCTCAACCCTATCACTCATTGCAACCCCAACACCAGCTTGGCCAGTAGCGGCGCAAGTGGTATTTTGCCTCTGGGTTTGCCAGAGAGGTCGTGATGACGATACGGGAGTCTTGCAACCTGGTTTCGGAAAGGCAACAGATGTCCACCGAGAATATCTCAAGGGCATGTTTGTTATCCGACCTCCGTTAGAGTGCACACGTTGAACGCTTCAAGGCTGAATAGAGAACCAGGTCGAAGGAAAGCTTGTACTTCGGTGGAGTATGAGAATGTTGTGACCACCGGACAACGAACACTAAAAGTTTGGCCCAGAACTGGGTCATATGCGACCAGTGAGTTGTTGTTGACGGTAACCATGGAAGAGATAGGTGCACTTGAGTACGGGGACGTGGGGACGATCTGTGAGCGGATGTTGAGCAGCAGGGACAGTATATCCAGTAAACAGCGAGAACAAAACCAGTAGTGTAATCCACCCATGGTCCGTCAGTAGGCATGATACTACCAGGTTTCCCAGGCCGAAGTAGAGGGTCCTACCCCAACACTTTTGATCCAGGATCTAGCCTGCAAGGCAGCAGGGCGATATGAGGGTATCGCAACCCTTTGGGAGCCAGTGAGCAAATAAATGGTTCATACGCCTTTAGTATCTCAAAGGACTAGTGGCCCAACACACCGTTTAATTACAATGCCGCTCAGAGATAGGCAAAGGGCAGTGACTTTATTTAGTGGCAAGTCACATCCGCCACATCACATTATTGCTAAACGGACATATGTGGCTTTTTATAGGGAGAATGCTTGCCAGACGGAAACCCACCATGTCCTGGAACACTGGAACGGGATAATCCCGAAACACCCAGCTGGCACCATGAGGAGATTGTTCGGCAAGCCAGCCGGTAGCATATCGAACGGTGGCAGTCGATTGTTTGTGCTTGGCGAAATGCTGCCAGTTGGCCGCAGCTGATTTTGATGCTTTATCCGAATCCGCTCTCCAATTTTAGCACTGGTTCGAGTCTGATTTGGATAATACCTGTCGTCCATCGCGGCCTTCCCTTGTAGCAGTCTCCTACCACAACGTTTTTTCCTACTTGTGTTTGTGTTCTGTTTCGTTCATTATAGTATTTCTTCATACTCAGATTCAATTCCTACCGGGTGTCATACTTCGGGAGCAATAATTTGTTCAAGACGAGAAGTTTTCGTCCTACTAGCGCTTCTTTGAATGACATCTAATTAGGCACCTGAGGATTCGGTGTCCGTTTAAATGTATCGACAGTCGTTCTACCTTGACATTAGTTAGATGTTTACTACCATCTCTAGCACAGTACTTGGCAAAATAGGAAGTGGCGAACTGCGAACCGTTGTCTGTGACTAGCGTCTCTGGCAATTCATGCTGATTGAAAATATACCTAGGTATGTGTTGGGCCGCTTACTGCGTGCTTCACGCTGAACCGTACAGGTCATTTGTTACTGCTCATCCATTGGGCGAAAGAAATCGGCGTGTATACGCACCCATGGCTTCTTTGCTAGCGTCCAGGAAGCTAATTTCGCTTTCCTGGACGCCTTACAAGTGCACATCTTAGACATGACTTTGTCATCTGTTCTAGCTTCGAAACGTTATTAGGCCAGTAGGCGAAACTTCGTACATTCACTTTCATCATGTTAGTACGTGCACTTTTTGAACTCTTACTTTGTTGTCCATCGCCGGTTTTTACGTTACTCACCTAAATGACCACTGAGATAATCTACCTAGTGTAGACATTTGAGTGGATTGAAAGGTTATTTGCGTAGATGTATGTTTTTCTTTAAGCAGCAGTCATGAGGCCTGCTCTAACGGGCTTTAGAAAGCTTGTCTGACATGAGGACTTCCATGAGTCTGTGGCTCCGTTTTATTCTTTTCCATTTCTGCTTCCACTTGACCTTTCTAGTGTTTCTCAATTTTGCAGTATCATAATCATCAACAGCAGTATACCAGCCATTTGAACTGATGCTCCGCTGCCGCACAACCACGGTGACCTACGAAACGAAGCATAATAACGGGGAGAGGATGGAGACCTAGCATGAAACCTTAGTGTCCAAAGCAAACATTCAGAGTCAAGGCGCCTACAAACAGCTGGCTATCGTATAAACATAAGACGGCATCGGCGAGACAGCTTCCTTTCGGTTTTCACTGCCCTGCGTCATAATAGTCCACTACTCCGCGGGTAACAACACCAAACACATTTTGAACAAATAGTCCGACTAAGGGACGGCGGCAGACACGCCACTGGTGCCAACTGCGAGTCACGTCCTCTAAAATCTCGAGTCAAGCACAAGGCGGATCACGTTTATTTCAGCCTGGTAGACGAGACCGACCAACGGCACTGACTTTGGTGCTCAGCGAGTTCCCTTCTCTTTGCCAAGTGAACTTTTCCCATCTCGAGCTTTGCGCCACCCTACAAAGGTAGACTAAACAAGGCCCTGCTCGGTAAGCGGTGACTAGTATACGTGTACTACGTATGTCCAAGCCAGCTAAACTTATTCAGTGCTATTCGTTGGTATGAGGAACTCGCCTGATTATCACTGTCTATTTCTCGCAAACGCCCAACATTGTTGTGTTCACGCTGGTGCTATCCGACACCGGCAATGCTCTGCAGACAGCGATGATCAAAGACGTGAAGGCGCCGCTTGTCCCCGATCGAAAAGGCCAAGTGTCACTTCTACATAGTTTGACGACCGTCACTGTGGCCTTGTAAGCACGGTCTTTCAGACGGAATGGAATCCTTTTCTGACGCCTCAGAAGTTGCATATTCAAGAAGGCAGTTCTAGCTTCTTTTGCAATATTTGAACTGACTTTAGTGATTATGCGCTCATTGTTACCGATGCAGTTGTTAAGCTAAGTGAAGTGGCTAACTACCTTGAGTTCCTCGTTATCCTGGGTCAAGTCATCGTCAAGTGCCTGGTGGTCTTGCAACAATACTTTGCAATTTGAAGGTGCGAAGCACATGCCAAGTGGTGAGGTTGTTCTAGAGAGTTTATTCAGTGTTGACTGGGTCGCATCAACATCGTTGAACAGCGAGACAATCTCGCCTGCCTAATTAAGATTAACCAGATTTTTACTGTATCGTGATATTTCGCAAAGGGACACTCCATCATGGAGTCCGCGACGAAATTGAACAAAAATGGGGGAAATTCACAACCGTGACGAAAGCCACATGTTGTCGGAAAGATATCCGATAAGTCACCATTGACCATGACGTTACCCGTGGTGTTCGAGGGCAAGGTACATAACATGTTTACATTTCATAGGAACACATTTCCGCACAAGTATTTCAAACAGAATGCATCCATCGATTAAACCGAACGCATTCTCGAAGTCGGAAAGCTGCTATTCTCGTCATGCCGTACGTGTGGCGCTGTGGTAACAATTGCTGCAGACATTATACGTGGTCTACAGCTCTGTTTTGGGCGGAAACCTGCCTGATCTTCCCTACTTCAAGATTCCCGTTCCGCAGTGTGGCGATGAAGGAGAATTGAGGCCAGTAGTTTTGTCACCACCGACACTAGGCTAATACCTCTGTGGTCAGCTTTACTGCCCTTCTTGTATATTGCTGTCATAATTGATTCACTCCAGTTAGCCTCCATGGTGTCTTCCTTTCAGATCTGTTCGAATAGGGAGATCAGTGCTTTGCAGAGTACCTCACCACATCTTTAAATAGTGAGGTTGCGAAGGAATCCAGATCGACATCACGAAAACCATTAAATGCGTCAATTGGGTTTTGAACCTCAGCCTTCATTGGTGCCTTTGCAAACCGGCCACGACTCAACCTGCATCACCTGAATGGGAAGGGGTCCGGAAATAGGGGGCTAGACGAACTACTCTCTGAAGTGCTCCTTCCAATTAGACATGGTGTTCCTTTTTGTGAATTATGGCACTCGCGCTGTCTCTGATTGTTCCACTGGTGCCTGGTTTTCTGCCACCAGTGATGCGAATCAGCTGGAAGCGGTTGCGATAATTGTCTACTGCTCCTACTTCTTCCATTTCTTGAGCGCTATTGGTCTGCCAGGCTTTGTTGCCAGCTCACAGGCTCCACTTTAGTTCACGCCCAATAATCCGTCTGGTCACATTGTGGTCAGAGCCCGCAGGGAGGTTTCTTCTGGATTCCGACTGGCTCAACGACATCTCGGATATCCAGTGACTGGTGTGGTGACGATTGATAGTACCACAAGCAGATGCTTTTACCTTGTGTGTGCCGGCTGAGGTATTATTCCACTAAAGCAAACTGTCATTGGGACAATGGAGCCAAAGTTTGGTACAGAGTGCATCCTTTTAGGCTTGCATGCTCGAAGGTTGGTATAATTTCTCCGTCGCCAATATGAGGAGGCACTTGGTTCGCCTACCAGTAAAGTTCATGGAAAAACCGCAGCGTAGCAATTTATTTTTAGGGTCGGTGCATACACTCTAGAACGGGCGGCGATCCAGGGACGAACCATGCCACCTGTAACTTATGGTAGTGGGGACTGCTTGGGTCCGTCACTGGCCAACTTTTGGGGAATGCGGTGTTACTGTGAAACAGCCGATGCTCTGCCACAGTTGCAACAGACGCTAGCCGTTTTCCATATGGGTCGGAGTTAAGTCCATAACTACACCTAGCTGAGCTGCTGAGAAGCCCACGCGACCTACTTGTGCGTTCATATTCCCTGCAAGTACTATGGTCTATGAACTGGTAGCACTGCGTTGTAGTGTATTCTTTTCGTGGCAGGTTTACTGGACAGCAACAGAACTGCAGTCGGTGGGGGCATAAGAGGTAACCACAAACAAACGGCAATTAGTACTACTTCGTGAATCAACCTGTCGTCAAACAGACTGCACACAAATGACTGTACACAGGAATCCAATCAAGCGGTGGTGATTCAGCTTTGGAGCTGATAGGGATGCCCGCCCTATCTTGACTAGTGGCTGCCTCACCAGGGTCTTTGAATTCGTGCAACCAATAACGGAAGGTCATGCCGGGCGCAGTTAGTTCAACTATCCCGTGAGGGTCATTGATCCTAGCTTCGGATGCGTAGCACACGTTAATACCCTAGGTGTGCAACGTGTGTGCGTATGCAACCACTTAACCTTTTTGTCTTAGAGTGCGAACATTGAACGTCTCCAGGGATATTGGACGGCGTGACTTTATAAGGAACTGTTTTCGATTTTCGTCCAGTTGGTGATGCGAGAGGATAGCTGCAGATGGTATGACCCCAGCGGCATTGCGACGACTGTCAATTAAGCTGGGAATTATAGGAGGAATGTTAGCAATGGGTGTTGGAAGGGGAGTAAAAGACACAGTTGGGGAAGAAAGCAGAGTAGCAGTTGCATGTTTTCGCTTATACGCCCTGCTGTATGCAGCAGCTAAGGCGACCCTTGATAAGCTGCGGGACGGGCGATGCAGAATGTGGTTAAAGTTTGAGGAAACAGTCTTGGTTGTACGTTGAATGAGATATTGCCAGCACGCGCAGACCAAGACAGGAATACGATTAGGCTCAAAAGCCTGTCCGCATGGCAGCTGGAGGTAGCAGTGATTAAGTTTTACAGAAATGGACGCCATCCCATTTCAAACTCCCAACCTAGAGGACCACGAGACTGAGTTCGTCTGATCTGTAACGTTTGACGCACGTGGTTGGACTAGCTCTCAAGGTGCCAGAAGGCCGCATTTAATATAGGATAAATGCTTGGATAGTTACGCAAACGTCGCGTCACGTTAAGGTTCAGTCTCATTGCGGTGAACTATATCGTTTCCGAACTTTTCGCAGTTTCTGTTATCATGACAGCGTAAATACCACCCTGCAGGTCCATGAAAATTTCCTGTCAGGTTGTTTTTACACAGTATGATGTGCTCAGGTGAACTGGTTTCCGTTTGCACGAGGTGGTTTCACAATTTTCTGTTGCTAGGCCAGCTTGTTTCTTATTGCCTGTCTGCGTTACTTCCCAGTAGTCTGCGGTATCCGAGAGTGCGCTATCTGACCAGATGTACAACTTGGATTACTTCGTATCCAGTCTTTTGTCACTACTGTATCTGGACATCAGTGATTCGTCTTCTTTACATTAGCGGACGGCAAAACTTAGATTGACTCCATCTCTCTTAGCTGCTGGTAATCTTTTCGGTCTACGCGCTATATTGTTTCGGTTTTCTTATTTCTAAACGTACGCATAGAAGCTACGACGATGGTATTCTGTTCTTTTCATCTTACCTCAGAATCCGTTTATGCCAGTGCACGATTTGTATCGTCTGACAGCGCCTATCGGCCGTGCGTCCAGTGGTGCGATACCACTAAGTTAAGGATGTAAACTGTATATAACACTAGCACTCCCCAACTCCTATTATCATGTCGTCTCTTGATCACAACCAGGTCAACTAAAGTACAACCACAACCTGCTACATTTTGCTTATTACTCGGGTTTTTGATCGAGTTTACTGGATTTCTGTTTATGCCACCAAATTATTTGCGCCGTCTACTGTACATTTCCATTAGCTTCGCTGATTTGCATGTGAAATGACTGAGTAATCAACTCAATAAAGGCAATATATTGTAAATTCTTGTCAAATCAAGGTACAAATGTGCTTTATGCGCTCACGAAGGGTGAACATTCAGGTGCGACACACACGATCCACAGGGTTACTGACCAGGAAGTATTTTACGAGCTCTTAAACAGACATTTCTGCAACTTCTTCACTGATATTAGCGTTATAACCCTAGCTCACCTACCTAGACCTACGAAAGCCGAACTATCGAGCATTGCCTATGATATGCACGCTATCGCTAGTGTGATCAAGTCGCTCAGATTGTCCTTATACTCTTACCTTCTGAAGTGCTAAAGCTAAGGGGTTCTGACGTCCCACTCATTCTCCTGAACACTTTCACCCTGTCAGTGCGGAACAGCACCTTCCTTACCGCTTGGAAGCTGCTGTTGTTCTTCCAAGACACAAAAATGGATGTCGTCTGAACATTGACAACTACCGTCCAACCAGCCACATAACTATCGCGTCACGAGTGATGGATAGGATAGTCATGGAACGAACGCTGGAATTTGTGCTGTCAAGAAGCTTTTTTACCAGCTAAGTGCCAATTCGAGTTTCTATATTTTGTAACTTAGGGAATAGATTCAGGCCATGCACTTGTCTTTGTCTTCCTTGATATGATGGTTTTCGACCGAATCCCGAATGCTGGTCTATTGAATAAACTCCTGTCCTTCGGTACATCGCATCAGATGCTATCATGGTTCGTATCCTATTTGACAGGGCGTACCCAGATGGTGCGGCTGGATAGATCTGAATCACAGTACAGGCCCACCACTAGTGGCGATTTTCTGCGCAGTGTTCTGGGCCCACTATTATTCCTTCTGTATGTTAATGACATGTTCGATTGCTTTATCCCCAGAAGGCCATTTTTATTTGCATATGATATTAAAGTTGTTTCCTCTGTTGCTGCTAATGAAACAGACACCAGCGTTTCCCATATTCGGAGCGATCTTAAGGTTGTGCGACCACTGGAAAATGAGATTTTCACCAGCTAAATGCAACTCCATCTCCTCTTGCTGTAGTCTTCCGTCCAATGCATTGAGAATAGACAGGTCACCGATTGCAAATTGCCTTGCAATAAGTGACCTAGGAGTACAATACCCTCGTTCACCGAACTTCGCCGAACACTCGGGATAAACTATAACCAAGACCAGATAGTCACCGGCTACATCTGTAAGTCGATGGTGCTTTGCGAGTCCAGACTTCCTCTGTATAGTTGCTGCGCTGGACCTGTCCTAGAATACTGCTCCTGGGTGTTAACTAACTTGGGGAAAAGTAGGAAATTAACTTGAGAGAGTGCAACGTCTAGTTACTAAGCGTCTTTTGGAGTCACCTTCACACGACCATCGCGGTCTATGCAAATAGCTACAGCTAGATCCATGGTAGCTCCGCAGGCTCAACATTAACCTAGCATGTCTCTTCCAGATGCTACACAACCCAGATGTTAATACCTGCTTTTTTGTTTATCGGATGAACGCTACTCATTACGAACGAGACGCTGTCCGATTATCTTACCGAAAGCTCGCAGTAGAATGTGCTCTAGTTCCTTCCTTTATAGATATGCGTTCACATGGAATAGGCAGCCAGTGGAAATCAGATCGATACCAACGACTGAAACATTCTGCACTACTTTACGCCGCTTTCTCAGTACAATCCCTTCCGCAGGATTGTTTTTCATACACCATACTGAAGATGAGATATGGAATCGAGGTCCAGATCGACTCTAGCCTTACATCCTGGCAATGGTCTAACTGTGTTGCCCGTCGCTATTATCTGCACTCCAGATCCGATAACAACAGGTTGATTGGAGGTAACATTAGCGCCGCCGTTAGTGGCTGTATTGCGTGGTGTTTTCGGGCCTGACTGCGAAGCGTGATGCTCTTGCTAAGACATTGCTGACAAATTAGCTTCATTGCAATAGCGAATCATCCACCTTTACCTCCCTCTCTCGCCTTCACATTTCTCTCTTTGACTACTGACTAAACATCTCGAACTAGTGAGACTAAAGCCCTTTCTCGCCAATACGGCACAGTAGATTCTTCATCACATCCTATACTTCCGTCCTGAGACGCCTACGTTACCCGGCCCACGTCCCCTAGCATTGTCTATGACAGCTCGTACAACCTCTTTTCTACATCGGACGCAAACAAATAAAAAGTTTCCAAATAACCATGTATGTGCCTAGCAAACAAATCAAACAAGCTTCACATGTTTGGGTGCGTATTAATACCGATTTCATCATGAACCGTCTTCACTTATTCATAGATGCTCTTTTGTTTGCCTGCTTTTTCTCTTCATCCCCTTCCCCGAGATCTGCAAATTCAAATCAATAAAACTTTTCATCTAACTTATTCACCGGCTGACCTTCGCATACGAATAAAGCTCCAGCTTTCCAAAAGTGCACGAAACATTCTTTTAACACTTGATGGAGAATTGGCCATCTGATATCGCTACTCACCTTAACGAAAATGTCGCATTTTCATATGGTCTGAACATTTGCGTTCGACCTTACCTATTTTCCGAAAAACATTGATTCCATCTTATACTACTTGGCGCTACCATCACTGCATCTATAACCACCACGCCAGTGTTCAATACCTTTAAGCGAACTTTCCTATTTATCTTCCCCGGATCACCATTCACTCTCTTTACTATGAACTGAAACCGCTGTAAATCCTACCGCGAGGCAGTGGGGCTAGTGGTAGGTAAGTTTGGTTGCCCGCGTAAATTTGTAAGTTTAATTGCATGTCTGCACAGTGCAGACGAGGGTGCAGCTGAGTAGAGAGTCCTCGGATTACTACGTAGTTGCTTCTGGTGTGAAGCAAGGCTGTAGCTTAGCTCCTGCCCTGTTTATTATTTATCATAATACAATGATGTCTTGTGCTTACGGTGTTCGTGTGGAGTACCGTATTGCTGTTGGGTTGCTGAACATCCGTCGTTTCGGCGCGAGAACTCTAGTCTGTGAGACAGCTATCCGTATGTTGCTGTTTGCTGACGACTGTGCGTTGTTTTCACACAGCGCGGATGAGTTCCAGCATATGACTAGTGCTCTGGCTTCAACCGCCGCCAAATTCGGCCTCACCATCAACACAAGCGAAACGGTCTGTCTCTTTCAGCCTTCACCGGAAGTGCAATTTTCAATATTGCCGAAAATCAGCATCAGTGCTGAAGTGTTAGAAACCATCTCCCGCTTCTGCTACCTTGGGAGTGTAATATCGACTTACCAGCAGCTTCCCAGTGAGCTGCGTATCCGCGTCTCTAAGGTAGCGGTGGCATTCGTGAAGCTTGAGTATCGAGCGTTGTACAACCACCAACTTACCGTTGATACGAAGCTGATGCTGTACGAATCCATGGTGCTGTCCGTTCTTCTATACGCAGTGAAAGGTGGACGATGTACCGGCGGGATGTGCGATATCTGGAGCGGTTCCACCAAACAGTGTTTGCGACGGATTCTGCGCATCGGATGGGCCGACAGGGTTCCGGACACGGAATTGTTGCGTCGAACTGAAATGTATGCAATGGACTGCATACTTTTGCTGAGACACCTGAGGTGGCTCGGTCATGTGAGCCGTATGGATTCGACGAGGATACCGAAACAACTATTATATGGTCAACTGAGTATTGGGAAGCGGCATGTGGGGAAACCACAGTTACGTTACGTGAGCGTCTCACGTTCTAATCTTGATTGCAGGTCATGGGAATCGAAGGCGGTTGATCGGCATGCATGGCGGGATCTGATCACGAAGGCAGTTGCCGAAGTCCGGAAGAGCTCATACATGCAGAGAAGAAGCGGCAGTTGCGGAAGCGGCAAGCTCCGATGGGTCGTATTCTATCGACATCGAGCGCATGGTGCTGTAGCACATGCGGTCGCGAGTGCCTGAGTCAGACAGACCTAATATGCGAGGGCACTCGGGCCACCACCGAAGCGACGACGTGTCCTGCAGACAACGTAGATAGAACCGGCGCAGCGTTTGTAAGTACGCTGCATTCTGCTCGCGAGCTTGCATGCTGGGTCTCTTTATTTCAGGTGCTAGGTTTGCTATATTATCTCATTATTGCCTGCGTGAATTATCTTCTGTTAATTTTCACACGTCGCTCAATTAATTGTAGTTAACTTTGATAACATTTTCGCTATTGTGACATTTGCTTAAAATAAATTTTCGGACGTCTTAAAACTACAGCGGATTTTTTGGCACCCAATTTATTTCATATGCTCATTCATTAAAGAGCTATGTCGGCATCCTGTATACATTATTCGATTTATTTTATTTGATATTGTCGTTACAAGTGACTGGCTTTTGCTTGATATCCCCTGTGTGGCTGTGCATATTGACAAGGCGTCTACCTGTCTATTATCCACTACGTCGTCCATACCGGCTCTAGGAGACAGTTGGTCGTTGCTGCTGGGGACTGGGTGCACGGTTCTGGTGGCCGTGTTAGGATCAGAAAGTAGTTCCATGCACTCAGTGTAGAGCGGACCACGGCCTAGCCATCACCTTTTGTACGCTTGATTCCCAAATACAGCGTGATTGTGTTTGCCTGTGAAGGAGTGTGGGCCGGCTCCGCTGATGAAACGTGCTCCCATCCACAAGCTTCCCGGTCTTATTCCTTCGGGTTTACACTGGATATAGTGTGTATGGTTGGAGCTGTGGGTGTTGCAGCGCAAGCCACCCATGGTCACTCTGTAGGCGCCGGCCGCCCTGTAGCTGACCACAATGACAGGCAAGTCGGGAACCGGATATATATATATATATATATATATATATATATATATATATATATATATATATAACTTGGCATAAGTCACTGCAACTCTGCCAGTAGACTAATCTTTCAGGAAGAATTCACTATAGGAATTTTCAGCGTCACACGCATTTTCTCTTCTATGGCGTAGCCCCAATATACGTGCAATTTCTACTTCGCCAGTAAGATGCCAATAATTTAAACTTTCTTACTCAATGCAGTCTGATCGTTTATCTTTAATGGATTTCGGAAGAAGATACTTTACTTCTCAATTATCGAAACGGAGCGTGGTATACACAACAGAAACTGCCGACGTTTGGGGGTGTGTATGGCTGGTGAGACTGCGAATAGCAGAACCTTCATTTACATACATATCAGGGACAACTTGCAGCTTCCGAGTATACTCTGGCTCCATCTGTAAAAGAATTTTGAAACCTTTTATTTCCTAACACTTGTTGGACGCAAATATTTATCTGGGAATTGTTCGGCTGTCTTGCTACATAAATCAATTATCATATCAATCACTCCAAATCTTGTTACTCTTTATCATCCATAAAATTATTTCTGATCAGCTTACGATCCATGTAATATACACTACTGCTCCTTCTTGGTCATGCTTGAATGGCGCATGATGCATAGTCGGGAACGAAACTTTATTTTTTAATTACAATCACAGGTATTCTAAGACTATCTGTTTATCCGTCTTAAATTTTTTACTTATGGGAATTTTTGCTGATGGGACCTAACAACAGACGTTTAGGTATCTTGGTTTGTAGTTCACGATTAAACGGCTAATACGTTACGAGCCGTAGCAAATAATGCGTTTTGTCATCGTGTACCGCGAAACTTGATGAAGATGATAACGCCACTATTACAACACGTTTTATACACATTTGGTTGACACAATCAGTCGAGTTCCACGACTGCATCTACGTTTATTTGAAGTCAAGTTTCATGGGGCATGTGGCATACTGATATCGAAGTGAAGATAACCACGACAAGCTACTATACTTTTGAGATATAATTTTCTAAAGTTTGATCAGACATGGGTATAAGCATAATAATTACGCTCCTGCTTCGAAGATTTTTGGTTGGATACACTTGGTAACGTTTATAGGCCGGCATCCATGGCGTTTGTGTTGTTTTCCGACTCTCATCTTCCCAGTACGCCACTTGGCGCCCCCCATCATCAACCCAGCGCTGGTCACAAATTGACCACATAGCTACTAGTCGCAGGTGACGCGGCAGCGTACGCGACTGCCAATCATTCTGGTCAACATGCGTCCAAACCGGTCATGCACTGGCATGTGCCACCGTTTGCATGCGTTTCGGTGGTTCGCCTAGATCAAAACACACCCGACTGAACACCTACAAGTTGGAGGACCCAATGGCGAAGAAGGAGTATCGACGAAGGCTTCGTGGAAATCTCGCTCTGTCTCACACTGTGGATGTTGATCAACACTGGTCAAGTCTGCAACAAGCCTTGCTGTCGGCCGGTTTGTACGGCTGTGACCTCGCTCGCTCCACTCCCAAAAGCTGGATCCCGGGATGATCCTCGGAATTGCTGGATCGTCGACGGGCGGTGCCTGCTTGCGCAGAGTACAAGGAACACCGCCGGTCTATTACGCAACAGCTGAAAACAAGCCTTCACTCTGATCGTGAATCTTGGTGGTCAAAACAAGCTAATGAGATGGGAGCCTCTGCATCAGCTGGCAACTTCCGCCTTCTATATTACATCATCAGGACCACCGATTGCAATTCCCACGCTATCAGACAGACGATTTCCGAATCAGACGGCACGAAGATCACCAATCTTCACAGACGATTGGGTCGCTGGACAGAGCTCTTTAATTCAACCACACAACACAGCCCCCTGTGACACCCCCAGCCCCAGTGGATGATGCTTGGCCTGCCTCCACAGCCCCTCCCCCAAAATGAAGCAGAGATTCGAAATGCAATCCAATCTTTGAAACGCCATAAGGCTCAGGGTCCCGACAGCCTACCACCGGCTCTATTCAAAGATGGCGGGAGTGTACTTGTCAGCGAAATCCTATCGCTGTTCACGAAACTTTAGGCTGAGGAAAAGGTTTCGAACTCATGGGGAGAATCGGTCATTGTTCCGATTCACCAGAAGGGCTCCCGCGACGATTGCTGTAACTACCGCGGAATCTCGTTAATCTCTGTCGCATCCAAAATCTTCGTGTCGGTCCTACTTCGCAGGTTTTCGACGACTAGAGAGGAGTTTTCTCGAGAAGAACAAGCCGGATTTCGTCCAGACCAAGGCCAAATCTTCGCGCTTCGCCAAGTTCTCGAACTTCGTCACATCCACCGGCGGCCAACAGTCGTAGTGTTTTTGGACATCCGAGCGGCATTTGATTCAATAGACAGATTTGCGTTGTGGAATTGTTTAATGAAGCAAAGTGTACCCGAGAAGTTCGTAACCATCCTGAAAGAACTTTACAGTCACACGTCGGGCAAAGTTAGGGCTTACGGCACGCTCTCTTCTTCATTTGCTGTGACCAGCGGTGTTCGCCAGGGTTGCCCTATTTCACCTTTCCTCTTCAATTTCGCCATCGAAAATGTTGTCCAAAGAACACTGGAAGGTGTCCATGACTGCGGTGTTGAGCTCCTCCCTGGAGAGAGAGTCACGGACTTGCACTACGCCGATGATATCGCCCTGCTGGGTGACGACCCACAAACCGTCCAGAGCGCTTTGGACTGCTTAGCGATGGAGGCGTCTACGTACCGCTTATGCTTCACTCCGGGAAAATGTAAAACGCTGCTCCGGGACTGGCAGGTGCCTAAACCCGCGCTCACCATTGCTGTACATGTTCTGAAGCAAGTCCCTTGCTTTACTTATCTAGGGAGTTGCATCACGGCTGGTAGCAATGTTGGAGATGTAGTCTCACAACGGATTGCAAAGGCCCGCCTTGCATTCATCAAACTTAGACACCTATGGCTTCGTCATGATGTTAGTCTCAAGCTCAAGGGCAGGGTGTAAAATGTTTCCGTCCGTGCAGTACTCTTGTACGGCTGTGAGACTTGGCCTATTCGCTCGGAAGACATGAAGCGGCTGTCAGTCTTCGACAATCGCTGTCTACGAAGGATTGCTCGGGTGTGGTGGTAACACCACGTAAGCAACGCAGAGGTGCGAGACCGCGTGCTTGGAGCGAGTAGTGCCAGTCTTCAGGACGTTATTCTCCGACATCGCATGCGTTGGCTCGGACAGGTTTTGCGTATGCCAGCCCATCGCCGTCCACGTCGAGCGCTATTTGCACTCCCAGGAAGCGATTGGAAAAAGTGCCGCGGTGGACAGCCAGTGACGTGGAGAAGGAGCATGAGAAAGGCAACCTCATGTTTGGCAGCAGTCAGACCAGTTCGTCTTCCAGGTTGGGGACAACGAGATGCTGAATCGCAGTGGTTGGAAACATTAGACGTCATGGCCAGCAACAGACATCAGTGGTGTCAATGTTGTTCTGCCATTATATCCCCCGTTTAATACTCACAAAACAAAAACTTCAAAATGGCGTGTGTAAAACCAAAAAAGCCGTTTCCCATTTTTAATCGCACTTCGTGTTGCCTTCCTCTGATTTTTTTCTGCCATGGTTCTGATGGCACAATGTCTGTTAACAGACTGAACATATATATATATATATATATATATATACCACTTCAACCACGTCTTCACACTTGCTTCGGAATATGACACTAAGTATAACTGTCTTCTTTTCCTAGATTGCATTCGTTGTATTGTATTCTTTTCGTATCTTGTTTTGTGGCGCGTTTGATGAGCTAACGTACGATGATAATCTTGCGCAGTGCTTTTGTGTGGAATTCGTTCTCTTCCTCTATATTCGTTTGATTTTGTTTGATATATGTTGACTAATGAAAGGTGGCAAATACATATGCGTGAAAACAGGTAAATGTGTTAAACTATGGCAGAACAAATTATTGAAGAGAACACGGAATCGTTCTGATATTGTGACGTCAGCGTGCGTTTTGGGCAGTAAGTATGGAAGTCTCAATGGAGAAAATGTCGCGGGTATGTCTAGTGCGATTGATGCTTACGGACAGTTTCATCTCATTATAAAATTCCCTTGGATCTCTGTCGTAAGATTTGATTTTAATTTCGTGCTTTAAGCTGGTAATTTTTATACGGCATCCTTCCTTAACGTACTGGCGGATGTGCCTTTCCTGTGACAGCGCGTGCTTGCGATACCTCAGTTGCTGTCCTCACGTTCTTACTGCCATACCGTATGTGCAACGTCGGCTTACTATCGCGTTTCTTATCGTTCGTTACTTTTTCCTGCTTTTCGGCACGTTTCGTTTTCTCGTTCCTGCTGCAGCCATTTTGTTCTGATTGGTGCTTTTCGGCCGCTCGTCATGTTCGTAAACAAATTTCGAAGGAACCTGCTTGGTGCCGCACTGAGCTGACTTGCACAAATTTGACATTGCTACCTAGATCCGCACGTGCCCATCCAGGAACACTTGTTTTGGATGCCCTCAACCGGCTGCGATTATCATCAGACACCTCAACAAGTGAGGAGGAAGAAGATGAATGTCCGTCGCATTCAGCCATTTCAGAACCTGATTCAGATGACAATAGCTCCGCCAAGGATTACGCGGACCGGGACCATAAGCGATTCAATGCTAGTCCGATTTCGAAACAACTTCCAGCCGAGACTTTGTGGGGTGTCCAAGTAGAACCTCCCGCGAATCTTGTGATTGTGCAGCAGCGGTCCCCTGTGCTACCATCGACCACTAAAGCGATCACATTTTCCTATGCAAAGGAGCGGCTGCCAGAACCGACTAACGTTGATCTGTTCAGTAGAGTCAGGTGCCGGTTTTGCCAGTGGCTCTCATCGAGGGCTTTCGCGGCGTTGACTCGCCTCGAACATACAAATCTTACTGGAGCTACAAAGGACAATGTATCTGAAGATCCAAGGTCGCCGGTAATTTCGAAAGTTTTAAGTCCGTTGCATGGACCAGTGTCGATGCCCTAACCTAGTTAATATCTAAATGTCCATTTATTTAGTCTATTCTGGAGATGTATCTCGAATTTACCGAAATCACCGTTGGCGTACCCTCTTCCCAGTTACTTATCGTCTTTTGTGTTTTCTTTCTCTCACACTTATCTAGTAAAAAGCTGCCCCCGACTCCGCACCTAATGCTCACCATGTACTTAAATCGTCAGAGCGAGAGTCCAGTTGGTTTAGCTTGTATGAAAACCCCGCTCCAAGTGGGAAATTGGTTCATTTGTGCTGACTTAACCACTGTGTAGATCATCTCACGTGTTGGCTTGGTCCGCTGCTTTTTGATTTCCCACCTATCCATGAAGACGGCGAGGTATTAGCCCATCATTCAGAAGCATAGTGAGCAATCATGCATCGAGGCCGATGTTACTTAGTAAATAGTAGTATGGCAGCGTGGCACCGAAGAAATTGAGAATCTAGTCATTTTCTATTGCCATCGCTTGTGGATCATTGTTCATATCTGTGGAGCGTGCCACCACCATTTTTTGTTTATTGGAATTGAACATTCTATATTCCCAATGTCATGCCCTACATATATTTGCACCCCAACAATCATTGCTTTCGATTTAGGAAACGTTCATTTCGGTCGTCGGATTGTGGATGGTAGGATCGTGAGCGAAGTGGTGGATGCGGTCACGGTGCCATGACACTAAAAATGTTGAAGACGTGTGCTGGATACTATGGAGCCTTGGAAGCCAATCCAAAGTGGTCGTTGGGGTCACAGAGTTGATGGCCACTTGTTCAGGCCATTTGGTGTAAACATCAACCAGGATTATAAAGATGTCATTCATTGCACTAGCATAATCGCTGAGCATGCGGGACCGGGCTTTTTATTCTGACATCCAAGAAACTATAGTGATTGCTGTTACGTCATCTTGACTGTTTGTTGAGGGAACAGGTGACCGCTACCTTACTTTTCTCGCCAATGTCAAACATTATTGTTCTGGTGACAAGTCTTGGCATAGGAGATCTACCGCCCTTTGATGTTCGGATGGCGATTTTTTAACCGAGCCGAACTGAACTTACTTTAACTTCTCTCGAGATTGGTTCACCATCAGTATGCCCAACAGTTACGGCCATTCACTGTCGATACACAACTCACGAGCAAGCTTATACATACTGGTTAGCTAGTTGACAGGAGTTGCTTCCCTTGCCCTTTGTTCAATTAGATTTTTACACCTTCCATTTGCAGCCTTCTGGATCTAGCGTTTTACCGCTAGTTGACTCTGTGTCCGTTAACACCATCAGGCGACAGCTGTTAATGGAAGAATTACTCCCCAGGTATCTGCTTCCTTCCACACTTTATTCGATTACTTCCTTTGTTTGACATCTGTTGTGACTGAAATCGAATCTCTTCTTTCGACGTTTCACTTCAAAACGCACTTATGTTGTTTGTATTGCATTAAAGTCACTCATTCACTCGGGTCTCCGGCTGTCATGACTGCATTGTATTCTTAAGTCGGAGTAATCGGTAGATACAATTTAAAATCTCGGACATCGCCATACGATATCCGAGCAGAGTGATAGTTTTTGATCTAAAAGTTCACGTAACACTTCCTTTATCCGTAATTCGTTGCCTTTCCTGGAAAACGTTTCTCAATTGTTATTTTGCGATAAAAATTCGCATACAAGCTTTTGCGACCATATGAGAGATCAGCGGCATCCTTTTCTTTGGTTGTACTTAACCGTGATAACGAATGGTCACAGTACGATTGTTAAACGTTGGATCCTCCCTAGCCACTTCATTGTTCGATTGAACAAATGTTGGCATGTCGCAACCGATGTATTTTTTAGGCTTCGACGAAACAGTACAGGTGTAGTATGAAATGCGCGCACACACCAAGTGTATGCACACGCATGCGTAATACGAATGCCTGTAGCGTTCTTGGCTCCCTGTTTTTTCGAGCTTCCTGTGGTCGCATATGCTCTTGTACATGCTGAGATTGTGAGTGTATCTGTTCGTTGGCATTTACGGTTATCAATGACCGTTTGCACGGAAGGTGGTCAAATTAAATTGTGGGGACGCATTTGACCGACAGTGTCAGTGCAGCAGGAGTCTAGTGAAAAGCTGGATGTTCCACATGTTCGCGAGCGGACGGTGGCTAATATATCCCGGTACAAAGCCATCAAACAATGGTTCGTCCATGCGAAGGCCTCAGCGTTCCGTTTTGACTATATCTGGGCGAATAGATGAGATGGCTCAGAACAGAAAGTACCTTAGCTACATTACTACAGTCCAGAAAATTTTCATTACAAGTAGATGAATCTACTTTACCCGACAACGCTCTCCTCGTGATATATGCCCGATTCTTCAAAGATAATGAGATAGCAGGTAAGATACTGTTTGCCAGGAGAATTAAAACTCATACAAAGGGTCAGTCTATATCCGAGGTAGTTAATAACTATCTGAGTGAAAACTCCATTCCATTATAGAACATAGTTGCATGTGCAACAGATCGCGCTGCCACGACAGTAGGAAGATATAAAGGATTTATTGCTGCAAAAAATATTCTCCCTTCTGTTCACTATTCACTTTGTGATTCATGGAGAGCACCTAGTGGCTAAGAACTTGGGAGGACGCTTAAACGATTCACTCTCAACTGTTATAATAGTAGTCAACAATATCAAATCGCATCCTCTTCAAGATCGTCTTTTCTAGCAGTTGTGTGAGGAGAACAGTGAAGATTTCCAGATTTACTTGCTACATACATGGGTCAGATTACCCTCCAAGTGCAACTGTTTTCGCCGTTTTTTTGCACTTTGGGATACCGTCATCTGGAACTGATTATTAATGAAAACTGTCAACAGCTAAGCCAGACGTGTTTTATCTGGCTGATTTTTTTTGAAAAACAACTTAATAAGTAAAACTTTTCAAGGCAAGTTGATTACTGAGTACTCTCATCTCGAGTAAAACCATTATCGTTTTACTTAAAAAGCTGGAAACGTATACTCAACATATCAGACGTCGGGAATTTTCACAGTTCCCAATTTCCGCAACAGTCACGGAGTCGCCGAAGAATAAATACTTGATTGTTCTTGTTACAAACGTCCTAGTTGGGTTTCGACTGTCCTAGTCAGTACGGACCAACTCCTTCACTCGTTGTTCCCCTCGCGCAGAGTAGCTTAGACGATTCGTATTGGAACGACTGGTAGACGTGAACTCGTAATTGAGAAGGTAGATGTGACGCTTAGACGCTGCACAACTGTACCGAGACCCGCAGAAGGAAGACTGGCCAATAGTAAGAGTGTTTTACTGACTCAACCAAGGCAAACGTGCTTTTTACACCTTCATATTTATACTGCACTAAAATCCCGATTTGGATTTTGGATCCATTTGGTGTACAACTTGGCAGTTTTGGATTTAAAATCCAGGAAAGTCTCATAGAGCTTCAAAGTAACATACTAGCAAGATGTAAACCCAACGCAATATAATAAGAATTTTAGGATAAAGACTGATGCCCTTAACAGATATCCCGGACTGTGGGAAGCAGCTGAAATACATTTCCTTGTTTTTCCATCCACATACTAGGTTGAATGTGGATTCAGCAGAGCGGTTTCTCCAACAAAATGTGGTAACAGATTGTGTAAACTATAAACTATCTCCGGGCATAAATGGGGTGGTTTCGATACTGTTGAGACTTTAGGCACATCACAGTTGCTGAGTGTGCTCGGTGGCTAGGGCATTAGTATGAACACGGCTCAGGAGGCAGACTGTTGACATGAGGAGAGTCCGGGAGATACGATAGTGAGACTGGGTGGAGTTTACTGGAAATTGTGCGGGATACGTTGGCCGTGTTCTAACTGAGGACAACTCCGTTGTGATCTGTGCAGATGATTGGACCCTTAGCAGCAGTTTCCGTAGAGAAAGCTCCCCTCTGAACTGAGTAGTTTGAGTCTCTGCATTGCGACCGTGTTGTTCGGGTCCGATAGTGCACTAGCGCCGGTGAACTCCATTAAGTTTGGCACGGTTGTGCCAGCCCTGTATCAGTTCATGCCAGTGATTCATGATACATAGGAAAAAATATGAAAGACAGGTTTCATGACCTGATTGACACGGAAATCCCGATTTGGATTTCGGATCCATTTGATGTACAACCCGGCAGTGTTGGATTTAAAATCCAGGAAAGTCTCACAGAGCTTCAAAATGCCCCGCTGTCAGGATCCAAAAATCATGCAATATAAAAGGAATTTTTGGATAAAGACTGATGCCCGTAACAGATATCCCAGGAAACGGCTGAAATACATTTCCTTGTTTTTCCATCAACATATTTGGTTGAATGTGGATTCAGCAGAGTTGTTTCTCTAACAAAATGTAGTAACAGATTGGACATCACAGCAAGAGAAAATCTTCGACTCTCGCTGTCAAGTCTGGAGCCGGATATAAGCAAGTGTGGTGACAGAACGGCTTCCATTGAGCAGTGGCGTGCCTCAAGGAACTGTACTTGGGTCAGTATTATTTCTTATTCATATTAATGATCATCCGCAGCAACTCCAATTACCATGTGCCCTGTTTACAGATGATTTGAAAACCTGGAGGATCATTAAGAACCAGGACGACTGCGCTCGCCTCCAGCATGACTGAGAGCGACTGTCAACGTGATCCACTGAAATGCAACTCCCACTTAACGCAAGCAAGTCGGAGTGTATCAGTATCGAGGGAACCATGTAGTTTCAGCGGAGTAAAGTATGCCTGCGCGGATATGCTATTAATACTCGCACAGGAGCTTACCCAACTGTTTTAGTGACTACGATGGTACATCAATCGTCTGATCGTTTCGCTCTTGCATCTTTTGTTTCTTCGAGCTATACCTTCTAGCAGACTCCACTGATTTTTCCTAATCTTCCGTTTTCAGCGTTAAGGCCATTCTTTCTCGCCTACATGCACCCTCCCAATCTGTGATTGACCATTTGGATGCTGTGATCCCTCTTCTGAAGTAAGCTCGTGTACATGTGTCGTTGAATAACATCCGTTTTGTATGCAACACCTCGGCTAAACTTCACTTAGTATATTCGAGTCCTTTTTAATACGCATCAGGGCATTTTCAACTCTGCTAGTTGTTAAAACTCATCTCGATGACTGATTTCATCCCTTTTAGTCTTTTCAGGTTCCAGTGATCTGTCTGTGACTCGTCTCAGGGGACATAGCTTTTTCTCATCATCTTTGTTTTTCTGGTTCTAATTTGTTAGCTGCTTAGTTCACTCCTCTGTAACTTCGCATCGATTGTGGCCCTCAGGCTAATACGGGATTCAGCGATCGGCTCGTTGAGAGGATACTTTTACACTTTGGCCCCCCCTCTTTAGTGCAGGTTGTCTATTTGTTGCTAGTTGACTGCCAAACCAGTTGTTTAGTTGTCCCGAAAGAACATCTGTTCACGTGCAGTAATGCCGTTCCTATGTAAACATTGACATTTGCGAATTTTTTTGAAATCCCTCGCCATATTTACCTCCTTGATGTCTCCGACCAACTCTTCCGCCGTTGGCCTCGCGAACTATTTGTTCATCGTATCCTCCACCCGTTTTCAATTAGACTTTGAAAGCGCTACCCGAAAAGCTGGTTTTTTATCTATTTGTGCAGATTTTAGAAAAGACCTTAATGGGAAGCCATAGCTCTTCTACCGGAACTTGAAATTCCTGGTAACTATTGCCGCGAAATCCAAGTTTATTCCGCAACGACCCCTACAGAGTTACAAAAGTGCCACATCTGCATAAGGCTAACCAGATAATCGGAAGCAATATACTACTGTTAACTCCTTAGAATTGCGCGCATTTCTCTTACCCGACTCCCGATCGTTATTGCTAACCTTCATCCACTAGTCCCTGTGGTGAGTCGTATGGGGAAAACCGATCAGGCGTGATAAAATCAGAAGGGCACGTAGTGCACAATTCAACCACTACCGTTACGTTGTGCAGCAAGGCTTACAGCGGAACGGAGAGTCAGGGCGGCACAACGATTGAAGTATACAAGTGGACCCGACTGTTCTATATTCTAGCTATTAGGTCACCTAGCCGTAGGTCCTATAATTCACGGCTCGTCTGGACCGAGTTGCGTCCCCATCTCCAGTATAGAAGATATCGGTTGCAACAGCAGCATTGAGCTTTTTCCATCAGTCTCCATGTCACTGCGGCACCTGGTAGTCCTTGGACACGAAAACCGCAACGCTGCCCAATCTCGTGGTCTGTGTGCAGCGTGTGTACTGTTAGACCGTACACACATCCATATACACTGGATACCACTGATATGAACACGTGCTGCGTTTCCGTAACCGATATTTATGACTCCGGTGCGGTTATTGAACTAAATGCATGTAGTTTATCCTCTCCACATGGATTTTATAGGTCCGGAGGTGTTGATGCAGGAATAACATTTCAAGCTGAGGTAAACACATTTGTCTGCTCCTGGGCTGAATTTTCGATGATTTACAGCCCTCCCTTGTTTAACCGTTTTTGTGCAGACGCTTTGACGGCATCGAGTAAACCGGACAGCGCTGGGGGCCGCTTGTTCTTGATTGCCACATGTACCCCAGCCATGCTGCATTAGTGGCCTCTTGTTACTAGCATGACACATCGTGGTGATGGTTCATTTTCTGTTGTTAGTTGGGGTTTTCGGGGTTTATTCGGAAGTGCGAACAATGCAGTGTTCGTAGCAAATGTACGCCGTTAAACAGCGGTAGCATATCGCACCACCCTGGTTCATTGCTGGTACTGAGTTACCACCTAGCGTCCCTCATCAGCCGACCTGTAATAGATTCAGCTTGATTACACCTCTTTAAGCTTCAGATGTGGTTGTTCTGCATTGGTTATCTCTCGTTTTAGTACACATGACTTTGGCATTACCGGAGAGCATAACAAATGATTCTGCCATACACCACTCGGTGTCGTACTGTCGTAAACGCTCCGTCGTGACGCTCACCTGTCTTCGCTCACTGCCTAGTGCCGCGTCCAGTCCAGCCGCGGTCCACATTGTGATTACGCGTCGCAATCCGATCCCACAACGTGTAGTCCAAAATGGCCCTCCAGTTAAACTTCAGCTCTGTTTGCATGAGGACATCGAGCATTTATGGAATAGGATATTTTCTACCGTGCATGGCGCCGTCTCTCAGTTTTCGTGACCGTCAGTAACCAGCTTACCAAATATTGGACGCTCCGAGTCTTTGGACCCGTTAGATTATAGAGTTAAAAAGTTCCAGCACTGAGTAAACAGACAGTCTACTAGATGCGAATCAAGCTGCGTGGTGTCTGTGCTGCTCAAGAACGACAGTGATGTTCTCCGCCATCCTGCACGAAGGGGTATTGATAGACGAGGCGGTTCCAGCCAAGGTTTGCAAATGCATGATAGTGACAGTTGCGACGCTTCCACCAACTCCATGACTGACAAGTTACTGGCCTACCACCCGGTTGAGAGATAAGAGACTGGTTTCTATTCAGGACGGGACCAAGCAGATTATATTTTACTAAACACCGCACGTCTACCACACATGCACTCATTTAGTTCAATCGCTCCATCCTGTCCGACGTAATTTCCCGGATACTTTTTCACATGGAATATGCGAGCATTTGGTGTGCCATGCACCCGAACACCACAAATCGCGTCAGATGCATTTCTGATTGAAAGCGACGTGATGGCCGCACTATTTCTCAATTTTCATTCAACTTTAACATGGATACCATTATGGTGGCTTATCTTTTGTAATCCAAATGATCAGACATTGAAGATCTGCACCGGGACAAGCCAGTTGATAGGGCTATGTGCACGATATCACATCTCTGGTTGATAATCTAGGACAGTACAATCAACTCTACAAATTATCTGGAGCAGTCTCGTCCTTTGGTTTGCACCATGTACTCCGAAGGTGATATCGCAGGCTACCAGATGCTCGATAGTGCTTTGGCTCTTAACGAGGAGAAACCATTGGGTCGTAGATCAGTTCACCCTCTTGGTATTAATGATAATTATGTGAGTGTTGAATTTTGTTCACGTATTTCGAATTTTACGACTGCATGAATGTGTGACAGTTGTGGCGTATGCATGTCACAAAGGCTCCACACACGGGACCATAATGAGGGTCACTCTTCTGTGAGGCAGTGAAGCATGCCTGCTGCAGCCCGAGTACTAATGTTCGGGAAAGTAAAATCTCACAGGAAAATTCATTATTTGAACTAGAAAACGAATTGAATCAATGGTGTACATCAAGTTGTTTCATGAACGTTGGCGTCAACACGACGTGCGCGTCTACTTTTCCACTGGTTAGCGGTACTAATCTACTCATCAACGCATCTGACCTAGCTGTTCTGATACGTGAACCTTCATTGGCTGACTTATAAATATCCCTTGATTCCGTAGTACTTGTGTCCATTTCGCAGCTGACAGGGAACTAGTTAACTTCAATCGGAATCTCCGACTAAGAGGCAGATCTAACAACTGGTGGCACATTGAAGTATTTGCCATCGTCACCGGATGTTTTTGGTCTTATGTCGTCGGCTAGATCTGAGCATCCTCACTGCATGTTTTCTTGGCGCAGTAATTGATTATACTGAGGGTTTCCATTTCGTTGTCGTATTCATCTTCGTTCGTTATACCTGTATGGCAACAAAAAATCAGCAGATGTTACTGACGTACTGTTACTAATGCTGTAAGCATTAGGACGCTTCAAAATACATATTCCTTGTTTCATTATAGCGAGTCGTGTTTGCAAAGCTAAATATGGAGCTGTGCGCAGTGTTTTCCGTGCAATTTCTGCCACTCTGGATTCTCCGTTTGTTGCGACAAGCCGCATTGCTCGGTTCACTTAGACGGCATAAGATATTTGTACCGTTCTTTCAGAACAGTTGTGTATAACTCTCGCTTGCCTTCTTTGAGAAGCAACCGATTGTCTTTCAGGCCGCTCTTTGGATATCGATATGAAAGCAGTAAAATGATGTTGCGCAAAAAATCCGATTTCCTCAGACAGCGTGATTGGTACGTTTTCACCAGTCCAGAACCTACCCTAAAGTGTTTCTTTCATCTATTTTGTAACAGGTTTACGAACCACAACATTCATCTGTCTCATGCCGAACGTAAGGTAGTAGCTCTTACGTTTCTCCGATTGATGGCTAATCAACACTTCGGGCTTCAATCTCTTTTCAAAGCGACTCAATTGGATGCATTATTGGAAGATGTGACTGACAGATCTGGCACCGAATTTATTAATGATGTTATTGATCATTTGTATGCTAAATTTTCATAACGTGCCTGTTTCTTAAATACAAGCAAGTTAGCTAAGTCCGCCTTTTTGAAAGACACCGGTTTATCTTACGAAGTTCTTTAAATGCCATATGCCTTCGGCGATGAATGTTATCCAATTGGTTTCCCGCGCTAGATCATAACTGGTTCACAAACATCATCACCCGCCCACTGTGTACCGCATGCAAGCTACAGTCAGATGAATGCTTGACTGGGACACGGCTCATCTGAATAATAAACTACCTATGGTGTACTCGCCCTCATCCATGCAAATATAACATACGATACACGGGCTAACATGCGAAAAAACCAACCGGACGAATACTGAGGATATAGAGCAAGGAGATAAAAAATCTGTGTTGCTCTATCGTAGGTGGATCGAGCACATGCGCGGAATCACGTCGCTGATTCCTGCGCTGCGGCAACATATTGCAGCTGTACTACCTCTTATCCGGGTGCGATGCGCTCCCTATACATGCAGTCCGCAAAGTGGGCAACAAGGTATCTCTTAAATTCCGACACAGATTTCGCCTCGACTAGCGTCTCTGGCAATTTGTTCCAATATTTCACCGCTCGAAGCAAAGAGGGTGAGCAATGTGCTTTAAATCCGGTACCACTAGTTTATACCGGTATCCGCCTGTGCTACTTGGTGCGCGAATGTGCAGCAGCGATTTCAACATATTGCAGTGGCCCAGGTGCAGTATCCAGTGCGTCATAATGACATCAACTCGAAGCCGACGATATGACAGAGTGTAAAGCCCTAGTCTCCTACATCGGTCCTCCTATGACATACCCCGTAAACTGGGGATGAGCCGGGTAGCTACATGCTGGACCGTTCCAGTCTCTGCACCTCACCTATTGTGATCGGGCAATAGGTGGGTGAGCCGTACTCAAGCACTGGTCTTATGGAAGAGAACAGGCGGGTGGCATTCCCTTCAGACCAAGTGCAGAAGCTGCGCCTAAATGTCCAAAGCAGTCGTAGTCCATTCGTGTACAGTCTGTTCCTGTTATCGGCACACTTCAGATCACAGCGTGGGAGTACACCTAGATCCTTTACGGAACTGGTGGCAGGCCAAGGTGTACGCACGCCCATTACTACCCCTCCTCAGGCTCATAAATGAGGACTTGGCCGTGTTGACCAGTAGGTCAACTTTTGCAGACCACCGGTATAGGCGGTCGAGGTACTGCTGAAGGACGTCACAGTCGCCGGGAGAAGCAATAATCTTCCAAATCTTCAGGTCATCCGCAAATAATAGGCAGGACGACCGAAGAAGCTGAGGTACTTCGTTGATGTGGATCAGGAACAAAATGGGACCCAGAACTGTGCCTTGGGGTACGCCGCCAGTGGACGGGTACCATACCGTTAGATGGTCATCCACATCAACCCGCAATCTTCTCCCAATAAGGAAATCACTGGTGCAGTGCGCCACCAACACCACACACCTTTAGCTAGTGAAGCAGGACCTCATGGTTCACTTTATCGAGAGATTTACTGAAATCGATGAAGATAACATCCACTGACTTTCCCCGATTCAACGCTTGCGACCATTCTTGCCGCGTCAACACCAGGTTGGTGATGCAAGAGTGGCCCTTCATGAAGCCGTGCTGTACCGGCCTTAGTAGATTTATTGACTCCATCAGCCGGAGACCTTTTCCACTATCTTCTCGAGCACGTTCGCCAAAATAGAGGGGAGACAAATCAACAGGTAATTGTTCACATTGCGTGGGTCATCACCTATTAGAATCGGCTTCACTACCGAACATTTCCAGTCGCTCGGGAATGCACCCTCGGACAGCGATCTGTTGAACATATCCGTCACGGCAGGCGAGATGATGACCCAAAAGGACTTCAACATTAACGGGTGAAGTCCATTGGGTCCGGCAGGATTTGTGCCATCAAGACTGGTGAGTAGACTGCGGACATCTCCTATACCGCAATCAAGGCCATCGAGTTAGGTAGGGGCTGCACACGTCGAGCTCGGCATAGGCGCATGCTCAATGGTACGTACGGAAGCAAAGTGCTCCGTAACTGCGGACACACGTTCAGTGCTGAAGGTCAGATGTTGTCCGTCAGTGCCCTCTAACACAGCTGCGTCACTTGCGGGCCTCAGGTGCCGGTTCACTTAAGCAAAATTCTTCTTGGGGGCCGGCTTCGCTGAGGTTACAAGCTCCTCTTCGAATTGCCGACGCTTTTGCGCTGTTGCATCGATTCCGCTGTTTTTGTACGCCTAAAAATTGTCGGCAGAGCCAGGGACAGGAAATTAGTTCCACAATTCGCCTCGCTGTCGAGCCAATTGACAAGAACAACAACAGCAGTACATCAGCCGCTTGAACTGATGCTTCGCTGCCATACAACCACGATGACCTATGAAATAAAGAATAAGAAGAGGGAGAGAAGGGGGACTTACCTGAAAACCTTAATGCCCTAAGCAAACATTCAGGGCCAAGGTGCCTACACCTTGTGTAGACAACATACCGTCACAAACAGCTGGCTATCGTGCAAAGATCAGGCGGCATCGGCGAGATAGCTTCCTTGCGGCTTTCACTGCCACGCGTCATAATCGGTCATTACCGCGCAGATAACTGAGCACAAAAAAACAGGCAATCCGATTAGGAGACGGCAGCAGTCGCGCCACTGGTGTCTACTGCGAGCCATGTCCTGTCAAGTCTCGAGCCAAGCACAAGGTGAGTCACGTGTACTCCAACCCGGGAGGCGAGACGGACCAACGGTACCCAGTCTGGTTGTCAGTTACTTCATTTCACGCTGCCAAGTCAACTTCTATACACCTCGAGTCTTGCGCCACCCTACACCTGGCAGACTAAATAAGGCCTTCCTAGGTAAGCGGTGACCAGGCATACGTAGCACGTGCCCGAGCCAACGCAACTTATTCAGTGCTATCTGTTGTTCTAGGGAGCTAACATGATTATCACTGCCTAGTACTCGCCTACGCACATCATCGTTGCGGACACGCTGGCGCCATCCGACTGCAGCAATGCTTCGCACAGAACGATGATCAAAGACTTGAAGGCGTCTCAGATCTTCAGACCAAAGGGGTCAAGTCTCACTACCATAGAGCAGAACGGCCTTCACTGTGGCTCTGTATACCCGGTCTTTCAGACGAAAGGAAACTCCCTTCTGTCGCCAAAGATGTCGTAGGTTCAAGAAGGCAGTTCTGGTCTTTGCAATGCGTGAGCTGACGTTAGTTTCTATGCGCCCATCATTGCTGATGCAGCTGCCAAGATAAGTGAATTGATCAACCACCTCGAGTTCCTCGTTATTAAGAGTCAAGGGGTCATCAAGTGGCTTGTGGTCTTGCAGCAACACTGCACTTTGAAGGTGCTAAGCGCACACCAAATAATAGGATCACTCGGGACAGGCTGTTCAGGGTTGATTGTGCCACCGCAACATCGTCGAAAAGCAAGACGATATCGTCCACATAATCAAGATCAACTGACCTTGCACGAGACAGGACGTCAACGCCTACACTGTGAGATTCCGCAAGGGAACACTCCCTGATAGAATCCACGACAAAATTGAACAAAAATGGGGAGATCGGACAACCCTGACGAACGCCACTTGTGGTCGGAAAGCTATCTGTTAGGCTACCGTACACTCTGACGCGGCCTGTAGTGTTCGAGTATGGCGCACCTAAGATGTTCACACATTTCGTGGAAACACCTTTCCGTGCAAGTATTTCGTAAAGAATGCATCGATCGACTGAATCGAACGCACTCTTGAAATCGAGGAACACAGCTATTGTCGGTCTGCGGTATGCGTGGCGCTACTCTAGCACCTGCCGCAAAGTGAATATATGGTCTGTACAGCCACGCCCTGGGCGGAAACCTGTCTGCGCTTCCCTTATCCAAGATTCCCATTCCACAGTGAGGCGAAGAACGAGAATCGAGACCAGTAATTTTGTCACAACTGGCGTTAGGCTAATACCCTTGTGATTAGAACAGTCTGTGCGATCGCCCTTCTTGTATATTGCCACTATAATCGACTCACTCCAATTAGCCAGGACACTCCCTTCCAGATACGTTCGGACAGGGAGGTCAGTGCTTTGCAGAGGACCTTACCTCCATCCTTAAATAGTGCAGGTGGGAGGGAATCCGGGCCAGCGGCACGAAAACGATTAAAGGCTGTGATCGCGTTACGGACATCGGCCTCCGACGGAGGCTCTAAACTAACCCTCCATGGCTCGTCGTGCATCACCTGAGTAGGAAGAGGTCCAGGATCAGGGAGCCAGCTGAACTGAGCTTGAAAGTATTCCGCCCAACGAGCCATACGGCGCTCCTTATTGTATCCTAGTGCACCCACGCCTGATTTCCTGGGACCACTGGTTCGGATCAGCCGGTAGAGCTTGTAGTTATTGCCTACTTCTCCTGCCTTCTCCATTTCTTGAGCCCCAGTGGTCCACCGGGCTTCTTTGTCAGCACGTAAGCTCCGCTTTAGTTCGCGCCTAACAGCCTGTCTGGTCACATTGTGTTCGGAGCCAGCCGGGAGGTGTCTTCTAGATTCCAACAGGTTCACCGACCTCTCGGATATCCAGTACTGGTGCGGTGATGATGGATAGTGCCACAAGCAGATGCTCCTGCGTCGTGCATGGCGGCAGAGATTCTATTCCACTGAAGCTCAGTGCCATTAGGACAAGACAGCGAATGTTCGGTATGCACTGCGTATTAATATGCTTGCCTGACCGAGGGCTAAGATAATTTCTCCGTTGCCAATCGTAGGGGACGCTTGGTGCGCTTCCCGGTAAAGTTCATGGAGAAACGACAGCGTACCAAGGCATGATCAGAGTCGACGCAGGTATTCCAGTACGAGCGGCAATCTAGGATGCAACCACGACGCCTGTAACTTATGGCTATGTGGTCAGTTTGGGTCCATCGTTGGCCCACTACAGGAAGACGCCAAGTTGCAGTTCGGCGCCCAATGTGTCTAAAAGCAGTGCTACTAAGAAGCAATTGGTGCTCCGCATATATTTGCAGCAGACGCTCACCGTTGTCAGTCCGTTCGGAGGTAAGCCCACAATTACCACCCAGCTGAGTTTCTGAAGAGCTCAGACGCCCTACTTGTGCGTTCATATCCCCTGCAAGTACTATAATATCTGAACTCGCAGCACTGCGTAGTAGCGCGTTCAGTTCGTGATAGAATGTGTCCTTGACAGCATTAGAACTGCAGTCGGTGGGAGCATAAATGGAAATCACAAACAAACAGCGTTTTGTTTTACTTCGCGAATCCACCTTAGCTGATGTCGTCAAACGGGCTGCACATAAACGGCTGTTCACCGGAATCCAATCAACCAACGTTGGCTCAGCCTTGAGGCTTAGAATGTCACCTAAAACAGCTTGACCCGTGAGTGCTGGATCGGCGTCTCCGGATGCGTGCAACTAATAACGAGAGGATAAGCCGGGTGCACTTAATTCAACAATCCCATTAGGCCCATTGATCCTGCTTTCGGACACACAACACACAGCAATACCCAGTGTGTCCGAGGTGCGTGTGAGTGCAGCCTGCTGACCTATTTGTCTTAGAGTGCGAGCGTTGAATGTCGCCATGGAAACGGGACAACATAGCTTTATAATGGACTGTTATCGATAGGCGTCCGGTGCGTGTCGCCAGAAGTTGGCTGCAGATGGTTCTACTCCAGTGGCACTTCGGTTGCTGTCAATTAAACTGGAACTCATGGAAGGAAGCTTAGTAGTGAGGGTCTGGATGGGAGTAAAAGAAACAGGTGGGAAGCAAAGTATGGAGGCGCCAGCAGTATCATGTTTTCGCTTATCCGCCCTGCTGTATGCAGCAGATAAGGCGACCCTTGATAATCTGCGCGACGGCCGATGCAGGATGAAGTTTATGTTTGAAGAAAAGGTCATGTTTGTATGTGGGCTGCGATACTGCCAGGGCATCCAGACCTAGACTGGAGGGTCCTCATCCAAAGCCTTTGGCTCAAAAGCCTGTCCGCCAGGTAGCTGGGATATGACAGTGATTTGTTTTTAAAGGAATTTACGCCGTCCAATTTCAAACCCCCAAGCTGTAGGACCAGGAGACTGAATTTGTCTGACCTCTCACCATTGACCAACCTCGTAGGAGTATCTCAAGATGCCCGGAGGCATCACCCAGTATAGCCCATTGGGTCAAGGAAGTACGCAAACCGTCGCTCCACGTTGACAGCCAAGTAGCTCATTCGCCTTCTTTGTGTTCGGAAGCAGTCCACAGAGAAGCCGGCGGCCAGCGAGGTTGTTCATCCGCCCTCGGTTAGATAATCACCCCCCCCAGTTACAGGTGAGTGGTCAGTGACCCTATAGCCGGTCACCTTGTCTTTGAGACAGCGCCATATGAGCACTTGTAGGGTTTGATGGAGAACCAGGTGACCAGCCCAGAACTATCCACGCTCTAAGATGCTGCCGCTGATTGTCTGCGACTGCTTTTTCATCTCGCTTGCAAAGCAAACGGGACTTATTCGCAGTTACCTCCACAAGGAAGGCATTCCCGATCCGCAACCCGGGGACGCGCCTGATAGCGTACAGCTTCGCCACGGGTCCGTCGCCTAAAACCCAACTTATGCAAGTAACTTGAACTTGTGGCTAGTCTTGCTCTGCCATGGTAATATGTGAGTCTCCCTGCCACAACCCATTATCGACCCTTGGTATTGATTCCCTTTCACTTCCGTTCGTTTAGTTTTCATTATTAGTATGTATGCGGCCGAATGAATTCGTATCCTATTATCGCGGTTCCTAAATAAGTGCTACGAGCGAACGATCGCCCGACCTAAATAAGTAATCATACTACCTGCAATGACCGTGCGTGACAGAAAGGTCTACAGAATTCTTCGGAACTTAACGCAACTGTGAGAAGACGGGCCATAATTTAATGAACACTGACATACTAATGCTAATGTGTGAGTCATAAACACAGACGGTGCTTATGGAAGAGGCTAAGAAATTACTTGTTTTGAACACCAGTTTTTCGGGTACTGTCGAAACCCAAACGGTCCACTAACTTCAAGTACCAAAGTATGTGAGCTCCAGCTGCAGCAGCGCGCTGGATATGTGATATGTGCGAGCAGATCTGTTGAATACATGCCATCCTGGCTACGGCTTACCCAGACTGCGCATAGTGCATGCCAGGAAAGCGTGAAGGATCGAGCACAAGTGGCTTCCCCCTTGTGGATGGGAGCTATTGGGTCGACCAAATCGGTGTTAAAAATTATGTGACAGTCGTGCACTCGAAGAGCAAGCAGATCTCGTGCATCCTCACTTCTAATTACCAATCCATCATTAAGCTGTAAATTCATTTTCCATGCTTTTTTAAAAACTAATTTTGCCGGTATCACTCCGGTAATCAAATGGCGAATAACAAGTATACGAATGTCCATATATTGACTAGTAACTAATCAGCATAATTCAGTCGAGCGCATCGATGATATGCGTAAGCGATGATTTCACTATGATGACCGGATTAGTTCCTTAAAGCAACAAATAACGCTGGGTAGGTTGCGTTGGCTCAGGTACGTGTTATCTATGCTTGCGCAGTGCTGAATGGACAGGGTCTCGGAACTGCCATGCGTGGTGGGTTGTCTTAAGTCGGCCAGTCCAAACAGCGTCGCGGACGTAGTCAGGTTGGAGCGAAAATGTCGAACTTATCATCACTAGAATAAACAATAATAATAGTGGCTTAGATGTGAATGATCTGTGACGCGGATCAATCGGAAACGTTCTATGCGCACTTTACCACTAGAATAGTCCCATGACCCATTGAAACGGTAACGACAGTTATTCCCCGAGTTGAGTGTTTCTCACAATCATCTAGCGAATTATGCACTAGTTCAATTAAGCTGATGAAGCTCTTGTGTCAACAGCGAAACGTAGCCACAATGTAATTCCTTCGAAATTATAAGTCTTATTTTGTTTATCGAATGCATGGTAGCACAAAGCTGGTGCGTACACCGGTTGACTTCAGGAAATGAAATCACTAACCATACGTTTAGCTGCGGTTCGTCAGTTTAGCCCTCTGGGCGATAACCATCATGAGTTGCTTTGTGCTTGAGTCGTGTTAAAACACCTTATGGCCGTGATGTGAGAAGAATAGATGGCACAAAAAACATATGCGTAAGCTCGGGTTGCACTCGTTGGTTCACTATGCATCAAATGGGAGTTGCAGTAAGGTTCAAAAAGGATTGGATGGTGTAAAATATGCATGTAGCAACGTGTCGCCCATTAAGTAATAGAGTGGGCTTAAGTCACGCAAATTCGAATTTCGTCTGACTTCCATTTAGCGAGTTTCTTCAAAGTCTGCGTGGTGTAATATGCGGAAGGCAATATTCGAAGCGATTTATTCAGGCTACCTTGCAAGATTCTGCGACTGGATAGTACAATGTATCTGGTTCCCAGCACCTCGTGAAGATTAGAACATCGGAAGGGTGATGTGAGAAATACTTTAGGCCAATGATAAAATACGGGGGTGAGGTGCTGCATATCTTGCCGAACCAGGGCTAAGGACCGTTTGAGTAGTGCGTCCAGTTAGTTCATTTAATCAAGGACAGTGGTTCCTTCAGGCTAGTCCACTGACAAACAGTGTCGTCCGTTGTAGCCAACAGGATGCAGTAGTGGTCGTACAGTTGGCGCGATATTTCTAGGTCATCCAACATCTCTACATGTTCCACTCTGGATACGGACAGAAGAAAAAGGAGACGGGAATGATGTTTACAAGTGAACACTACATGCAGGTTGTAGGTGGAAAACACGCTTCAGCTATTGTGCTGCAATAGGATAAGATTCATGAAATAGTAAGATAGTAATTGCAAAATACAAGAAAATTAAAAATATTATGTTTGGAGTATGATATCGTGATACGGGGGAGGAGATAAAGAAATTCGCAACATAAACAACAATGAGGTCCGATCCTTGCTATGTCACCAAGTGTATTCAACCAGACGTGTTCATCGTCTTTCGAACCCCAGCCAGGCAGTAGGGACGCGCCAACCGACGCCAATGTCGAAGTGAGGGCCTTCGTTCCTTTTGACCAATTCATCGGTTGGCCTCCCCTCCTCATCCATCCACACTCCCAAGGCAATTCGTGGAAGTCAGTGTGCTAGCATGTGCAACACGTGGCCTAGTCATTGGATCCGAGTGCGTGAAATGACGGTGCTGGGCGGTGCACTGCTCCTGCGGTGTCCCCCAGACATCAGTTAAGCTGCGAAGACAGCGCTGATAGAACGTGACTAGCCTTTTTATGTTTGTCGGCTTGATGGGCCATGAGGGTTGAACGGAAGGTTACAATACAAACCCTGCTCTTCATGGCGAGAG
Organism: Dicrocoelium dendriticum; assembly: GCA_944474145.2. Taxonomy (NCBI): domain Eukaryota; kingdom Metazoa; phylum Platyhelminthes; class Trematoda; order Plagiorchiida; family Dicrocoeliidae; genus Dicrocoelium; species Dicrocoelium dendriticum. The sequence goes on along the minus strand of OX104065.1, from coordinate 65,580,098 downwards.
TGATGTCGTGTCTGTGCCGCATGTGGCGGAGATTGGCAAAAGCACCTCGAGCTTTTGCTATACCGTTCATAATCTCAGCTTCTTTGCAACAGGCGATAATATAACTTGAATTTCTGGGCGACTTCAAACTGATCACCACCGAGCATAGCGCAGGTGCGGGTCCCTTCGAATCATAAAGATGGCGTAGTCCGAAACGACCGATAGCCAGAGCTAATTGATCCAGTGCAGCTTGACATGCTTAGGAGCTATCATAAATTAAGGCAATGTAGTCGCATACTCCCAGTCAGAAATTCGACCACGTGGAAGCAGCCCAACACCTAAATCATATCCAGTAAACACCTTTTCCATGAATTCATCAATGATGAAGTTAAAGCGGAAAGGTGACGGCAGGCAACCTTATCTCACAACGCTGGTGATATCGAAAGGCGGTGGTAGTTCGCCATAAACTTGGATTATGCGCGTACAGCACTCTTATGACGTTTACATATTTATTGGGCACATTTTCTAAGCAGACAGTCTCAAAGGACATATCGACCCACCGGATCTAGGTACCTAGGAACATGATTACGGTGAATGGCCAATAAAAATGGCGGTGTTCCAACAACTGACGCAATGTGAATCTGTGTCCAATGCAGCCTCGATTTCGATAAAACCTGCCTGCTCTTGGCGAATCTGGATTTCACCGGTGCTAGTCAGTCTATGGAGGACAACGGAGACAAGTACTATAGATGGTAAGTTAACTGCTACTAGACAGTAGTGATGTGAGTGTTGTTCAGCCAAGATCGTACTTATACGAGATAAAAAATATGTAGCAACAAGCGAACAATTAAGTTTCGACCGGTGATACCCTTGAACTGAGCTAAGAGCTGCGTTGGGAGCACAAGAGAAGAGGAAAACAATCACCAGCGTCGCTGGAGCGACCCAGCAGTCTAGATGATAGGCCGGAAGCTCAGTCTGAACATATCCGCCAGAAACATTAAAGAGATACTACACCAATGATAGAATTAGAAAGTAACAGCTGGCGGCAGCATAAGTACACCTAAATTGAGAGAAATCCATGCAAACCGAATATTTAAAACAAGTTTCCATAAGAGAACTACCGTGATCGGGTTTCCCTTGAAAATTCTTCGTACACTTCATTCACGGTCCACGCTTTCGCTTTTTGCCAACCTGCTTCGATAAATCTGACGAGGAAGCAAGAGACAGGAAACAGGAATGGAGCTAAAAGGCAGTGTTTTTGCAAGACAGCAATAAAAGGAATGCCGTTGGTGTGGACAGACCATGCAACTCCGATAAGTTGCCCCCGGAGCATCCAAACGGCGATTAAGTAGCAACTGACTGTGGGTAGTGTGAGAACATGCGAAGGAGTAGATTGCGAGGACTATTCGTTTACAAGAACAAAGTCTTATTACGTTTTGTAATATCGGTACATGAGCACTAATACACCAAGTTGCCCATAAAATAACACACACGGCATCCTACCAACACGCAAATGAATGTACAACTGAAACTGGTGGTGGATATAAGTGTAAGTCAAGGAGGGAGGGTGTTGCGCGATACTCAATGGCCCACCGATCATGGCGATAGTCCCCAACCAATATATGCCGAGTTCCACTCCCAGCTTGGCTATCTCTACCTGACGAATCAAAACCAAGACGAAACCGTCGATCGTGGAGTACAGGGATGGGAGAGAGCCACACCGAAAACCACCAATTCGGTGACAGTCCCAGTGATCGGATTGGTAGAGGCCGACTTCAAAGCCAACAAATGAGACTGCGTGTCGCAATCCAAGACACACAGCAGGTAGTCCAAAACACAAGATTAAACTTCTAACCGTTGTGTCAAGCGCTTCTTGCGGAGCTCAATGGCTTAGTGAACATGACGATAGCCGCTAACAACACTGTGCCGATTTCCACTACCAGCTCAGACTATCTCTAGTTGATGAGTATAAACAAGGACGAAACATGTCATGGAGTGCAAAAAAGGGAGAGAGCCACATCGAAACCCACTAAATTCGGAAGCTTTTACGGAAATATGATGCCCAAGGCAATGGGGCGTTAATGCACCATGTACGAATACAGATTTTGAACCTGACCATAGAGGAATGTTTCCATACCAATTCCGTTATTCAAATATTTTCTGAGGATACGCGCAGCAGTTACCGGAATTCGCACCGCCATTATAGAAGGGAAAATAAAAAGCGGTAGAACGTAAACAAATAAACAGGAAGAAATTTATTTGAGGACGGATCGGAAAAAGGACAGTTGTAGAAGGACAGCGCTAAAGAGAGGCAGCAACACAGCGTATGCAATAACATCATGACTGCGTCATGTCGGATAAGATCCCTAGTAATCGCATGGCCTATTCCGAGGCATTCATCCGGGAAGACAGGATACATCAGCGCTAATTTCTTTTTTCTCCTTCAGGTCGGCGGGTATTAGTCCGATCGGGAATTGTCTGAAAACAGCACAGACCGATGTGTAGGACCAAAAGTATAAAAGTAAGTCGAATGAGCTAATGTAGATGCCTCAAGCGCAGTTCGCTGCGAAATGTCACCTGGGGGACATCAACGTTACTCACTTAGGGATCACAGCTGATGCAAGCGATGTCATGCACATTAAGGTGGTCAAAGACAACTGGTCTTTCAGTGTTTTTATGGTGCAGTGACAACGTGGTTAAGGATAGGTCGGGATGGACAAAAGTTGAAAATGTGTGAGCCGATTTAAGCGACAACACTGCGATCGAGTGCTGAGATGGAAGTAATTGTGGTAGCCAATCGGTTTAACAATGTTTCGTTGGCCTTGCCTGATGATGGATGGCTGCATACGCAACAAATGCAAAGAAAAAACTGCTTAGCGGAGATTGGTAAGGAGCATCCGTCTGGTAAGAGGGAAGACGTGAACGTCGAAAAGCGCTTCTCCAAACAACCGATTCGCGATATGAGGGTCTTAATGTACGACAGCGTTCGAAGCCTAGCGATGAGATCTTTTGTGCCCGTTACCAACACCTTAGTAAGCGTGCTATGAGTGTGAGGGATCAGCAGTACATGAGTAGTTTGAACCAGTGCTACGTTGCCAAGCAGTTGCATGTAGGCTGGAATAACGTAGGGGCAACCAAATTCACGCAGGTGGAGAGACTCGGACCTAGGGTTACAAGTTGAAAGCCAAACACCTACATTACAACACCATGGATCCTCCGTATTACCAATATGAAAATATATGGCGCACCACCGTCGGCAACATGTTCAGTGCTAACTCCATGAATGTAGGCCATAGTGCTCAGCGTAAGCGCAACGAACATGCCCGCGCGAGTTCACCATAGTCGCTGCCGTCTAATAGTCTGAATATCAAAGTGCCCTGACTGGTCTTTCCAATTTTGATAACGAGTAAGGCTTTGTAACAAGTCGTATGTACCCTCACGTGATTTGGATTCAGCAAAAATCAAGCGCACGGAGTATACAGGTAACACGCGTGCAAAGAAAACTGATTTCCAATGGTGTGTATACACAACAGACTAAGGCCAAACGCTGCGTGAACGCATGCATAAACAAATCAGTCACTGTTTGCGGAAGCTAGGAGACAAGAGCCACAGAAAATTCATGGTACGAGAAACAAAAGTTGGCTTACACGCACTTACCGTTTTTCTTGCTCTTGCAATGACTGGCAAGCCGATAAACCAGGGAGGTCACAGCCACGTGTGCGAAAGTTTTCAACCATAATCATCCCGAACCGGTCGTTCATGTTCACCTGTGGTCAACCAAAATAAAAATGCGAAAATTTGAGGCGGTATTCAAGGGTGATGCAAAATTAAAGCCCAAACATTATTACATGCACTAAATGGAAGATAAAGGAAGAGTTTATCAAAACTATAGGACCGGGACCAGAAACCATGGATATCGCAATGTGGACAGATGAACTGATTTGAGAATACATTGACTTTAACGAATCAGACGTCCCGTCAGCTTATCGCAATGGCATTACAAGTCAGATAAGTCAACAACCAAATCGAAATTGCCATTACAACTTGGTCCGCGAAGTTCCCAGTGGATAAATTATAATTTTGTCAAGTACAAAGGCATTTTGTTACTGGTCATACTTGTGTGTAAACTAAAGAGTACTGGCAAATGTGGAGCAGAATGATTAACCCGACTTTGCTCAGTTCTTGAATTTTAATTGCTCTTAGGGATTGCAAACAGCCGTTTGTACACTTAGGTTGCTCGTGTAATGAATGACGTAGGTAAACATTTCTGATTTATCAATAACGTCGCCGACAACTTTGTTGTTCTTGACTCGATCGGAATGGAGGGGTAATCATAATAAAACACAGTAGGAACGAGGGCGAAAATTGACATAGCGACAAGAGCACAGCCCACGCAGCTGGGCAATTAAGCGGTGGGGCGACCCCGGTAGCTGGTAATCAGACGGTGAAAAATTCGCACATTTATGAGAAAAGAATTTGCATTTTGAAAAAAGTGGGCAATAAAGTGGGTGGACTATAAACTGGGAGGGCAATAAAGCAGCTTCGACTATGTATGGTTGGCGAAATTCGGTTCCGAATTCGCCTGTCACTGTGGTCAGCCACAGGACGCCTGCGCCTACACAGGGACCGTGAGTGCCTTGCGCTGCACCACCCACACCTCATATCCAGTATAAAACCCGAAGGAATAAGACCGGGAGGCATGTGGATGAGAGCCACGTTTCATCAATGGAGCCGGCCTACACTCCTTCACAGGCAAACACAAGCACGCTGTATTTGGGGAATCAAGCGCACACAAGGCGGTGGCTGGACCGTTGTCCGTTCCACACTGAGTGCAGGGAATCAATATTCTAGCCTAGCAGGACCACAAGCAGAGCGCATCTCGTCCCCTCCAGCAACGGCCAACTGTCTTCTAGAGCCAGTATGGACGAGGTAGTGGGTAATAGACAGGTAGCCACCTTGTCGACATGCACATCAAGCGCAGCCACACCGGGGATATCAAGCAACAGCCAATCATTTGAAACGAAAAGATAAATAAATCAAATCGGATAATGCATACAGATAGGCAGACATAACTCTTTACTTAATAGGCGTATAAAAAACTAATTACGAAGAAATTCAAGATAAGTTTATTAGTTAGAAAATATATTTTGAGGAAATGCCACAAACTCGAAAATGTTATTGAAATTAAATACACTTAGGTCATGCGAGGTGTGCAAGCTTATAGAAGATAGTAAAGGCAGAGATTAATATGAGAAAGAAAAGCATTAGGACAAAACTGCAACCTCACCACCTGAAATAAAGAGACTCAGCATGCAAGCACGCAGTTAGTAAATCGAATGCAGCGTAACTACAAACACTGCGCCGGTTCAGCCTACGGTCCCTAAAGGACGCATCGCCGCTTCGGTAGTGGTCCCCAGTGGCCTGGCTCATGGTTCACTAAGCCTGCCTGACTCAGGCACTCGCGACCGCATGTGCTACAGCACCATGCGCTCCATGACGATGGAGTACAACCCATCGGAGCTTGCTGCTTCCGCAATTGCCGCTACTTTTCTGCATGCATGAGATCTTTCTCCCGCACTTCGGCAACTGCCCTCGCGATCAGATCGCGCCATGCATGCCGATCAACCGCATTCGATTCCCATGATCTGCAATCAAGATTAGAACGTCAAAGGCTCACTTTGATCATGCCCTGATAACGTAACTGTGGTTTCCCCACATGCCGCTTCCCAATACTCACCTGACCATTTAATAGTTGTTTCGGTATCCTCGTCGAATCCATACGGCTCACATGACCGAGCCACCTCAGGTGTCTCAGCAAAAGTATGCAGTCCACTGCATACATTTCAGTTCGACCCAACAATTCCGTCTCCGTAACTCTGTCGCCCCATCCGATGCGCAGAATCTGTCGCAAACACTGTTGGTGGAACCGCTCGAGATATCGCATATTCTGCCGGTACATCGTCCACGTTTCACTGCCGTATAGAAGAACGGAAAACACCATGAATGAGTACGCCACAAGCTTCGTACCAATGGTAAGCTGATGGTTGTTCCACACTCGGTACTATAGCTTCCCGAATGCCACCGCTGCCTTCGACACGCGGATACGAAACTCACTGTGTAACTGCTGGTCAGTCGACATCACACATCCAGGGTAGCAGAAGCAGGAGGTGGTTTCCAATACTTCAGCACCAATGCTGATTCGCCGCAATATTGAAGATTGCATTTCCGGTGAAGGCTGAAAGAGACAGACAGTTTTGCTTGTGTTTATGGTGAGCCCGAATTTTGCCGCTGCCGAAGCCAGAGCATTAGTCATGTGCTGCATCTCATCCACACGGTGTGCAAAAACGCACAGTCGTCAGCAAACAGCGACATACGGATAGTTGTCTCACAGACTAGAGTTCTCGCACCGAAACGACGGATGTTTAGCAACCTAGCATCAATACGGTGCTCCACACCAACACCGTAAGCACAAGCCGCATCAAAAGCACAAGACATAATGGCATGAAGATAACTATTAAACAATGGAGGAGCTAAGACACTGCCTTGCTTCACACCAGACAACCGCAAAGTCATCCGAGGTCTCTCCACTCAGCTGCACTGTAGCACGCCTACCACTGTGCAGACATTCAATTAGGCTTACAAACTTACGCGGGCAACCGTAGTTACCCAACACCAGTCACCATGCCTCGCGGTTCACGGCATCAAATGCCTTGGCGAAATCAACAAAAAGCGAATACAGTGGCTGGCGTCGTTATCTGTGCTTCTCCTACAACTGACGAGCCGTAAACACCATATCTATAGTGCTGCGACCCGAACGGAATCCACACTGCTCTTCCGCCACGTTAGGTTCCACAACCTGAATGACAAGGCGGTTGAGCAGGGTTCGGGCAATCACCTTGCCCACACAACTCAGCAAGTTGATGCCACGATAATTCGTGGACCATTGCTTGCTCCCTTTGCCCTTGTGCAGTGGTAGCACAAGTGTATCCTTCAGCTCAGGAGGCACCTCCTCCACAAACTATACGCGTTGCACCAAGTGGTGCAGCGCAGTCACCATCTCAGGCCCACAGTGTTTCAATACTTCAGGCGGGATCCCGTCGACACTGGCACACTTGCTGTTTCGCAACAAAGCTAGTGATTTCTGCATCTCATCTGGTATCGGCGCGTCTGCCATACTCATCTTCACCTTGTGCTACTTGAGGCTGTTCAAGTTAGGCCAGTTGTTCTCTGAACGGTTGTTCAAGAGACAGTCAAAGTGTTTTTGTCCGATCTGCATTATGTCTGCAGTCTGTGTGCAGGTAACACCTGAACTGCCAACGATCAGCGTCCTCAGCGGCTCCAATCTCGTTCCATACACCGCCTTCAAGAAGTCAAAGAATTCCTTGTGTTGGCGACGTTCGGCGTAGCATTCCATCTGCTTTGCCTTCTCCGTCCACCATGCAAGTTTAATGTGACGGAGCTCTCGGGTCAGTCACCGTCGAAGTTTGCGAAGCTGACTATTCTTCCCCAAGTCACTGGGGTCTGCCACATGTGCAGCAAATGCCGCATTCATCTCCGACACCAATTTGCCAATCGTCGCATTGTTCTCATCAAACCCATCAGGCAGCTTACAGTTTGCGCACCCGATGGTCTCCTCGGCAGCAGCTGTCACCTGGTCGCGAATGTGGTGCCACAGGTCGCCCACTGTAGCTATGCAGTCCACATCACACAGGCGTGCAGCCATCGCCTTTTCCAAGTCAATGCTTTTCTCCACTGTACCGAGGGAGAGAATGTTAAATTTACGCCGATTCACGGCGGGAGTGCAATACATAGATTTACGAAAATATATGTACAGTTTGGTCGGCACCAATTTGTGATCAGTGCCACACTCAGCTCCACGCAGTACACGTGTCATGCGCACTTCACGCATATCACGCTGACGTACGATGACAAAGTCGAGCAGGTGAGCGTGACCACTCCGTGGGTGCGTCCAGGTTGCTATATCACTCGCACTCAGTGCGAATCGAGTGTTCATGATTGTCAGGCCGTGAGTGGCACACAGTGAGAGCAGCCTGTCACCATTCGCATTCGCCGAACCAATGCCATGCGGCCCGAAAACATTTGCCCACACCGATGCATCACGCCCAACGCGTGCGTTGAAATTACCCAGCAGAAATAGTTGGTCGCTCCTCGGCACAGACCGTATCACGGAGGATAGCTGAGCGTAGCATCGATCACGCGTGTGATCAGGGTAACATGTGGTCGGACCGTACGTACTCATGAAAGTGGCAAACTTACCCCTTCCGAGTCGTATGCAAACAGTAACCAGTCGCGCGCGGATGCCTGTTGGTTCACCCACCAGCAGGCCTTGGAGCCGATCGAATATTGCAAATCCCATGTTCACGTGGTGCTGAGGCTGCGTTGCCCACCCAGTAGAATGTGTAGCCAGCACCTGCTTCATGCAACTTACCTTGCTCAGCGAGCCGAGTTTCACTGAGCGCCGCAATATCGATGCTGTAGCGCGCCAGTTCCATCGCGACCAGTGCAGTGCGTCGCTCAAGGCGCTCGCTGGAGTTCCGGTCCAGTAGTGTGCGCACGTTCCGGCACCCGATGCTGAGTGCTTTGCGCGCAGGCATACGATTGCATTGGTGGGCAATCGCACGCGAGGTGGTCGTTGTGCTTCGGAGCTTTGCATAAGGACTCCACCCGGAGCCTCTGGCTAAATAGCCTGATCCTCAAGGCAGTGTGGGGCTGATCAAGCTCGGGAATGTGATAGTAGAGACTGAATGGGATCTGTTTGACGGCCATAACACGCAGTCTTTGAGGAACTAGAACGATTCATATATTTTCTGCGACCGTAGTAGGGTACACCTGCGACCACGGCCAGACGCAGGTGGGTTTTGGCGGGTTTGCACCAATTTGACTAAGGGCTGCCTGGCTTGAAGCGGGCACTAGCAAACCATTGAACACCCGGAGGTGCCCTCCAACCGTCAGAGACAATGCGTGTTGCTCGTGCTCTACGTCAATCGAGCTGTGATCTTACAACCTGTTGTCTCCCATGGCTAGGTTTTCCGGGAAAAGGGCCATCGACCACTTCCTAACTTCCGAAGAGGATGGACTGGGATACTGGCAGAGCGCCCACACCTGACAGCAGAACGACTCGGGTCCTCAGCCAAAGCCTTCGATTAAAGGTACACACGAAAGGCAGCGGGTCTAGCACATGGTCAGTTAGCCGACGCATGCGGATTGGTGTCCTGGATCTTAGCAGGGAGAAGGGCAAAACCCAACTCCCACCCAGCGGTCGCGACGAGGAGGCGTCCAGGACATGATCAAATGGCACAACAATACCAACAGTAGGTAGACCATCTGTCAGGATCTAGCCACCACCAGCCTCAGTACACCATAGGCATGCCCGCCCGACTATATATATATATATATATATATATATATATATATATATATATATATATATATATATGGTTGGCGGCATCCGGTTTCGCATTTGCGTGTCACTGTTGCAAGCCACAGAACGCCTGCGCCTACAGAGGAACCATAGGTAGGCACCTTGCCAACATGCACAGCAAGCGCAGCCACACCGGGGATATCAAGCAACAGCCATTCATTTGAAACGACGAAATAAAATAAATCCAATAATGCATACAGATACGGTGGCATAACGCTTCGCTAAATTACCATATGAAGTAAGTTGGTTAGCGACGAATCGGCGATAAGTAAGAAATGTCCACAAGTTACTCAAAAATGCTAAAAACACAACGAAGTTACCGAAGATAAGCGCAATTAGCGTGAGCAACGTAGCCAGTTAATAGAACATTACTCAGGTAGGCAGAACAAACCAAATAAAGTGGAATGAAATTTATCCAGCTTAAAAAGACCTAGTTTAAGTGTAAGGTGGTTTAGCCCAGCTGCGGAGAAGCATCAGGAATGCGACATTAGGCTCGGCATATATATATATATATATATATATATATATATATCCCCTTTGCTAAAAAAAACATTCGCGAGATCATCCATTTTCCCGAGAAGTGACTGTATATAACTGGAGAGGATCCGCAGAATATGTGCCTTGTTAACGGGACAGCGCTTACGTCGCGTTTGTCAGCCAGCACGGTACTCTCACTATTTTCCTGAGCGTTCTTAGATAACCCTTTTGAAATTGTGGCAGATCTTGTGGCCGTACTCCACTATGGGCGATTTTCGCACATTGCCTAGGTGAATGAAATCTTCAACCGATTATGACTAGTGGTGACAATGGTGGCTATGGAATTGATTCATTTAAATAAGGGGTAAAATAGTTGATGTGAACACCAAAAATCCGCATCGAGTAGTGTGAAATAACCTTCCGATGGTAACAGCAACGGTCGAATTTAAAGGTCTCACCAGGTATACATTTCCAGAAGTACAGACGGGAGTTAAGAAAGGAGAGAACAAGGAGTGGAGAGAGCATTGCTCACTAGGTCGAAGGCTGTTCATTCACAGTGAAGGGTTTCATTCGAAGTGCCCTATCTCTATCAAGCCTTTGGTTTAATAGACTGTTGCACAAGGCACTGGGGAGCAAGTCCAGCTCGGGAGTGTGAATGCAGTGACCTAATGGGATCTGCCTAAAGGCCCGTCACACAAACTCTTTGAATATCTAGTATAATGCACAACTATTGCACGACCGGAGGTAGAAGTTGGCGGGCTTGCACTCCTTTGACCAGGGGTTGCTTGCGCTTTGAGACGAGCGGTAGTAAAACATTGAGTGACGGGTGGTGCCCACCCACCGTCAGACACAATGAGTAGTGCCCGTGCTCCACGTCAATCGTGGCGTGAGGTTATATCCTGGAAACATGTTGTCTCCCATGGTTAGGAAAGAGAGCCACGAAACTCTCCTAGAGATACGCGAACTACTGCACCACGTTACCGTCCAGTCTCGTTGCGATGGATTAAATATACTGCATAGTCATGAATGTGATATAGGGGATCCTAGTCATGTTCGAGAATATTGTGGCACTCCAGAACCTCAAGGATGTTATTTTGTCCGCATATTCATCCCAAATGTTAGAAGCGACTCAACACACCGAAACGATGCTAAGTTACAAAAGGAAACATGTACGCAGCACTGATACCAATGATGTAGGTGGTTAGTGGAAGCGGTGGTAACGGTTAACCATGATTCGGCAACACTGAGCAAAGGCATCAAAGTGTTTGCTCGAAACGTAAAAGCCACTCGTTTCAAAAATACGAGTCGTGCACATACCAACCAGCGAAACTGGAGCGGGGCAATGAGGCATGCGATCAATGCTGACTTCGGTTAAGCTGCCTCTGTACCATTGGTGGACCTACACAACTTACGGTGGGTTTAATTTACAGAGCCCGTAATGTGAATGGGTTGTGACACAGTCTCCATGTGAACCACGATCTACCTTGAAATGGACTACCGTCAATCGGAGTGTATTTGAAACATATAGATACTCGGTGTTATCCGCTGTCAGTATTTGACTACACAACCGGTTCGTACCTATTTGCACATATAAGATAGTGGAAACATGACTCGAACATGGGACACAGAGAGACGACCAGCAGGAACCGTACATCGCCAACTGAATAAGCACACAGAATGCAGGGATGATTACCCTGGTACCACCCGATTGTATTGGGTAGTGCTCCAGCACAAGTGCAAACACAATGCCACGGGTGACGCAATGCACTTAGTTGTGGTTCCACAGGCGCTGTGTTTGAAAACAAAAGGGAAATAAATATAACCAAGGTGCTCTGTGCTTGTCTTCGTTATGAATGCGAGGGGCTGCAATTATCTTTATTTGAAGTGTGTCAACCGGAGAGTGACATTTTGCCTCCGTTAGATTGTAACTGCGAAGACGGCCACAGTGATAGAGTGAAGTCAGTGGACAAATTTGGGTGCAACCATCGAATAAGGGCATTTACTTCATTAGAAACCAGCACGGAGAGCATGTTGTCATACAGCAATTATTTAACCCCGTTTGAAATGATTCACCGGAAAAACCCGATATTGATGCAGCTGATTCTCTCACGACCTTTGAGCTTCTGCTGTGAGATCTAGTTCGAACTACTGCGCATCATCGAATCACGCGTTCAGGTTTGGCAACATTCAATATCCATCCGCTTCATCAATGACGGTCTCAAACAGAGGTACACTACGATGCGATTCGTCGTCCACATTGAGACTGCGCGTCGCAATCCATTCACACAACAAGTGCTTCGAAATGACCATACAACCGATAAAATGAACAATTTCTGCTGATAGCAGAAGTGATTATGTGTTCTACATTGTCTTCCAATAAGTAATGCACGTCATTTCCCTCCCATCAACCACTTACGCAAAACTAACAGCTCGTGATCTGCGACCAATATCAACATTGTTACTACCATCATGATGGCAACCAGTCACCAAAGCCGTGATGAAAAATCAGAACAGGAACATCCACACCTAATACTTTCGGACGCCTCTTGTGGTGGAACACTGTTTCACAAACAAGTCAGCATGTGATATACAAGAGGCGACTTTGATGATGCAATGAGCTAGAAGAGATAACACGAGAGGGAAGTACCACATTCTCATAAACCGAGCAGTTTGTTGATAGCAATGCCGTTGAGAAAAGCATTATGGTTCATATGGAGCACTTTGCATACCTCCTCATAATACCTTAAAAGCCTCCAGAGTAGATATAGTGCTGAAGAACTGGGAAGGAGTAGCAGGAGACGATATAAGCAGTGGCTGAGCCACCGCCCTTCTCATGATGGGGCCGTTATTTGAACTTTGTAACTGAGGCTGTGTACTCCGCTAAACCATTGCGTTACGTCAATGCCCAATTCAGCCTCTAAGGTTGGTGATTGTTCCGAGAGCTATAGCACACAGTTGGGTAAAGGAATATGTTCCATCCAGAAGGGTCTCAATTCCGAACCATCGCCGCTAAATGGCCGGAAAAGTAGATAGATCACTAAGAACATTCTGTTGTAAAGAACTGTTGCTCAAAGAAGAGTGTGCTCCTCTGCATATCGATCGCGGCCAGAACCAGCGCATCTGAAGAATTCACCTAGAGCAATAGCATCCCCAACGAACGTTGATGTGCACTTAAAGGCAGGTAGCCCAAAGAACACGTCCAGAGGTACACAGTAAGCGCAGTTCTTCACCCATAAAATGCAAGCAATAAGACAAGATGGCGTTCATCACTCTACGGCATAGTCAACAGAAGTAAGAATCGAGTTCCACAAGAAGCGTCTATGCTGCGTGCTTAGTTAGCCGAATGAAACATTCGCGAGATATGGATACGCACACAGTCGCATCTGATAAATCGACATCTCAGTTGATTCACCATCTCTAAGAAAGGATTCGTGTGAAGCCAACGAAAAACTGTTGCTGGTCTACAAAAAGCTAAAACAACTGGAGGAAATCTGTGTTTTGGCGCGGTTGCTTATTCCGTGAAGAATGCTCAACACATCTGAAGACTCTTTTTACATTTGCATGAACTTTTGTACAGGGTTCAGCGCTACTTTGAAGCAAGACTACCAACAACCTCAGCTATCCGAAGTCTTGTTCACTGTGATCCATGGTAAAGTAGATATCACACAAAATTAGTTGATTAAGGTAGTCCACAGATTGATTCGGCCGATTTCTGTGAATATAGGATCCTGGTCAACACGCCAACCTCTGTTATAGTTTAGCAACTATGATACGTGCAACAGAGTGCTGCGAATCCAGCGGTGTTAATTCAAATGGAAGAATAAGGTCAGACACAAGGGAACGAATGCAATTACGTCACTGGTTAAGCGATCGTCTCCTTTCCGATGAAATAACCATCAGCAGCAGCAACAACAACAGCAGTACATCAGCCATTTGAACTGATGCTTCGCAGCCATACAACCATGATGACCTATGAAATAAAGAATAAGAAGAGGGAGAGAAGGGGGACTTACCTGAAAACCTTAATGCTCTAAGCAAACATTCAGGGTCAAGGCGCCTTCACCTTGTGTAAACAAGATACCGTCACAAACAGCAGGCTATCGTGCAAAGATCAGGCGGCATCAGCGAGATAGCTTCCTTGCGGTTTTCACTGCCACGCGTCGTAATCAGTCATTAACCCGCAGATAACTCAGAACCAAACAGGACAATCCGATTAGGAGACGGCAGCAGACGCGCCACTGGTGTCTACTGCGAGCCATGTCCTGTAAAGTCTCGAGCCAAGCACAAGGCGAGTCACGTGGACTCCAGCCCGGAAGGCGAGACGGACCAACGGTACCCAGTTTGGTCGTCAGTGACTTCATTTCACGCTGCCAAGTCAACCTCTATACACCTCGAGCCTTGCGCCACCCTACACCTGGCAGACTAAACAAGGCCTTCCTAGGTAAGCGGTGACCAGGCATACGTAGCACGTGCCCGAGCCAACGCAACTTATTCAGTGCTATCTGTTGTTCTAGGGAGCTAACATGATTATCACTGCCTAGTACTCGCCTACGCACATCATCGTTGCGGACACGCTGGCGCCATCCGACTGCAGCAATGCTTCGCACACAACGATGATCAAAGACTTGAAGGCGCCTCAGATCTTCAGACCGAAGGGGCCAAGTCTCACTACCATAGAGCAGAACGGCCTTCACTGTGGCTCTGTATACCCGGTCTTTCAGACGAAAGGAAACTCCCTTCTGTCGCCAAAGATGCCGTAGGTTCAAGAAGGCAGTTCTGGTCTTTGCAATGCGTGAGCTGACGTCAGTTTCTATGCGCCCATCATTGCTGATGCAGCTGCCAAGATAAGTGAATTGATCAACCACCTCGAGTTCCCTGTTAGCAAGCGTCAAGGGGTCATCAAGTGGCTGGTGGTCCTGCAGCAACACTCTGCATTTTGAAGGTGCAAAGAGCATACCAAATAATAGGACCACTCTGGATAGGCTAATCAGGGTTGATTGTGCCACCGCAACATCGCCGAAAAGCAAGATGAATTCGTCCGCATAATCTAGATCAACTAACATTTCACCAGGCAGCACTTCAACGCCTACATCATGAGATTCCGCAAGGAAACACTCCATGATAGAATCCACGACGAAATTGAACAAAAATAGGGAAATCAGACAACCCTGACGAACGCCACTAGTGGACGGAAAGATATCCGATAGGACACTGTAGACCCTGACGCGGCCTGTAGTGTTCGAGTATAGAGCACGAAGGATGTTCACATATTTCGTGGGAACACCTTTTCGCGCAAGTATTTCGAAAAGAATCGATCGATCGACTGAATCGAACGCACTCTTGAAATCAAGGAACACAGCTATTGTCGGTCTGCGGTATGCGTGGCGCTGCTCTAGTACCTACCGCAGAGTGAATATATGGTCTATACAGCGACTTCCTGGGCAGAAAGCTACCTGTTCATACCTAATCCGAGATCCTCGTTTAACAGTGAGGCGACGAAGGAGAATCGAAGCCAACAAATTTGTCACAACTGGCGTTAGGCTAATACCCCTGTGGTTAGAACAGTCAATGCGACTGCCCTTCTTGTATATTGCCACTATAATCGATTCGATCCAGTTAGCCAGGACACTTCCTTCGGGTTAGTTCGAATAAAGAGGCCAATGCTTTGCAGAGCACCTCACCTCCATCATCAAATAGTGAGGTGGAAGCGGATCCGGGCCCGCGGCACGAAAACGATTGAGGGCTGTGATCGCGTTTCGGACATCGGCCTCCGACGGAGGCTCTAAACTAACCGTCCATGGCTCGTCGTGCATCATCTGAGTAGGAAGAGGTCCAGGAGCAGGGAGCCAGCTGAACTGATCTTGAAAGTGTTCCACCCAACGAGCCATACGGCGCTCCTTATTGTGTATCAGCGCACCCGCGCTGTCTCTGATTGTCCCAGTGACGCCTAGTTTTCTGGGACCAATGGTTCGGATCAGCTAGAAGAGCTTGCGGTAACTGCTTACTTCTCCTGTCTACTTCATTTTTTGAGCCCTACTGGTCCACCAAGCTTCCTTGTCAGCACGTAGGCTCTGCTTTAGTTCACGCCTAATAGCCCGTCTGGACACATTGTGTTCACAGCCAGCCGGGAGGTGTCTTCAAGATTCCAACAGGTTCACCGACCTCTCGGATATCCAGTGACTGGTGCGGTGACGATGGATAGTGCCATAAGCAGATGCTCCTGCGTCGTGCATGGCGGCCGAGATTCTATTCCACTGAAGCTCAGTATCATTAGAATAAGAGCGGGAGTTCGGTATGCAGTGCTTCTTGATAGGCTTGCCTGACCGAGGACTGAGACCATTGCCACTTGGTGCATTTGGTGTGCCTCCGGGTAAAGTTCATGGAGAAACGACAGCGCACCAAGGCATGATCAGAGTCGACGCAGGTATTCCAGTACGAGCGGCAATCCCGGATGGAACCACGCCACCTGTAACTTATGGCTATGTGGTCAATTTGGGTCCATCGCTGGCCAGCTACGGGAGGACGCCAAGTTGCAGTTCGGCGCCCAATGTGTCTAAAAGCAGTGCTACTAAGAAACAACTGGTACTCCGCACACAGTTGCAGCAGACGCTCACCGTTGTCAGTCCGTTCGGAGGTAAGTCCACAATTACTACCCAGCTGAGTTTCTGAAGAGCTCAGACGCCCTACTCTTGCGTTCATATCCCCTGCAAGTACTAGAATATCTGAACTCGCAGCACTGCGTAGTAGCGCGTTCAGTTCGTGATAGAATGTGTCCTTGACAGCATTAGAACTGCAGTCGGTGGGAGCATAAGCGCAAATCATAAACAAACAGCGTTTTTACTACTTCCTGTATCAACCTTAGCTGATGCCGTCAAACGGGCTGCACATAAACGGCTGTTCACCGGAATCCAATCAACCAACGTTGGCTCAGTCTTGGAGCTTAGAATGATACCTATGCCAGCTTGACCCGTGAGTGCTGGATCGGCGTCTCCGGATGCGTGCAACCAAATAACGAGAGGATAAGCCGGGTGCAGTCAATTCAATAACCCCGTTAGGGTCAATGATCCTACTTTCGGACACACAACAGACATCAATACCCAGTGTGTCCAAGGTGCGTGTGAGTGCAGCCTGTTGACCTGTTTGTCTTAGAGTGTAAACGTTGAATGTCGCCATGGAAACGTGGCCTTATAAGGGACTTTTGCCGATAGGCGTCCGATAGGTGCGGTGGGATGGTAGCTGTAGATGCTGTGACTCCAGTGGCACTTCGGTTGCTGTCAATTAAGCTGGGAATTATAGAAGGAAGGTTAGTAATGGGGGCCGGGATGGGAGTAAGAAAAACAGGTGGAAAAGAAAGGGAGGCGCCAGCAGTAGCATGTTTTCGATTATCCGCCCTGTTGTATGCAGCAGATAAGGCGACCCTTGATAATCTGCGCGACGGCCGATGTAGAATGAAGTTTATGTTTGAAGAAAATGAAAATATAATGGTTGTATGTGGGTTGAGATACTGCCAGGGCGCCCAGACCTAGACAGGAGGACGATTAGGGTCCTCATCTAAAGCCTTTGGCTCAAAAGCCTGTCCGCAAGGTAGCGGGGAGGTGGCAATGATTTAGTTTTACAGAAATGGACGCCGTCCAATTGCAAACCCTCGACCTGGAGGACCAAGAGACTGAGTTTGTCTGACCTCTCACCATTGACCAACCTGGTAGGAGTAGCTCTCAAGGTGCCCGGAGGCATCACCCAGTATAGCTCGATGGGTCAATGAGGTACGCAAACCGTCGCACCACGTTAAGGTCCAGTCTCGTTGCCGCGGACGAAAATAGTGTACGGATTTAAGAAGCTGACGTACCCACAGAGGCTACGTAAGTTGGATATGTTTTCCATGTATTACAGGCGGCTTCCGGGCGACTTTGTCCTCACATATCGTATACTGATGGGTCAGATTGGTCCTGATTTAACTGGACTGTTTCGCCCCACTCGAGCACCAACCCTTCGTGGTCACCCATTTAAGTTGCTCACAACCCGGTATGACTGGGTTTGGGTAGCTTTTCGGTTATCGCGCAGGGTCAGATTATTGGAACGCACTACCTGCGGACCTCGTGGTTGTACCGACAGTGGAAAAGTTCGAGCATCGACTTGACGCTCTCGATCTGCAGTTTAAAGTCATCCCCTTCATGCCTTAAGCTTTTACTCGTCTACTATGGCCTACGCTTCTTTAACTCATTCTAACTTACATCTTAATATTGTTCATGAAATTCAATAAGCTTGTCATCTCTGTTTCCTTTCCCTTACTGACACTACTGTTTTCTTTTATTCTTCACGTGGCCGGCACAGCGGGGACTGCTAGTGCAGGTCACGTGGGCATTGTTTGGTTGACCATGTGAATCGTGTATGTTGGTTTGGTTCTGCTTTGGCACATCAATGCACCGGTTTCCCTGTTGGATCAACGACGTTTTCGAAGGTGGAACATTCGCGGGATTTTCCTAGTGTTCTGGTCCCGCTTGAACTTGTCCGAGGATACGGCGGCACTCTTCTTCATCCTGACAGACAACATTGAGAGAACGGGAGTTGGTGCGGTCTTCTCGCTTTCTTCCAAGGCAAAATGCAGAGACAAAATTAACCCCTTTTTCCCCACTATAGAAGAAAAGAGAGACCGTGTGCTTTAGGAATGCTTGATCGTCCTGTGTTCTTTCGGCTGGTGTCTCCCTAATAGACTCGGGAGCATTTACGATTATTAGACCGCTCACGGGTGGGACGCTTGTGATGAAATAACCAGCCCCTGATGTGTCCCCCAGGAGGTGGCCAGCGCCAACTGTGCATGACCATTCGGTGAGATTTCTCATGCTTTGCAACAATTTCATTAACTGACAATCTGAGAGATCTCACTCAATAAGGTGCAGTGTCGTCCAGTAATATATACTAGGATGGTAGTTGGACTGTTCGCTGAACTTGGCAATGTTGTTGCAAATGTTTCGTCAGTAATCTAGGTGACATCATCAGTGCATAGTTGAGTGGCGTGCAGCAGCGTAGAGAAGCCCATCAATCAAGCTGAACGCGGATCGAAGTCCCAACCAATAGGATTGCTCGGCTCCACGGCCAAGCACGGCGGTATAAAAGCGCACGCACACCACGCTCAGCACACTCGCACCGAGGCTCCTCTACGCTACTGCACGCCACTCAACTAAGCACTGATGATGTCACCTTGATTGGTGACGAAATGTTTGCAACAAAATTGCTAGGCTCAACGAACAGTTCAAGTGCCATCTGAACAACCTGAGCTACCAGTCTTCAATTCTATAGCCAACATACTAGGATAGCCGATTTGCAAGCAAACGTGGATAATGATCTGGCAAATAAAGGCGGTCTGAGTTCAGTGGTACTCCAAAGGGACATCGGTGCATTCCTGTAAAACGCCAAGTGACAAACATCACTCACTACGTTTTCCCATCAGACATGAATATTTATTCGCACTTACGATCTTTGGTGCAAAACGGTAGGGGGCCTCTGCTTCAGAGAGTAACGTAAGTAGCAAAACAACGGTAAATCGTTAAGTAAGACAACGAGCCCATATTGTGTCGTCTCCATGAGTAGTTGGGGGATAAAATCACAGGAGACTTACCAACAGGTGCGACAATGACATCGGTAAGACGAACACCTCTCAGCCCTTGTATCATCTCCGAAAACGGCAGACCCAGAGGGTGATGGTCCCACATCTACTGAAGCGTTACCGTACGAGAGAGTCGCAGTGGACCAAACAGCCGAAAAGACCACGGAGTAGATCTCCATGATTCTCCGACAAACTTAACTATACAGCATACGTTTGAGAGCGCAACAATCAAGCAGGCTGAAATTTATCTCGATGACGAGGACTGCAAACCAGGTTCCAAAAACCTCTAATGAATCAAAAAGTACTAGTATTAAATATTTCTGTTTACTTTAGCTGTCAGGAGAAACTGACAATCAATACCATGCAACCCTACACAGTGGACAAATGGGTGCAGCCTCCAATCTAATCCTCGAAGGAGATATATGGCGGATTTCGCCGGCCGAGCATGACTATTATTTGGCAACGATGATATTCTATCCACAATAAAGAATTATTGTTTATGGTCGTTGCGGTCAACGCATCGAAATACGATGCTAGCGAGGAGATTATGTGCATCTCCCTAGATAGCAGCAACACTGTACTACAACATAAGACGATAGGTATCGCTAAATCGAAAGATATAAGTGATCAATATTATATCTAATCTGCATGAGCATTTTGCACTCGATGTGCGTTCATGCTAACTGACCACAAAGGTGCAATAAACTATAGGAACGAAGAGTGCTCCAGTATATACGGTAGGCTAGTGCCAGCGTTGAACGATGATCTTGCGAGGCAGGACAGCCGTGCTTGCGATACAGACAAGACACTGACGACTCTCGCCTTAACAACACTCAGTTCACTGACGGAAAGGCCTTCGCAACCGAAGGTTCCAGTGGGGGCACGCCATATTAAGGAATGTGTCACGAAAAGATGTCTTCACGGTTATCATGCAGCCGTAAATTAGACTGGTAGCAAAAAGCATACGTAACAGGGGAAACAACCAATATCGCACATCTTAGTGACACTTTGCTATAGCTGCAACGCTAACTGTGCACGCCCATCTGATGATCAGAAGTGAATTGCCTATGGCCACCATCGGTTTGGGAGCATAAACCGAATGCAGTGGTTTAGTCACAAAGTGCTGTTCGCCGGTGAGCTAAGGAGCGCCAGTAATACTGCTTAACATTCATACGTTCCACAAGTTTTGGAGGGCCAGGCAAATGCCTCCTATGCTGTCGCAGCGAATTCCATAATGTGGTTAGCTTGCGTCCGTTGGCTCATCAAAAGCAGTGATAAAGTGCTCAAAAGTTCACCAACATAAGGGGAGTGAACAAATCGAGCACAAGACTAGTTGGGGTAGAATATTTACGGCTTTACTGATCGAGTAGTAATGAGCACGAACAACAATGAGTACGGAAGGCATTACAGTCCACAGGGAGTTGGAGTTAACAGCGATTTTATTGTGAACGGTTGAGTTCATTAGCCTTTTGTTCTCACGGCACATGTAATACGTCACTATCTTATTCCATCCCGCCTTATAGTTTGGAGGGCTGAGTGAGAAAGTGGACTCCGATCACATAATAGTGTAGCTGAGCAAGTTAACCAAAACTTCCGTCCCAAATGTGAAAACGATGAATGACTTGGGTCATAATGGTCACAGCTGAGAATATGCGATGCTGAAGACTACAGCAATGATTCGCTTAAAAGTCATGAAGATGGAGTCATCATCATCATCAATACACGTTAGCTGAGGGTGAGAAACACACCTCAGCCAATGTGTCGCAATACAAAAAGGTTATATATATATATATATATATATATATATATATATATATATATATATATATATATATATATATATATATATATATATATATATATATATATATATATATATATATATATATATGGTTGGCGGCATCCGGTTTCGGATTTGCCTGTTACTGTGGTCAGCCACAGGACGCCTGCGCCTTACAGAGGGACCATGGATGGCTTGCGCTGCACCACCCACAGCTCCAACCGCACACCCCATATCCAGTGTAAACCCGAAGGAATAAGACCGGGAGGCATGCGGATGGGAGCCACGTTTCATCAACGGAGCCGGCCCACACTCCTTCACAGACAAAACAAGCACGCTATATTTGGGGAATCAAGCGCACACAAGGCGGTGGTTGGACCGTAGTCCGCTCCACATTGAGTGCATGGAACCACTCTTCGAGCCTAGCACGACCACAAGGACCGTGCACCCCGTCCCCTCCAGCAACGACCAACTGTCTCCTGGAGCCATTCATGCATTCATGATGCTTCTTCACCGCAGTTGGGTTAAATTAACATACACTTAAGCTAGGTCTTTTTAATATGGACAAAATTCGTTACATGTTATTTGGTTTGTTCTGCGTACTTGATAATCTTCTCCTTACTTGCACACGTCGCTCACGAAAATTGTGGTAAACCTGCGTAATTTTATCGCGTGGTATTTGTTAAATGACTTTCGGACATTTTGTAATTATCACGGATTCACTTATAACCGACTTCTTCTATATGCTCATTTAGCGAGTATTTATGTCGTCATATGCGTTTATTTTAATCGATATCGGCATTTCGAATGATTGGCTGTTGTTTGACATCCCAGGTGTGGCTGCGCTTGATGTGCATGTTGACAAGGTGCCTACCTGTCTATTACCCACTACCTCGTCCATACTGGCTCCAGGAGACAGTTGGTCGTTGCTGGAGGGGGACGGGGTGCACGGTCCTTGTGGTCGTGCTAGACTCGAAGAGTGGTTCCATGCACTCAGTGTGGAGCGGACTACGGTCCAGCCACCGCCTTGTGTGCGCTTGATTCCCCAAATACAGCGTGCTTGTGTTTTTCTGTGAAGGAGTGGGGGCCAGCTCCGTTGATGAAACGTGGCTCCCATCCGCATGCCTCCCGGTCTTATTCCTTCGGGTTTACACTGGATATGGGGTGTGTGGATGGAGCTGTGGGTGGTGCAGCGCAAGCCATCCATGGTCCCTCTGTAGGCGCAGGCGTCCTGTGGCTGACCACAGTAACAGGCAAATCCGAAACCGGATGCCGCCAACCATGTATGTATGTGTGCCCCTTGCTGAGGCTGATGTTGCATTCATGATGCTTCTTCACCGCAGTTGGGCTAAACCAACTTACACTTAAACTAGGTCTTTTTAATATGGACAAAATTCATTACATGTTATTTGGTTTGTTCTGCGTACTTGATAATCTTTTCCTTACTTGCACACGTCGCTCACGCAAATTGTGGTAAACCTGCGTAATTTTATCGCATGGTATTTTTTAAATGACTTTCGGACATTTTGTAATTATCACGGATTCACTTATAACCGACTTCTTCTATATGCTCATTTAGCGAGTATTTATGTCGTCATATGCGTTTACTTTAATCGATATCGGCATTTCGAATGACTGGCTGTTGTTTGACATCCCAGGTGTGGCTGCGCTTGATGTGCATGTTGACAAGGTGCCTACCTGTCTATATATACATATATATATATATATATATATATATATATATATATATATATATATATATATCCACAGTCTATTAACAGACATTGTGCCATCAGAACCATGGCAGAAAAAAGTGGAGAAGATAGAAACACGAACTGCGATTAAAAAATGGGAAATGATTTTTTGGTTTTACACACGCCATTTTGTATTTTTGTTGTTGATTTGTGAGCTTTGTTTGTATTAAAGGGGAGATATAATGGCAGACCAACATTGACGCCACTGATGTCTATTGCGGGCCATAACGTTTTCAACCACTGCGATTCAGCATCTCGTGGTCCCCAACCTGGAAGGCGGACTGGTCCGACTGCCGCCAAACTTGAAGTTGCCTCTCTCATGCTCCTTCTCCACATCATCGGCTGTCCACCGCGGCACTTTTTCCAATCGCACCCTGGAGTGCGAATAGCGCTCGACGTGGACGGCGATGGGCTGGCATGCGCAAAACCTGTCCGAGCCAACGCATGCGATGTCGGAGAATAAGGTCCTGAAGACTGGTACTACTGGCTCCAAGCACGCGGTCTCGCACCTCTGCGTTGCTTACGTGGTGTTACCGCCACACCCGAGCAATCCTACGTAGACAGCGATTGTCGAAGACTGACAGCCGCTTCATGTCTTCCGAGCGAATAGGCCAAGTCTCACAGCCGTACAAGAGTACTGCACGGACGGAAACATTTTACACCCTGCCATTGAGCTTGAGACTAACATCATGACGACGCCATAGGTGTCTCAGTTTGATGAATGCAAGGCGGGCCTTTGCAATCCGTTGTGAGACTTCATCTCCAACACCACCACTAGCCGTGATGCAACTCCCTAGATAAGTAAAGCAAGGGACTTGCTTCAGAACATGTACAGTAATGGTGAGCGCGGGTTCAGGCACCTGCCAGTCCTGGAGCAGCGTTTTACATTTTCCCGGAGTGAAGCATAAGCCGTACTTAGACGCCTCCATCGCTAAGCAGTCCAAAGCGCTCTGGACGGTTTGTGGGTCGTCCCCCAGCAAGGCGATATCATCGGCGTAGTCCAAGTCCGTGACTCTATCTCCAGGGAGGAGTTCAACACCGCAGTCATGGACACCTTTCAGTGCTCTTTGGACAACATTTTTGATGGCGAAATTGAAGAGGGAAGGTGAAATAAGGCACCCTTGGTGAATAGCGCTGGTCACAACAAATGAAGAAGAGAGCGTGCCGTAAGCGCTAACTTTACCCGACGCGTGACTGTAAAGTTATTTTCAGGATGGAAACAGTATAGTGTTGCTCATCCCAACACTGGCACCCCAAGACCGCGGTTTCGTCCTGGTTGGGACTCATCCGTTGGAGATAGCCTGAGTTGGGCTGGAACTCAGAGCTTAGTGGCTCATGGTTGACGCCATAAGCACTATGCCACTGAGGTCTCAATAGATGTTGCTTGTAGGAACCCAACCACCAGCGGATTCTCCAAGTCCAACTTTGAATTCGTTTCCGCTGTACCAAGCGTTGCTCGCGGATCTCAGTGACAAAGTGCTTATGGCGTCAACCATGAGCCACTAGGCTCTGAATTCCAGTCCAACTGATGAGTCCCAACTAGGACGAAACCGCGGTCTTGGGGTGCCAGTGTTGGGATGAGCAACACTATACTGTTTCCATTTTACTTACGGTCTTTGTGATCGGAATGACCGAGGTCCACCTCAAGTGAACAGATGTCTCAATAGAGGTTGCTTGTAGCAACCCAACCACAAGCGGATTCTCCAAGTCCAACATTTTCTTTCAGGATGATCACAAACTTCTCGGGCACACCTTACTTCAGTAAACAGTTCAACAACGCAGATCTACCTACTGAATCAAATGCCGCTCGGATGTCCAAAAACACTACGATTGTTGGCCGCTGGTGGATGTGACGAAGTTCGAGAACTCGGCGAAGCGTGAAGATTTGATCGATGCAGCTGCTGCGTGGACGAAATTCGACTTGTTATTCTCAGGAGAACTCCTCTCTAGACGTTGAAAACCTGCGAAGTAGGACCGACACGAAGATTTTGGATGCGACAGAGAGTAACGAGATTCCGCGGTAGTTACAGCAATCGTCGCGGGAGCCCTTCTGGTGAACCGGAACAATGACCAATTCTCCCCATGAGTTCGGAACCTTTTCCTCAGCCCAAAGTTTCGTGAAAAGCGATAGGATTTCGCTGACAAGTACACTCCCGCCATCTTTGAATAGAGCCGGTGGTAGGCTGTCGGGACCCTGAGCCTTATGACGTTTCAAACATTGGATTGCATTTCGAATCTCTGCTTTATTTGGAGTGGGGGGCTGTGGAGGCAGGCCAAGCATCATCCATTGGGGCTGGGGGTGTCACAGGGGGCTGTGTTGGGTGGTTGAATTAAAGAGCTCTGCCCAGCGACCCAATCGTCTGTGAAGGTTGGTGATCTTCGTGCCGTCTGATTCGGAAATCGTCTGGCTGATAGCGTGGAAATTGCAATCGGTGGCCCTGATGATGTAAAATAGAAAGCGGAAGTTGCCAGCTGATGCAGAGGCTCCCATCTCATTAGCTTGTTTTGGCTACCAAGATTCACGATCAGAGCGAAGGCTTGCTTTCAGCTGTTGCGTGATAGACCGGCGGTGTTCGTTCTACTCTGCGCCAGCAGGCATCGCCCATCAACGATCCAGCAATTCCGAGGATCTTCCCGGGATCCAACTTTTGGGAGTGGAGCGAGGGAGGCTACAGCTGGACAAACCGGCCGACAGCAAGGCTTGGTGCAGACTTCACCAGTGTTGATCAACATCCAGTGTGAGAGAGCGAGATTTCCACGAAGCCTTAGTTGATACTCCTTCTTCACCATTGGGTTCTCCAAATTGTAGGTGTTCAGTCAGGTGTGTTTTGACCTAGGCGAACCACCGAAACGCATGCAAACGGTGGCACATGCCAGTGCATGATCGGTGTCGACGCAAGTTGACCAAAATGATTGGCAGTCGCGTACGCAGCCGCGTTACCTGCGACTTATAGCTATGTGGTCAATTTGTGACCAGCGCTGGGTTGGTGATGGGGGCGCCAAGTGGCGCGCTGGCGTCCAAGATGACAAAAGCTGGTGCTGGAGAGGAATAGTTGATGATCTGCACACAGACTGAGCAGTCTCTCTCCATTGTCTGAGCGAACATCATCATATGCATGCGGTTCCCCGAGGTGGCGCTCACATGGCAGCAGCCGACTGACACGCGCGTTGAAGTCACCCGCCAAAACGATGATGTCTGTTTTAGGAGCCCTTAGGAGCAGCTCATGAAGGTTTTGGTAGAACTGGTCTTTGACGGTGTCCGAGCTACAATCAGTGGGCGCGTAGGCAGAGATCACGAAGAGAGCACGCTTTTCGACTCGACGTCTGCAAACTTTACAAGAGCCATGGAGCCTCGTCGCACAAAGGCGGCTATTGATCGGAATCCAATCAACCAAAGCAGTCTCGGCTCTAGCACTGAGGGCGATTCCAACACCAACTTGCCCAGATGCGGCAGACTCAGCGTCACCAGAGAAGCGTAGATGGGAGCAGGTGCGTGGGTGGAGCGGTGACACCAGCTGGTAGACCGAGTTAGAGTCCTGGAGTCGTGTTTCATTCAGGCAGCAGATATCAATTCCAAGGGTCTCTAGCGTGCGTGCAAGTCCAGCTTGCTGACCGATCTGCAGTAATGTGCGTACGTTGAAGACTGCAAGTTTGAACTGCGTTCCGGGTTGCACGAGCGAAGATGAGACTTTGGGATTGGCAGCTCTCTGTTGAGCACTGTATGGTTGAGTTGGCAGATGTCACAGGAACAGGTTCATCGGTGTAGGTGGGGTTGATCGCCATAAAGGAATCAAGTAAAAATGGGTGTGAATAGTACAAGGGAAGGGTAGATAAAATGGTGGCGTTTGCTTGTGCAGTTGGCATAGTAAGATGAGTGAAGCATGGAGTTACAACCACAAAAAGGTAAGATACAAAACGTTACACTACAAAAAATTCGAAAGCAGGCAATATAATGTCAAATATCATATTATGCATTTCGCATTAGATCGGAATTGGAGGACAAATCTAAAAGGGAGAGGAATGGACAAAGTAGCTCACAACACAAACGCCATTGGGGCCGACTCCTAGCCATATCAGTAGGTGTGTCCAGTCACATGTGTTCATCGTCCTTAGGACCCCATCCAGGCAGTCGGAATGCACTAGCCGACGCCAACTTCGAAGTAAGGGTTTTCATTCCTCTTGACCAAGTTATCGCTTGGCCTCCCCTCCTCCTCTCTTCAAACCGCACCCGAGGGCGCAAACAATGCATGTCGCAAGAGCCGGTTTGCTGGCATGCACAATACGTGGCCCAGCCATCGGAGCCCAGTGCATGATATAATTAATGGTGCTGAGCAGTTCACCCGCTCTGCCTGCACTAAATACGCGATGTCGAACACGCTCATTGCTCACGCGGTACTCCCATCAGACATGAGCTAAGGTGCGAAGGCAGCGATGATCGAATGTGGCGAGCCTCTTTATGTCTGTCGAACTGATAGGCCAGGTTTCACAAACTTATAGGAGAGCTGAACGGACGGCTGCGTTATAAACTGTGTCCTTTAGGGCGAAAGTAGTGTCGCGTCTGCGCCACAGGTGGCGGAGATTGGCAAAAGCACCTCGAGCTTTTGATATACGGTAAGTAACCTCATCTTCGATACCACGGAGGCTAATATAGCTGCCTAGATATTTGAATTCTTGAACGAGTTCTAGCGGATCACCACCAAGGATCAGCGCATGTATGGGTTCCTGCTAACTTTGGGGAAGTAAATTGCATTTCAATGGAGCAAAACACAGTCCAGAACGATTGACAGCCAGTGCTAATCGGTCCAGTGCAGATTGGCACCTTTGGGAGTTGTCACAGATTAGGGCAATATCGTCCGCGTAATCTAAGTCAAGAAGTAGCTCCATACCATTTGAGTCATGTGCAGCGAATGATGTTTCTATGACTTCGTCAATAACGAAGTTATATAGGAAAGGTGACAGCGCGCAACCTTGTCTCACACCGCTGGAGATATTGAAGGGCGGTGACAGTTTGCCATAAACCCTCACTCTGCCCGAACTATGCGCGTACAGCGCTTTGATAACGTTTACGTATTTATCGGGCACATTTCCTCAGCAAACAGTCCCAAAGAGCACATCGATCCACCGAATCGAAATCATCTTTGACGACGAGAAACACGACACCGGTGGGTGGCCAATAAACATGGCGGTGCTCCAACAATTGACGCAAATGAAGATGTGGTCGATGTAGCCCTGAGCTCGACGAAACCCGACTGGCTCTTCGCGGATCTGGCTTTCACGAGCGCCAGTCAATCTGTGGAGAATGAGAGGCAATCAATTTAGAGGCAATTGAGATCAGACTGATCCCTCTATGGTTGCCGCATTCCGAAAATTGGGACTATGATGGAGCGGCCCTAGTCTGTCGGGACAGTTTGCTACTCCCAAATATTCAGTAGCAACTAGTGTAAATCGTCTACAAGAGCAGGTCCCCTGAACATGAAGAGGGCTGGGAAACTTCTATCTAACCCTGCGGCCTTATGAAATTTCAGCAATCTGATCTCACGTTCGACTTTCGAACGTGAGGGCGGATCCAAGGAGACGGCCCATGGAGAAGGGCACTCAATGCCCTAAAAAGAAAGCGATAACTCAGATTGGTTAAACTGCCGTGCATTGTGTTCGGCACAAGCGTTTTGACAAGCTGTGGATCAGCTGCCACTCTCGTCGCGCATTGTCTCGCTAACACCAGGTCTCCTGCTGCCTGTTTCTTGTAGCAGAAGAAATAACTTACGATGATTACCAACGGCAGTGAATGCTTTCATTTCCGATGCACGATGAGACTACCACGCTTCGCGGTCTCTTTTAAGGCTAGCATGCAGTTTTGCCCTGAGATTTTTGCGAGTCTCAATGTGTTCGCTCCCAGAAGGAATACGTCGGAGAGCATCAATAAATTCCAGAGACTTTGTAGACTCAATTTATAGGTTGGAAATTCCACTTGCCACATGAAGACATGCCTGCTGATAGTGACCTTTGGCGAATATGCGACCAGTGACCTTCAACTGTCTCCAGTGAGCGCTTACTCAACTCGCATATCAGAGTACTTTGATGCGCATTCAGAACTTCTGGCTTCGCTAGTTAGCTGGTGTCAATGCAATCAGAGCGTTGTTGCAGACGTCCGCCGAAACGCACTCGAAGATCGGCACACACAAGAGCGTGATCAGAGTACACGCTAGTGCTCCAAATTGAGCGACAGTTTTGGACACAGCTTCTCCAGCGGTAACCAATCGCGATGTGATCGATTTGCGTCCATGTCTGGTGAGCGCCAAGTCACTATTCTGCGGATGCTATGTCGAACGTTTGCTCACGAAAAAGAGACGAGCACCTTCACATAGGTGTAGCTTACCGTTATCATTACGAGAGTCTACACCATGTTGGCCGTCCAGATAAAGCTCATCATAGGACAATATTCCGACTTGGGCATTTAGATCGTCATCAAGCATCACAGTATCCGTGCTTCTTCTGTAACGAAGTTCATTAAGTTATGGATATAAACCACCTTTCACCGAATCAGTACTGCAGTTGTGAAGGTGTAAGCCTCAATGACAAACAGGCAGCGTTTGTCCCCGCGCGACTTCAAAGCCTGGAACGAGCCAGCTAATCTAACGGAACACTTCCGGCTGTTGACTGGGATCCAATCGATCAGGAAAGCTTCAGCCCGGGGACTCAAAACAATGCCGACGCAAGCTTGACCTGCATTGGAAGCTACATCATCGCCAGGCAGGTGCAATGAGAATGTGCCGCCAGTGTCGCATGCGGGGGATAGCAAGATAAGCACGGAGCTCGAATCTTGAAGGCGCGTTTCCGATAAACGGCAAACATCGATCAATAGAGTCTCTACTATTCGAACAAGTGCTGACTGTTGGCCAATCTGTAGCAAAGTGCGCACGTTGAGGCATGCGAGTCTTAGCGTGGATCGAGGACTGCAAAGGGAAACGGATGAACTGAAGTTGTCCGCTTGGTTGAACATGGACTTGTCGACTGGACTGGAGCAACTTAATGCGATTGTGTGTGAGTTAAAACTAGAAAACAAGCGACTATTGAAGCAAGGTGGGAGAGGGACAAAAATTGGGGGGTTGAAAACGGAGGGATAAAAGTGAAGTTGGAGAGGGACGCTAAGGATAGAAAAGCGCAAGCGGGGGAATAAGAAGACGGGAAGGCTTGAGCAGTAGCACCCAAACCCCTATCCCCCCTGCTCGATGCAGCAGATAGGGCACGGTTGATTATCCTCTGCGACGGCCAGAGCATCAAAAGGTTGTTAGAAGGAAAAGTCATGGTATATTGCGTGGGTAGGATACTGTCAGGTTGCTCAGACTGACAAAATAAAGATTATGGTTCTCAACCAAAGCCTTTGGTTCAAAAATCTTACCGCAAGGCAGCGGAGTTTTGGCGAGGGACTACAGAGTGCCTGTTTTATAGACTAAGGAGCCACCCTCGCTCCAACTCCCAACCTGGAGGAGCAGGAGACTGATTTTGTCTAGCCTCTAACCATTGACAATCTGTAGGTGCAAAGCATCACCCATCATGCCTCAATGGATCAGTGAGGCACACAAACCATCAACACCACGTTAAGGTCCAGTCTCATGGCGGTGGATGTGTTATGGTATGTAATGGAGCAATGAATAAAAATAATAAAAATAATAAATCGCCAGCTGTACGCCGTAACGGCGCTTCGCTACCACGCGACCACCACCAGTCGCGCGTGGGCACGCGCGAAGACGCGTGCTCCTACGCGGATTCGAACTGGTGACCTTGTGGTTGGCAAACCAGACGGGCATACCACTCGGTCACCGGCCGGAGCGATGAAGTCTACAACAAGCATCGGTAACAATAGCACTAATAGAATCCGAAAAACGCCAAACATAAAGGTACTTTAGAATAGTTAGGAAAGTATGTTAAAGGGAAAAAATAGGAGAAGTAACGTCTGACTCAGAATCGAGCGTATCACTCAGCGTGAGCCATTGAAGGTAAACGGGCTCGACAAAATTTAATATTTTTTTAATGAAATAACTAACTCACTAAATTAAATGCCGCAATTCAACATCGCTATTGAAAGCCAACAAGTTCACCCATGCCTTCCGACGATTATTTAAAACTCTTCGCCGACTTGTCTGACGTCCTTCAAGCATAGCAGGATCAACAATATCGCTCACATGTAGAACAACGGAGGCGATGAAGTGTGTCCATTTTGACTGGATCCAACTATGCCCAAAGTTTAGGTTTCACAGTTATATCTGCCGTGGCCTGTAAGATAATGAATTGCGCTCTACCTCATATTCTCAGTGGTGTATGAATCACTTAAAAGGAATATTGGCTATATTTGTGCCTTGCTCGCTAAAGCCACTTGAACAGTTTGTTGGTTGTTCAGGGGTGACCGCAGTTCATAACGTGTGCCAGTAAAGTTATGGGTTCGAATCCGGCAAGATCCGGCGGGTGCACGCTATTGACGAGTCCCAATAGAAAGAAAAGGTCGTCCAGCGCTTATCTGGATGTGTGGTAGCCATCTAACAGACACATAACGGATGATACTACCGCCCACCAATAACCAGTAATCACCTTAGCAGCTTACATACCAGTTAGATTAGTAGCGGCTTGCAAAAAAGTCGTGTCCCTGGGGGCCAACAATGACATCAGCACGTTCATAACATACATGACGGTTAGGGATGAGGTGCGCTGTCGCAGTTAGATATCAGTAATAGAAGTCTGCCGCCGTCACCCATGGCTCTGTGGCATAAGTCGCTGACTCATAAGAATACAGCATGGGGTTAGAATCTCGAGGGAACCGACGGGTGCTTAATAGTGACGATTTCAAATGGGCGAAATAGCCATTTAGAGCTTTACTGGATGTGTGGTGACCATCTGACTGATTCTAGAGGCGACAAATAGTCGTAGGAAGGGGGATGCTGAACATTCCTCTCTCACGCCACTGGTGGTACAAAAAAGGAGCGAAAGTCTGCCTACACCCGCATTCAGCCCGAGATTCGAGAGCATATGGTACGAAGAACGTTGACATACTTCTCGGGCACTCCTCTTCTCAACAAATAACTCCAAAGAACAGCTCAGTCAACTGTCAAACGCAGCTCGTGTGTCTAAGAAGACAACGATCGTTGGCCGGCCGAACATTTGCCGACCCTCGAGTATTTGGCGGAGCGCAAAGATGTGATCTATACAACCCCGGCCGGCGAGGCATCCAGCTTGCTCTTCGCATATGTTCTGTTCGCGTACCAGACTGAGCCTCCTTAGAAGAAGAGCAGGGCGCACTTTGGATGCAACGCGTATGAGACTAATCCCTCTGCGGTTAGCAGAGTCTGTCCGCGCACCCTTTTTGAAGACGGACACGATATCCGCTAGGCTCCAATCAAACAGTATTGCTTCAGTGAGCCAAACCTACTGGAGGGAATATAACTCCTGAATAAAGGATGGGTCTTTATCTTTGAAAAAAGCCGGAGCGAGTTCGCCTGGTTCAAGTGCATTGTGACGTTTTAGGAGGCGAAGCTCATGAGCAACCATAGCATCAGATGATGATGAAGCGTCTACACACCAGGCAGCACTCGCCGGTGCTGCTAGCCAGTTAAACTGCTGTTCAAAATGCTCGGCCCAACGAACAAGATGTTGGTGACAGTGAAAGTACATTACTTGTTTCGCACAAAACTTCCCTTACAGAGGAAAGGTTTCCGAAAATTCCCCGAGGTGACAGATTGTCCCATATCAATGACCGTTGCGTCCACCATGACTCGCAAACCTCCCGAAGAAGCTGTTTGAGTTCAGATTTGGTGGTCCTGCGAAGTGAATCAAACTACGCGCCGGCAGGAGTTGCTCGACGAGCTTTCAGAATCTGCAGGGATCGTGCAAAGATCCAGTGGTGAAATCAAAGTCCAGAGTCGCAGAGCTGTGCATGACACTGCGAATGTGTGCCTTGTGCGTTTCAAGGCCTGAGCATGAGGTGCTCTTGAGACTTGAAGCCAACGAATCCTGAACGGTGCTGAGAATGCCAGGGGCAAAAAGCTTAGCTACGTCAAGCCGTTTTCGGCGACGCTGCTGGGAGCCACCAAAGCGATCTTGGCACACTTGGGCTCGTGATCCGAAGTGAGGAAAGTACTCCAGGTTGATTTTCAATCCTGTATGCAGCCCTGTCAGTGGTAACTGATGGCGATGTGCTCAGTTTGTGTCCATGGTTGGTCAGGTGACCGAGGCCTACAAGTGGCGCGTTGACACCAGGATCGCCGATAGCTAGTACTAGGCAGGAAGAGACTGTGACCGGTGCAGATCTGAAGTAGGCGATCACCGTTGTCTGTTCTGCGAGCACCATGGCCATGCTGACCACCGAGTTCATGCCCTTCAACCACAAAACTGCTGGCCTGTGCGTTTAAGTCCCCTGCAAGCGGCACGATGTTTGTGTGGCGCTTTTTCGGAGAAAATCGAACATTTGACAGTAGAACTCGTCTTACACTGACTCCAGACTGCAGTCTGTGAGAGCGTACGATGCCACAACAAACAATCAACATCTGCTAGTTCTGCTGCTGGAAAGTCGCATGAAATTTTCGAGTCGGATCGCGCAGAGTCGAGAGTTGACAGGGACCCAGTCTAGTATCGCGGCCTTAACGCAATCCCATGCCGGCAAAAGCAGCGGCTTCGGTGGTTGCGTCTCTAGATAAGCGCAATGTGAAAATGGCAGAGGAACTCGCAGATGGTGAAACCAGTCCTAGTGTCGTGCTAGGGTCATGTAATCAGGTTTTAGTGAGGCAGCAGACATTAAAAGCAGTAGTCTCAAGCGTGCGAGCAAACTGCTTATGATTTGATCTGCATCAGCGTCCGAACGGTAAAGGTTGTCAGCTTGAATTGGGAACGGGGCGCTAGAAAAGGCACTCTTGGACATAAGTTCATCATCTGTATAGCAAGAACACTCCCAAAGCGGCACAGTATTGCGGATTTGGGAACGGAGCGGGATTACCACAGATAGTGGAGTTGAACGAATATGGAATGGAACGGTGGTGCAGTAGACTGCAATATAGCATGTTTGGCCACCAGTACCTCAACTGAGGGGAGTATTGGCAGAGGGTAAAGAGACAGAGAGCGTGGAGTTGTTGAAGCATTGATCCATAAGTTGTGTGGGCATGGAGCTTCCCAGTTGCTCAGGCCGAGAAAGAGAGTTGACTTAAGAGACCCCACCCAAAGCCTTGGGTAATAGAGAAGTGACCTGCAAGGCAGCGGGACGGTTTACGTTTATCGCGAGCCGTCAGGATCCGGCTACTACCATGAGGAGAACACGAGTTTCGAGTAGGAACAAACTACTCAGGACGCCCAAAGAGACCGAGTAAAGCAGCAAGGTCCGCAGAAATTTCTTAGAACGACGCACTCGCTGGCGAGCACGAAGGAAGCTACGTCGCCCACACGCCTTCGTGGAATCCGGCGGTTGATGTTGTTCATCCACACTCCGTTCGTAGCTCATAATGGTTAGACACACGCCAAACGAAACCATCGTAGCATCAACACCTTATTCATGAGATCATTTCTTCAATAAGGTCTTATTTTCGTTGAAATCAACATACTTCCCATGAACCCGCAGGTGAATGACAGCCAGCTGGATGAGTAGTATCGATGGATTTCGTTTACAATAAGACCGAATCTAGCTGCATTGTGGATGTGTCAACTGCCAGCGCTTTCACCGATAACCGATAGTTTGAATAAAACTGAAAGCAAGATTTGATTTCTATAACAAAAATATAACCCGGCTGCCGTTTACTTCAAACTTATCGGCATTTTCACGGCACCTTGTAGTAGAGCCCGTGGACTTACATTCACCGCTAAGGCAATTGCATGGATTATTGTGGGCTTCAGAACTCGTAGCGGTTAATCCCTTCATAAAAGAAAGTCCACACTGCGGCTTTTTTATTTCGAAGATGAATCCTTATTAGATGCTTCCTGCCAGCTGATAACAGTTGTTTTGAGAAACCCACCAAAAGTAATTGAATAGTTAAGCGGATGCGCTTATTCGCACGATACCATAGTTACATTGGCGTGTGATGAAAGGGCAGGCGAGGCATATAAAAGTCGAAGGGCACATAAGGAGGCAACCTCAGAGAGAGAAACATCGATAGTCAACATCAAGATCGAGTCATAGATCCACATTGGAGTGCCATACGTAAAAGTGCCACCGAATTCATCCATATACACAGAAATCATAAAGGCCAAAGAAAGTGAGATTTCAAGATTAATGGTTGATAAACTGCGTAAAATGAAACTGAGCAAACTGTGTGAAAATCGAACACGTGAATAGAAGACTCAGTTATTAGTTGAGAAACATGGATGTCATAAATATCGAATAACACGAACAGCGCAAAAGAACCTGAACAAACCTGTTCGTAATGAAGGAAGGCGCATAAGGGAAACTTTTTGCATATACCTCGTATTAGTTGTAGGCTGTCTGGAGATGACATATATACAAGGACACATTCTGCCAAGAACAATGTGGGCATGAACGAATCCAGGCCACCTCCAGGCAACGGTCCACATATGAAAGAGGTAAATTGATCCGCTGGCTGTCGCAAGTCGAAGTCGAACAGCGAATAGATGTTGGTGAACAAGCGTGATTGAGTGTGGTCAATATTCTGTTTTGTTATGCCAGGTTGTGGGATGCAGGAAGCGGGGGAGGAGGAATCTTGAAGTAGTTCGACGTCCGCTGTAGAAGCGAAAACAAAAGCAAGAGTGGATATAAGCGGATTCTGAAAATGCAGTAGGGGAAATATAAAGCATTTGGCTCAAAGGCATGTTCAAAGTAGATAAAACATGAATGAAAGGTGCAAATCTCTAAGTGGGCACAAAGTATCATCGTACTGAGAGTTCATGGGAAGCAATAAAGATGACTAAAATAGCTGAACATTTATTCTGGCTGATGAGAGACACGTACGAGTAAAGAAAAAGTGAATACAGCGGATCCATGGAGCAAGCGATCATGCAGTAAAGGAAAACCAGTCTCAAAGAGTGATTAACCAAACAGGATAAGACAACTTGTTGCGCACTGGGTAGGTCTAGTTGACCGCATGTTCACAAACGCTTTATGGACGTACTCTATCTCGGTTCTCGCTTCACCCGCGGTTACCATCCCAATTATCTCCACACATTATTGTGCGTGCGCTCTTTCGAACCAGTTCGACGAGCGCTACTCGGTGCTTCCCACTTCTTCGATCCAACTTGTGTCGATAATACTGTTGCACCAGTGCGCAGTCTTGGCGCATTCTTTGCCAAGAACTGCGCGTGCAATTACAACACTCGTGAACTGTTCGGGAACAAGAAGCTGAGGACTCTCTCTCAGGTTGCAGCATAACAAAGTTACGGGACATTTTGTGTCGCTCATCGAGTAAACATCGCGTCCGGGAAATTTAAAGCCGCTTGTCAGCGCCACGCTTGCATCGTCGCGTAATGCGGGCCGATCAATACACGCCGCCTTTTCGTGTGGGTGTGTGCACACAACCGCGAGACGACCGATCGCTGAATCCAGCAATATACACGCGGCTGTGAGAGTGACACAACTGCTTGTTTTGGCAAAATGACTTTGGCATCGGAACAATC
This sequence comes from Dicrocoelium dendriticum, assembly GCA_944474145.2. Taxonomy (NCBI): domain Eukaryota; kingdom Metazoa; phylum Platyhelminthes; class Trematoda; order Plagiorchiida; family Dicrocoeliidae; genus Dicrocoelium; species Dicrocoelium dendriticum. Next base: position 65,543,463 of record OX104065.1, on the reverse strand, counting down.
AATCTAGGGGACAGGGCTGGACTAACCGTCAACAAAAAGTTCACATGGCTTAATAAGGGCGAGTAGCCGACCCGCAGTGCCTAAACGTGCATAGGGAACGTGCAATAAGTTAAGCAAAAATAAGACCTTCATGGTCGAACTGCTCTACCTATTTCCATGCCAAACGAGGGAATATCAAGCCAAGCGAGTTTAGGCTGCTCAGCAACAGGTCAAACTCATTTTAGTTCTGTGCGAAGTGTAATAGCACCTTATTAGTTAAGATAGCAATTGCACTGTCTCAGAAGTAAGACAGGTTGGCGGAATTGGTCGGGCAAATATTGAGCATCAAAAAAGCTACATTAGAAACAAGGACAGCAGACTGAATGACACAAGCGTCCCCACCGAATTCCCCCGCAAGCCAAATCCACAAGGCCAGGTGTTACACCAAAAAAATGACAATGCCACTAATCCAAATCTGCCAAGCGTTCACAAACCCTTCACCACTAGCCTATTAGCAACAATTGCTCGCAAACCCATTACCTTCCACCAGGTTTCGCGGAAACTCTGGAAAAAAGCCACTGTCAGTGACAGTTGATCCGTAGTTGCATCCAAGAGCACCAAAAAATAAGCAGCTGTAGTTTTGATTACCACACCCAAGACTAATGTGTAGTGCGAGACAAATAGCCAGATCTCCCAACCACGACCCATACTCCTCTGAAACAATTGGATGCACTATCCATTATATGCATCAACGTTTCAGTCAGTATTGAATACCTTAAAAGGAAAGCAGATGGACGGCCTAGCCAACGGAACATCATAAGCAACCAACTCAGTATTTCGACTAAGTCCACTAACCTGATAAGGATCACCCGCCACCAGAATTCTAAGCAATATGAAGAAACCAGACTTCCTTGGATTGTGCTTAACTCTGTCGAGATGGAAGAAGTCTTGCTTTTAACAGCTTGTCTCCAGAACGGATCCTGTTTAATCCGTGACTTTCTAGACGTTCCATAGGGCGAGCAAAGCAGAGGTTAGAGTAGTTCGGTCCAGGCAAGGTAGATAGGGCCATCTTTGTCCATAGCGTCCCCAGCATCATAAGCAGGATGAATGCGAAGCGGAGGCACACGACCAGAAGCAAAAGCGCTATATTCGAAACGTAGCTGCTACTCTCTCAAATGTGTCAATGTCAGCAAGTTACAAAGGGTGCGGCTCAGGGGTAATAAAGGTTATGCTTCAAATTAGGCAGATGGGATCCAGGACACTGGAATGATGACAGTCACTTCGAAACAAGCTGCCAACTGATCGTCGATTCAAAGTGGCAAGCGGAACCTCCGATCGACCTAAAGCGCCACCACAACAGACAAGCGAAGAGGGGAAATCACTCGAACTTACACATGAAGCAGGTCAGAAATAAAAGGGTTTTCCTACGTAATGTTGTAACCACTCTCCATGCGCCTGAGCATCCGGACATAGTGGGACTCGTAGAGACATGGCTACATTCAGAGGTATACACCCAGGAACTTTAACTCAGGTTACTCGTGCTTCCGATGCGATAGAGTAACGAATGACCGCGGTGGTGTCTTGCTCTACATCCGGTCTTCCCTGCGTAGGAGACTTGTGAGTACCTACTGAAGTGGCGATGTCCTGTGTGATCTACTGTAGTGCTCCAGCCACCTCAGGGGCGGAGAACTATTTGCAGGTGCAGTCTATCGCAGCCCCTGAGTAGCTTTTTTGATCCGCTGCCACCTCTTCGAACCCATACGAGTCGTCCACACTTTCTACCTATGGGGGATTTTAACTGTTCTCGAATACCCTTGCCTGATGTGGGATTGGTTGATGCCTATAAATCACGCGAAATGTTATGTCCTCCGCATTGGAGGTGCTAATCCTCCAACGCACTATGTAGTTAGTGGAAGTGAAATTCCTGTTGTCACTCAGAAGCTCGATCTAGGTATCACACACTTCATTGCTACACTCTGGGGGCAATTTGAGGAAGACTACTTGTAGTGTTCCGTATGATGTGGTTTATCCGCCGCTCCTTCGGTGTCCTAACGGCCAATATCTTTGTGAATCTGTTCTCAGCTTTTGTGCGACCCCTTTTAGAATACTGTATCCAGGCTTGTTCACCTTGTCTTGTAAGGGACAAAATGGAACTGGAGAGGGTTTTGCGAGTGAGTACAAGGTTAGTGCAAGAATTACGGGAGCAAACGTATCCGAACGTTTGCTTAGGTTGGTTATGTACCCAATGCATTACCGCAAAATCACAGGAGATTTGATCCTCACTTACCGTATCCTAACGGGTAAAGTCGGTCCAGACTTGTCCTGGCTATTTAGTCCCGCCAAGCTGCCAAGTCTCTGAGGTCACCCGTTGAAGCTGCACAAACTGCGTTCTGACCGGGTAAGGGCGGAAACTCGCTAGGCGCGCCGGTTTATTAAAGGTCGGTACGCGCTTCCGTAGCACATCGTTATGGAATCTAAGGTAGAGGGTTTCGAGCGTCAGTTAGATGCTCTTAGGTGGCAGTACCAAACCTTTCCCTTCTAACCGACTTGCATCTCCAACTTGCCCTTCTTTTTTTAAATTTCTTCGCACACCTTGGTATTATCATTAATTAGCTGGCGCTCCTCCTTCTGATTTTTTATCTTACCCTCTCTCTCCTAATTCCTATAAATCTGCCTGGCAGAGACTGCTGGGTCGGAAAATGTGGGCAGTAATTGGTTAGGCAGTGTGCGCTGCGATCTTTGTTTTAGGCTTTTTAACATCTCAAGCAGCCATATCAATTCACGGTCCAACGATAGACAAAAGAAGGAACATTCACGGGATTATCCTATCGTTCCCATCCCAACTTAACTTGAACTTGACTTTAATTGGAGGTGGTCTAATTGGTTAGCAAGCGCCGTATTGGACGACAGTGTTGTTTGTTGCCGTATGGTCTGCGACCTCTATAAAAGCTGGGAGGAAGTTGAAGAAGTAGTTCACAACTTCCAATTTGCGACTGCCTCCAGTTTCTACAAATACGGTACGTTAACTGCGAAGCGGCGTGAGAAGCAAGGTGGGGAGAAGGTTGCTGAAGGCTTTCGGTACAGGTACATGCAATTTCGGTGCGTACATTCGAGACGTGATGGAACAATTGGAAAACGGTAGGTGATATATGGAAAAGTTATTTGTTTATTTAACAGATTTCGTGATTGCGGCTGTGGTGCGCGGTTTTTATTCATTTTGGGCAGGCAAATACATGTACAGTGCAAATTCACCTTAACGCACACCCCCAGTTTTAAATTGGTCATCCATCGCTATATCCCGGCAACAGATGTCTGACTGCGGATCAAGAGTCTGAGGTGTGCGCTTGGATGGACACATTTTAGGAAAGCCGTGAAATGCGGACGCGTGCTTGGAAGACTTATGGACGACGGATGACAAAGGCTAACTTGTGGTACAGGAGGCGCCGACACATGCGGAAAACAAGTGAAGAGGTGTTGGACGTTGTTCTTATGTTGGAACGGCATGGCAAATGCCGGAAGGACAGGAATGGTGATCAAATACGGTCGGCTTTTTGGGTACTCATACGATGGCTTGGTACAGCAATACTGCTAGGTGTTGTTGGTGGACGCGACGCCCCAGATCAACTACGGATGGCACATTTTGTGGCATTGCATGCTGGTGGACGTTACTAGCGTAGCGATGTCCTTTTTCTATGCTTTGCTGCCAAATGAGACATCAGACAATTACATGGAAGCGGTGGAAGCGATGCTGAGCATATTTCCGGAGACTTCTCGGGCACGCACGATAGTGATGGACAAATGTGCGGTTCAAGTGGGTGCGTTTCAGTCGTTGTACCCACATGCACACTTAGTATTGTGCCGATTTCATGCAGTTCGAGACATAGCTAGACGTTGCTCACACCTGCACGATGTGTCACTTGTCCAGCAGAAAGAATTGCCTAGGAAATCCACTATTTTAGCGATTAATCGATTAGTAATGATTAACGCATTGATTTCGAACGTTCTGCACGTGGCTAAAAACCACCTGACAACGCAGTAAAATATATGGGAACCACTAGCCTTGGTAGCTGACCATATAGTTCTGGAAGTCGAAGGTCAGTAAGAGACCCATAAATACAGCCAAGGTCCGCGTTTGTTGACGGCGACAATTACGTTATTTCGTCAAAGTCATTGGTGTTCTGCTTTATCCCTCGGCTGGGCTAGACGTTTTGTGGGGCAGTAAAGTGTCAATTTTGGAATCGCTTCTAGTGAGAAGATTATAACAGAAGGTTAGCAATGGGAGTCGAGACGAGAGTAAGAGAAATAGGTGGAAAAGAAAGAATGGAAACACCAGCAATAGAATTATTTCGCTTATCCGCCCTGCTGTATGTAGCAGATAAGCCGAGGCTTGGTAACCTGCCCGACGGCCGATGCAGGATGAAGTTTGTTTGAAGAAAAAGTCATGGTTGTGTGAGCTGAGATACTATTAGTGCGCCCAGACCTAGACAGGAGGACGATTAGGATCCTCATCCAAAGTCTTTGGCTCAAAAGCCTGTCCGCAAGGATGCGGGGAGATGGCAATGATTTGGAAATGGACGCCATCCCATTTAAAACCCTCGGCCTGGAGGACCAGGAGACTGAGTTTGACTGACCTCTCACTATTGAGCAAGCTGGAAGGAATAGCTCTTAAGGGGTCAGGAGGCACCACTGAGTATAGTTCAATGGGTCGCATCACGTTGAGGTCCAGTCTCGTTTCGATGGACCATGGGCTCTCCCGCCATATATGGTCGGTGGCATCCGGTTCCGATTTGGCTCGTCGCTGTGACCTCCACGCCAACAGACACAGGACGCCTGCATCCACAAAGGGACCATGGGTGGACTGCGCTGTACTACTCGCACCTCGAACCAAATAAATTATATCTGCGGGATATATAGATATATATATATATATATATATACATATATGTATATGTATATATATATATATATATATATATATATATATATATATATATAACGATGGTGCGCTGAGGCTGGTGGTGGCTAGATCCTGACAGATGGTCTACTCACTGATGCTACTGCTGTACCATGGGCTCATGTCCTTGACGCCTCCTCGTGGCGAACGCTGGATTGGAGTTGGGTAACGCCCTTCTCCCTGCTCAGATTCAAGACACCAATCCGCATGAGTCAGTTAACTGACCATGTGCTAGACTCGCTGCCTTTCGGGTGTACATTTAATCGAAGGCTTTGGCTGAGGACCCGAGTCGTTCTGCTGTCAGGTGTGGGCGCTCTGCCAGTATCCCAGTCCATCCTCCTTGGAGGTTAAGATGTGGTCGATGACCCTCTTCCATTAAAATCTAGCCATGGGAAAAAACAGGCCTACGGGTTATAAACTCAGCACGACTGGCGTAGAGCAAGAGCAAAGCGCATAGCCTCTGACGGTGAGAGGAGACTTTGGGGTATTCAATGGTTTGCTAGTGCCCGCTGCAAGCCAAGCAGTCCCTGGTCAAATTGGTGCAAACCCGCTAAAACCCATTTGCGTCTGGCCGTGGTCGCAGGTGTATCCTACTACCGTCGCAAAATATAGGAATCGTTCCAGTACCGCAAACGCTGCGTATGATGGCCGTCAAGCAGATCCCAATCAGTCTCTACAATCACATTTCCGAGCTTGATCAGCTCCTCACTGCCTTGCGGATCAGGCTAATGAGCCAGAGGCTTCGGGCGGAGTGCCACAAGCAAACCTCCAAATCACTCACTGCACTGTGGGTCAAACTATTGAGCAAAAGGCTCCGGGTGGGGTCCCACAGTCAAACCTCCGAAGCACAACGACCACCTCGCGTGCGATTGCCCACCAATGCAATCGTATGCCTGCGCGCAAAGCACTCAGCATCGGGTGCCGGAACGTGCGCACACTACTGGACCGGAACTCAACTGAACGCCTCGAGCGACGCACTGCACTCATCGCGATGAACTGGCGCGCCACCACATCGAGATTGCGGCGCTCAGTGAAACCCGGCTCGCTGAGCAAGGTAAGTTGCATGAAGCAGGTGCTGGCTACAAATTCTACTGGGTGGGCAACGCCGCCTCAGCACCACGTGATCATGGGTCGGACTTGCAATATCCGATCGCCTCCATGGCCTGCTGGTGGGTGAACCAAGGGGCATCAGCGCGCGACTGTTGACCGCGCGCCTAGGACTCGGAAGAGGTAAGTTTGCCACGTTTATAAGCATGTATGGTCCGACCATATCTTATCCTGATCACACGCGTGATCGATTCTACACACAGCTATCCTCCATGATATAGTCGGTGCCGGGGAACGACCGACTATTTCTGCTGGGTGATTTCAACGCGCGCGTTGGGCTTGATGCATCGGTGTGGGCAAATGTTTTCGGGCCGCGTGGCATTGGTTCGGCGAATGCGAACGGTGACAGGCTACTCTCACTGTGTGCCACTCACGGCCTGACAATCATGAACACTCGGTTTGCACTGAATGCGAGTGATATAGCAACCCGGGTTCACCCACGGCTGGCTTGCCGAACAACCTCCTCGTGGTGCCAGCTGGGTGGTTCGGGATTTTCCCGTTCCGGCAAATGGTTCGGCGGCAGTGTTCCAGAACGTGGTGGGTTTTCGCCTGGCAAGCGTTCTCCCTATAAAAAGCCACATATGTCCGTTTAACAACACTGTGACGTGGCGGACGTGACTCGTCACAAAATAAAGTCACTGCCTCTTGCTTCATCCTGGCGAAGCATCGTAGTCCAGCAACGTCATGCTGTACTTCTGGGGAGCATTGGGCCCCTGTTTGACAAAGGAACAAACGAAAGGCGTATGAACTGAGCAATCAGTCACCGGCTCCCAATGGGCGCGATTCCCTGAATTCGCTCCGCTGCCTTGCGGACAGGCTATTCAGCCAAAGGCTCGGGGTGGTGTCCTCTAAGTCAACACCCTACTTCGGCTTGGGCAACCGGGTAGTATCTCGCCCTCTGAGGAAACCATGAACATTGTTGTGTTGTGTTTTATTTTACTATTTCTGTACCTTCGTTTGGATCCCATGGTTTCTGATGGCATTATGTCTATTCGTAGACTTATGCATATATATATATATATATATATATATATATATATACACCCACGGAGTGGTCACGCTCACCTGCTTGACTTTGTCATCGTACGTCAGCGTGATATGCGTGAAGTGCGCATGACACGTGTACTGCGTGGAGCTGAGTGTGGCACTGATCACAAATTGGTGCCGACCAAACTGTACATATATTTTCGTAAATCTATGTATTGCACTCCCGCCGTGAATCGGCGTAAATCTAACATTCTCTCCCTCGGTACTGTGGCGAAACGAACTGAGATGGAGAAGACGATGGCTGCACGCCTGTGTGATGTGGACTGCATAGCCACAGTGGGCGACCTGTGGCACCACATTCGCAACCAGGTGACAGCTGCTGCCGTGGAGACCATGGGTGCGCAAACTGTAAGCTGTCTGATGGGTTTGATGAGAACAATGCGACGATTGGCAAATTGGTGTCGGAGATGAATGCGGCATTTGCTGCACATGTGGTAGACCCCAGTGACTTGGGGAAGAATAGTCAGCTTCGCAAACTTCGACGGTGACTGACCCGAGAGCTCCGTCACATTAAACTTGCATGGTGGACGGAGAAGGCAAAGCAGATGGAATGCTACGCCGAACGTCGCCAACACAAGGAATTCTTTGACTTCTTGAAGGCGGTATATGGAACGAGATTGGAGCCGCTGAGGACGCTGATCGATGGCAGTTCAGGCGTTACCTGCACACAGACTGCAGACAATGCAGATCGGACAAAACCACTTTGACTGTCACTTGAACAACCGTTCAGAGAACAACTGGCCTAATTTGAACAGCCTCAAGTAGCATAGGGTGAAGATGAGTATGGCAGACGCGCCGATACCAGATGAGATGCAGAAACCACTAGCTTAGTTGCGAAACGGCAAGTGTGCCAGTGCCGACGGGATCCCGCCTGAAGTATTGAAACACGGCGGACCTGCGTTGTTGACTGCGCTGCACCACTTGGTGCAACGCGTATAGTTTGGGGAGGAGATGCCTCCTGAGCTGACGGGTGCGCTTGTGCTACCACTGTACAAGGGCAAAGGGAGCAAGCAGTGTTGCACGAATTATCGTGGCATTAACTTGCTGAGTTGTGTGGGCAAGGTGGTTGCCCGAATCCTGCTCAACCGCCTCGTCATTCAGGTTGTGGAACCTAACGTGGCGGAAGAGCAGTGCGGGTTCCGTTCGGGTCGCAGCACTATAGATATGGTGTTTGCGGCTCGTCAGTTGTAGGAGAAGTGCAGAGAACGACACCAGCCACTGTATTCGCTTTTTGTTGATTTCAGCAAGGCATTTGGTACGGTGAACTGCGATGCATGGTGACTAGTGTTGGGTAACTTTGGTTTGTAACATTAATTTATTGTCTGCACAGTAATATGCGGGCGACGGTGCAGCAGAGTGGGGAGACCCCGGACGACTTCACAGATATCTGGTGTGAAGCAAGGCTGTGTCGTAGCTCCTGCCCTGTTTAATATTTATCTTTATGCGATGATGTCTTGGGCTTACGGTGTTCGTGTGGAGCACCGTAGGTGATGTTAGGTTGCTGAACATCTGTCGTTTAGGTGCGAGAACTCTAGTCTGTAAGACAACTATCCGTATGTCGCTGTTTGCTGACGACTACGTTGTTCGCACACCGTGTGGATGAGATGCAGCACATGACTAATGCTATGGCTTCGACAGCGGCCAAATTCGGGCTCACCATCAACACAAGCAAAACTGTCTCTCTTTCAGCCTTCACCGGAGATGCAGTCTTCAATATTGCCGCGAATCAGCATTGGTGCTGAAGTATTGGAAACCACCTCCCGCTTCCGCTACCTTGGGAGTGTGATGTCGACTGACCAGCAGTTACACAGTGAGCTGCGTATCCGCGTGTCGAAGGCAGCGGCGGCATTCGGGAAGCTATAGTACAGAGTGTGGAACAACCATCAGCTTACCATTGGTACGAAGCTCGTGGCGTACACATTCATGGTGTTGTCCGTTCTTCTATACGGCAGTGAAACGTGGACGATGTACCGGCAGAATATGCGATATCTCGAGCGGTTCCACCAACAGTGTTTGCGACGGATTCTGCGCATCGGATGGGGCGACAGAGTTACGGAGACGGAATTGTTGGGTCGAACTGAAATGTATGCAGTGGACTGCATACTTTTGCTGAGACAACTGAGGTGGCTCGGTCATGTGAGCCGTATGGATTCGACGAGGATACCTAAACAACTATTAAATGGTCAGCTGAGTATTGGGAAGCGGCATGTGGGGAAACCACAGTTACGTTACCAGGACATGATCAAAGTGAGCCTTTGACGTTCTAATCTTGATTGCAGATCATGGGAATCGAATGCGGTTGATCGGCATGCATGGCGCAATCTGATCGCAAGGGCAGTTGCCGAAGTGCGGGAGAAAGATCTCATGCGTGTATTAAAGTAGCGGCAATTGCGGAAGCGGCAAGCTCCGATGGGTTGTACTCCATCGTCATCGAGTGCATGGTGCTGTAGCACATGCGGTCGCGAGTGCCTGAGTCAGGCAGGCTTAGTGAGCCATGAGCGAGGCCACTCGGGACCACTACCGAAGCGACGATGCGTCCTGTAGGGAACGTAGGCTGAACCGGCGCAGTGTTTGTAGTTACGCTGCATTCGATTTACTAACCGCGTGCTTGCATGCTGAGTCTCTTTATTTCAGGTGGTGAGGTTGCAGTTTTGTCCTAATGCTTTTTTTTCTCATATTAATCTCTGCCTTTACTATCTTCTATAAGCTTGCACACCTCGCATGACCTAAGTGTATTTAATTTCAATAACATTTTCGAGTTTGTGGCATTTACTCAAAATATATTTTCCGACTATTAAACTTATCTTGAATTCCTTCGTAATTAATTTTTAATACGCCTATTAAGTAAAGAGTTATGTCTGCCTATCTGTATGCATTATCCGATTTGATTTATTTATCTTTTCGTTTCAAATGATTGGCTGTTGCTTGATATCCCCGGTGTGGCTGCACTTGATGTGCATGTTGACAAGGTGGCTACCTGTCTATTACCTACTACCTCGTCCATACTGGCTCTAGGAGACAGTTGGCCGTTGCTGGAGGGGACGAGATGCGCTCTGCTTGTGGTCCTGCTAGGCTCAAATATTGATTCCCTGCACTCAGTGTGGAGCGGACTACGGTCCAGCCACCGCCTTGTGTGCATTTGATTCCCCAAATACAGCGTGCTTGCGTTTGCCTGTGAAGGAGTATGAGCCTTCTCCATTGATGAAACGTGGCTCCCATCCACATGCCTCCCGGTCTTATTCCTTCGGGTTTACAATGGATATGGGGTGTATGGTTAGAGCTGTGGGCGGTGCAGCGCAAGCCACCCATGGTCTCTCTGTAGGCGCAGGCGTCTTGTGGCCAGCCAAAGTGACGGGATGCAGCCAACCATTTGCAACAGCCTGCGAATGGACATGGAGCAATCAGAAAACACGTGAATTAAGAAAGGTAGAGTTGTCGTAAAAAGAACAAATATAACAGAAATCTAGGGTTTCCCAGGTTTAGTCAATTATCTAAACAAGGAAGTGGTGGAATTACCTGAGTATTCCGTTTCACCGCGGAGAAGATGATGGTTCCTGATTACGGATATTTTCTTTTTGACATTATGTAACAAATCGATTTCGAAAAACTTCTCTGGAACAAGGTTGCAGTCGCGGAGCTGAAAGTAAAGTGTATCCGAGCCAGCTCCCAAATTCACAATCTGACAGCGGCCGCAGTGTTTCTGTACAAAGGTTGTGGTTTACCAGTGAATATACGTGACCTACCTGAATGAAAGACATGGTGATAGCCTTGAAGGCCTGAGTTCGGACGAAATAACCCCTACTAATTTCAGGTGACTTATGGGGGGAAAATGGGCAAAAGTAATGCATATAATGGTCCACCCAGTACCCTCTCTTAACAGCGCACGCTTTGCTACATGTAGCATCATCGTTAGTCGCCTGAACAACAAGATCAGTTGGACGATCCATCAGACACCTTGCGGACTATAAAAACGTTGATAGACAATGAATCTAAAAAGAAAGCCCAGAGACAAAACAATGAAGCAGAGCAGCCATAGAAACCAAGCAAACAACTACTAAAATGTAACTCCGGTAGGAGACATTTCTCATTGTTTCGCAAAACTGCAACTGTTCATCATCAACAGCAGTACATCAGTCCCTTGAACCGATGCTATGCTGTCATACAACCACGACGAGGTAAGGAACAAGAATACTATGAAGAAAAGGGACCTACCGTAAAACTTTATATGCCCTAAGCAAAAATACAAGGTCAAGGCGCCTACACCTTATCAACAACATCACACCACAAAATGTTGGCTATTGTGCGGAGGTAAGGTGGTGTCAGCAAGACAGCCTCCTTGTAGTTTTCACTGCCCAGCACCATAGTCAGTCATTACCCAACAGGTAACTCATCACGAAACACACTTTAAACAGCCAGTCCGACTAAAAGACGGCAGCAGACGCGCCACTGGTGTCGACTACGAGCCATGTCCTGTAAAGTCTCGAGCCAAGCACAAGGCGAGTTAGACCGACGGCGCCCAGTCTGGTTGTCAGTGACTTCATTTCACGCGGCCAAGTCAACTTTTGTCCGCCTCGAGTCTTGCGCCCCCCTATATCTGGCAGATTAAACAAAGTCCTCCTAGGTAAGCGGTGACCAGACATACGTAGTACGCGCCCAAACCACCGCAACTTATTCAGTGCCATCTGTTGTCCTCGGGAGGTAGCATGGTTATCATTGCCTAGTACTGGCCTGCGCACATCATCGTTGCGGACACGTTGGTGCCACCCGTTACCAGCAATTCTCCGCAGACAACGATGATCGAAGACTTGAAGGCGACTCAGATCATCAGACTAAAGGGGCCAAAGCTCACTCCCTCACTGTGGCCTTGTAAACACGGCTTGTTAGACGGAGGGAAACTCCCTTCTGTCGCCCAAGATGCCGGAAGCTCAAAAAGGCAATTCTGGCGTATGTAATGCGTAAACTGAGTTCAGTTTCTATACGCCCATCGTTGTTGATGCAGCCGCCAAGGTAAGTGAATCGATCAACCACCTCGAGTTCCTCGTTATGAAGGGTCAAGAGGTCACTACCTGACTGATGGTACTGCAGCAAAAATTCACACTTCGAAGGTGCGAAGTACATACCAAACAATGGAACCAGTCTACACAAGTTACTCAGGGTTGATTGTGCCACCGCAACATCGTGTCCCATTATAGAGAACGCACATACTTTGTGGGAACATCTTTCCGCGTAATTAGTTCGAATAGAATGCATCGATCTACCGAAACGAACGCACCCTTGAAGTCGAGGAATACAGCGATTGTCGGTCTGCGGTATGCGTGGCGCTGCTCTAACACCTGCGGTAGAGTGAACATATGGTCAATACAGCCACCTCTTTGACGTAAGAATGCCTGCTCCTCTCTAATACGAGATCCCCGTCCCGCAGTGAGGCGAGAATCGAGGCCAGTAGTTTGGTTACAAGTTGCGTTAGGCTAATATGCCGGTAGTTCGCATGCTGCTCATTTTGTTGCCTTATCTAGACCGGATAGTGAATGCAATCGTAGCTAGCCTTGAAAACGCTGGTGTACCAGTCATGAGCAGTATTGAGGGTTTGTGCACCTCCTCCGATATGAGCAACTTGACGATCATACCTCTTTCTGTGAGCACGTCTTCTGTTTAAGATGGGCCGTCGGACGGTGCTTTTGATTCCGTTCATAATAAGGACAATTTGCAGACTCTGTCTAGAAAAAATAAGCGAAGGGACTAAAAAGGAAGTACCCTCGTATAAAGTTCAAGACAAGGGGACGCAGCGTGTACGGCAATTCTCTTGAGCACACCACCACCGGAAATGAGTCCTGTAGTCGTTCTACAAACTCCGTCTTGTACAGATACCAATTCTACACTGACGCATGTGTCCTCATCTCGTGGTTCTGTAACGCGCTGTAAACACCCCACGTTGGAGCGATTTGTGAATACAAGTCGGATAGTAGCGTAAGCTTTAGAAATGTCACTGAGTCTTCGTCCGCATTCCCCAAGGAAAGAATGTTACATGATATCGAATGGTTTAAAATTTGCATCACTAGACTGCTCTCACCTGGATTCCTTGGAGTGACCGTTCGTAAACTAACCATACTTGGAGACGTGAAAGTCAGTAGTCCCTACCCTAGGCCTCACCTACGAGCGATTCTTTTCACACCGGAGCAGCGCCAAACGCTTATGCGATTTGCTTTTAAATTAAAAGGTTCTGGAGCCAGCACACAGCCGGACCTTCCTCTAGCGGACAGGGTGAAACTGAAGTCACGTCGCGCCGCTGGTGAGTGGTCTGCGATTGGTGGGTTTTCGGGGGGTTCGCCGGCGGACCACTTCCGCCATGCCAGAGCCCATCCTAGAGGCGCACGATCCTGGACGCACCATATCAATACATTTCACGTAGTGCTCAGTAAGGTGCGAACATCTGGTGTGCTAATTTTATGCAATGAGATCCAGTGCGACCCTGTCACCCTGTACCATTTTGGCAGCAGATGATATCTAGACGGCCTGGGATAAGTTCAAAACATTCCTTGCTGAGGTGTTCCTCACATTCCGCTTTCAGTTGGGAAGAAAGAAAAGGCCAGACCACCCTGGTTTGAGTTAACTGCGCGTCAACTGTTGAACAGACACTGCAAGTGTTGGCGCAGCTACTTTCGACTCAATCAGACGGTGTACTACGGTGCTATGGAACAGCAAGGAACACATGTAACCAGCATCGAAGGGACGCTAGAATTTTTATGGAATGGTACCAGCAAACACGGCTTCAACCAACCCGAAGCGATTTTTCGCCTATGTCAGAAGACGAGGGCGTGCTAATTCATCGATCCCGGTGTTGCAGGGACCCAGTGGGGTTGCCGCGCACACTGATTACAACAAAGCCTGTCTTCTTTATGAACAGTATGGGAGCACGTTTATCCTAGAGTCACTACCAATTAACACTTCACTAACTGAGATCTCCGTATTAGATGCCAGTGTTTTCATTGCAACTAATGCGAAATCCGACCAAAGCCGCTGGTATCGATGCCATTCATCCGAAATTGCTATATGAACTGGCAAATGAAGTTTGTGAGCCGGTCTCTTGTCAGCTGCGCATTACCTAATGACTGGAAGCAAGCTGTTGTGTGCTCTCACTTTAAAAAGTGTGATAGGCACCTTCCCGTAAACTACAGGCCTCTTAGGTTAACCTGCGTGCTGGTTAAGCTATTAGAAAAACTGGTGAGGGATGCCCTCGAAAATTGCTAAGGCGTGTGACATCCTCAGCCCATTACAAGATGGTTTTCGTGAAGGATATTCCTGTCTGACCAATCTACTGGTTGCTCGAGAGAGCTAGGCGGAGTCTGTCGACCAGGATCAAGCGGTGGACGTACTGTTGATTGACTTTTCCAAAGCCTTTGACTCCGTACCATATTTTCGTCTTCCCCATAAGCTACGTTCCTGTGGCGTCTCCGGACATATGCTTCAATGGATATCAGCATTTCTTGAAGGGAGAGAAATATGTGTTCGAGTAGGCACTAGCCTTTCCTTCCGATAAGCTGTTCTGAGCGGCTTCCAACAGGGATCAGTCCACGGGTCACTGATGTTTGCTGTGCATGTTAACGAACTTCCAGAAGTGCTGGGGGTGCTTACCCTCAAGTTCGCGGACGAGTTGAAGTTCTGGTGCACGGTGAGCGACTCTGGTGGCGCCTAAGCTTTGCAACAAGCTCTCGACAGACTAATTGAGTGGCCCGTTTTGTGGCAGATGCCAAAAAACTACAGTGTTCAGTTATTCGCGTAAAATCAAATGACCCAACGACGCACTATATACTTGATGAGAACGAATTACTTTGTGTCCCAAGAAGTTGACTTAGGGGTTACGTTAGCACCAGACTTCAAATCCAGCGAGAACTAAAATCGAGCGGATAGCAAGGGCTTCCGAACTCTCTGAATGATACGCAGATTATTTGGGATGCTGACGGAAGAAATTTTATGAAATTGTTTACGGCCTTTGTTAGATAGCACCAGAAGTACTGCGTCCAAGCTTGTCCTCCTTGTCTGACTAGTGACAGAATGACGGTAGTGCGGATCTTGAGGAGTGGCACCAAAATGGTCCGATGGCTGCTGCCACTGTCCTTCCCTGAGAGATTTCTCAAGCTAAGAAAGCTCTCACTACACTATTGTCGTTTTGTAAGAATTTAGTATTCACTTATAATAAACTAAAAGGGCGAATCAGCCCAGACCTATCCTGGCTTCTTTATGCTGCTCAGTTACCTACTCTACGTGAGCATCCGTTGAAATCATCCATATCCCGATCTGATAGGGTTCGGTCTGACACTCGTTTGTCACGCAGTGATAAATTCCTGGAATGTGGTACCCGAGGACGTCGTATTGTCACCCACGGTCACAGAGTTTAAACGCCGCCTTGACGCCCTCAACATGCAGCTCCGAATCTTCCTTTGCTACCCTTAATTTATCTTTCAACTGCACTTCAGCTCCTGTCCTTAATTACACTTCAGCATTTGTATCTCTCCCACTTTATGTCTAGACTACAATGTTACTCTTCGGTTTCTCATTGCCTGTGGCCGGCGCACGTCGGTCTTAACTGGTTAACCACGTGTTCTGCACGTGATGGTTTGGCTCATACAACTGGCCAGTCGTACACCGAACTCGAAAGTAGATCCACGACACATATCCCTTTGTTCCTACCCTATTTGAATTTGACTAGGATCCGCAACCAAAGATTTGGCTCAAAAGGCTGTCCACAATGTAGTGGGTATGGCGTCGATTCGGTTTTACAGAAATGGACGCCAACCTGGAGAAGCAGGAGATTGAGTTCGTCTGATCTCTAACCGTTGACCAACCTGATAAGAGTAGCTCTTAGGAGGTCCAAGGGCCCCACCAAGTATAGCTCAAAGAGTCGACGAGGTATGCAAACCGTTACACCACGTTATCCAGTCTGGTGGTGAAGGACGGGTCAACTGAGTGGCAGTTGAAAGCCTCGTAGCTGGAGGTGTTGGGAATGATGACTGTATCCCAGACTGAGGACCACAGAAAGTGTAGTGACGTACAACCACCGGTCTCGATAAGGAAATAAAGTGTATAAGTTTTCCCATTTTGCTTGAATCGAGGCGTTTGTGGGGAACTAGATAGAGACAAACAGATCGGTGACCATATTATCAGATGCAGGACGTGTGGAGCTTGTTCGGTGAGGTCACTGAGTTATAGAGGGCAGAAGAGAAGTCCCATGTTAGCCCCGTCGCTTCCAGACCAGCACGAGAAGCAAGCGTGCCTTAGCGACCTAACAGTCCTCAAGGGACCAGGGAAGTCGCAGAGGAACAGTGCTGTCTAGGCATCATGCGCAAATGGCGATCCAAAAGCCGCTTGAAAGTTTCCTCATTCTGTGCGCTGACGACAGTTTCTTGGAGGCTGTTCCAGTCATTTACCATCCGAGTAGAAAGGGCGATAGCGGAAGTTTCCATGGCTCGTCTCCAGAGAACTACAATCATACCGGGTGAGAATCGTGAGGGATGATTAGGCGTGCAACTTGAGCGGGAAACGAATTCCCTCCCACCATTGTCACCAAAATATGCAATGCACAATCCATCCCAGTTATCTGAGGTGGTTCCAGTGGCTGAGAAAGATGGGAGTTTCGCTCTCGAATGCAATGATGGCGCAAACATGCTCACCAGCGTGTAGCATGCAACGCTTCTGACTTAGTGGGTCAAGAGCGAACACGGTGAGATCGAGAAAGGTGCATGACACACGCGTGTATCGACTCTGGATTCAAAAGGTTTCCGTGTCCGTCAAAAGAAACCGATGGGACTAAAAAGCAAAGGAGATACTTCGTGGGTATGGTTGGCAGCATCCTGTTTCGGATTTGCCTGTCACTGTGGTCAGCCACAAGACGTCTGCGCCTACAGAGGGACCATGGGTGGTTTGCGCTGCACCGCCCACAGCTCCAACCACAAGTATCCCATATCCAGTGTAAACCCGAAGGAATAAGACCGGGAGGCAGGTGGATGGGAGCCACGTTTCATCAACGGAGTCGGCCCACACTCCTTCACAGGCAAACACAACCACGCTGTATTTGGGGAATCAAGCACACACAAGGCGGTGGCTTGATCGTAGTCCGCTCCACACTGAGTGCATGGAACCACTCTTTGATCCTAACACGGTCACAAGGACCGTGCACCCCGTCCCCTCCAGCAACGACCAACTGTCTCCTAGAGCCAGTATGGACGAGGTAGTGGATAATAGACAGGTAGGCACCTCGTTAACATGCACATCAAGCGCAGCCACACCGGGGATATCAAGCAACAGCCAAGCACTTGAGAGAAAGATAACAAAGTAAACAAAGCGAGTAATGCATAAGGAAACGGGAGCATATGAAATAAGTTGTTAACAAAGGATCCGAGGTAACTTCACGAGGTCAGAAAGTGTTTTACGGAAATGACACAAACACGAAAATATTATCGAAATTAACTAAAATTGGCTTAAGCGAGGTGTGCAAGTTTATAAAAGCGTACAGGTAGACATTTGCATGAGAAAGAAAAGCATTAGGACAAAATTGAAAACCCACCACCTGAAATAAAGAGACTCAGCATGCAAGCACGCGGTTAGTAAATCGAATGCAGCATACCTACAAACGCTGCGCTGGTTCTGCCTACGTTCTCCACAGGACCCGTCGCCGCTTCGGTAGTGGTCCCGAGTGGCCTCGCTCATGGCTCACTAGGCCTGCCTGACTCAAGCAATCGCGACCGCATGTGCTACAGCACCATGCGCTTGTTGTCGATGGAGTACAACCCATCGGTGCTTGCCGCTTCTCTGCACGTATGAGGTCTTCCGCACTTCGGCAACTGCCTTCGTGATCAGATCGCACCATGCATGCCGATCAACCGCATTCGATTCCCATGATCTGCAATCAAGATTAGAACGTGAGAGGCTCACTTTGATCATGTCCTGGTAACGTAACTGTGGTTTCCCCACATGCCGCTTCCCAATACTCAGCTGACCATTTAATAGTTGTTTAGGTATCCTCGTCGAATCCATACGGCTCACATGACCGAGCCACCTCAGTTGTCTCAGCAAAAGTATGCAGTCCACTGCATACATTTCAGTTCGACCCAACAATTCCGTCTCCGTAACTCTGTCGCCCCATCCGATGCACAGAACCTGTCGCAAACACTGTTGGTGGAACCGCTCGAGATATCGCATATTCTGCCGGTACATCGTCCACGTTTCACTGCCGTATAGAAGAACGGACAACACCATGAATGTGTACGCCACGAGCTTCGTACCAATGGTAAGCTGATGGTTGTTCCACACTCTGTACTATAGCTTCCCGAATGCCGCCGCTGCCTTCGACACGCGGATACGCAGCTCACTGTGTAACTGCTGGTCAGTCGACATCACACTCCCAAGGTAGCGGAAGCGGGAGGTGGTTTCCAATACTTCAGCACCAATGCTGATTCGCGGCAATATTGAAGACTGCATCTCCGGTGAAGGCTGAAAGAGAGACAGTTTTGCTTGTGTTGATGGTGAGCCCGAATTTGGCCGCTGTCGAAGCCAGAGCACTAGTCATATGCTGCGACTCATCCGCGCTGTGTGAAAACAACGTAGTCGTCAGCAAACAGCGACATACGGATAGTTATCTTACAGACTAGAATTCTCGCCCCGTAAACGACGGATATATATATATATATATATATATATATATATATATGTATATATGTATATATATATATATATATGCTGAGGCTGCTGCATGCTTGATGCTTCTTCACCGCAGTTGGGCTAAACCAACTTACACTTAAACTACGTCTTTTTAAGCTGGATCATTGGATGATAGAGAGCAGAAGGAAATTCCTTTGTCAGCTCCGTCACTTCCCAATCGTTTCGGAGATAGCCTGGGTCATTGCGGAACAAGGTCCCACAGAGAACCACTGAAGCTGCATTGGAAAAGCTGGATCCCCGTAAACTAAAGTGAAAATCCAATAAATGCTTGAAACGTTCCTCGGTCTCGGCAACGACGATGGACTCCGGAAGGCGGTTCCAGTCATTCATCGAGTTCATTGAGCTGTAGAGAGCAGGAGGGAAATCCCTTGTCAGCCACATGGATTCCTTATCATACTGGGTGGATAAAGCCAAGCTGGATCGCATTCGATCACTCCTCGGTTTGAACAGTTTCAAACTGTGGCCTCTTGTTGAACTCTCTGTGTTGAGATGAAAGAATTCCCGTAATTCCTTCCCCAACTCTCCACTAAGAATATGTCGGGTGAAGATCAAGTCTTCGCGATGACGACGGTAATCTAGGGAAAAGAGGTTCAGTTGTTTGAGCCGGATAGAATAGGACAGGTCCCGCAGCTCAAGAACAGATTTGGATCCACGCGGTTGAACCTTTTCAATCATATAACATTCAAATTTCGTAAGAGGATAGGCGGCAAGTACCCCGTATTCCAGAAGAGGGCGTACATGTGAAGTAAGTTCAAGGTTGTACTCACCCAGTTAGACATTGTTCAGATTACAGCAGTCCGTTTCCGAGAGTGACCTTTTCGTATACAACACTGGCGTCGCGCCTTACGAACCTACGCCATGGAATTACATCCTCCTACAGTTTACTGGTCTGATCCGACCGTACGTCCTACCGAAAGTGCATGGGCCCAGTGGAAAACATCGTTTACAAACTACCTTGACCTACTACCTGCGGCTGCTAACTACACTGAAAGCCAGAAACTGAAGCTACTCAGACACCTACTAGGTGATGAGGGACAACGTCAATTTGATGCTTTGGAGCTGCAGTCACAAGATACCTTGGCGAAAGCGCTAGAGGTGCTGGACAAGTCATGGGGACAGCGTACAAATCTCTTCATGGCTCGCCTCAAATTCGGCCGACTTACACAGGAACCATCGGAAACTCTAGACGGTTTCGTTGATCGCCTCATTCGCGGTGTACGACCCTGCGAGTATCCAACCATACCGAAAAATAGAATCGAGGGCGTAATGCTAGTGCAGCAGTTGATTAGTGGTATCACCAACAACCGAATTCGGGAATGCCTACTTTCCGAAGACGCTTCCAAATTGACTTGGGATAAGGCTGTGGAATTAGCTCGCCTCAAAACATGTACGGCCGAACAGTTGCGATGTTTCGCCACCCACGCAGACATACAGGAGGTTTCCAAGATCCATCGCTCGCCAACTGAATTCCAATCCCCACAGAAATGCTTCCGCTGCGGCAGCCTACAGCATAAAGCCAATTTTACCAAGTGCCCTGCCTTAGAAATGGATTGTAAAAAGTGCGGTAAGCGTGGACATTTTGCTCGTTGTTGTCGTTCAGCACGCATTTCTCAGTTGAATCCTACAGATTCCGTTTCTAATCAACAGTTACAGTCCTCTGAAAATGTATTTTCCATTGATAACACAAGTACTGTGTCTAACTATCGTTCCAATTGTCCAGAGCCTAAACTACCTATGCCTGACATTCGTACTGTTACAGTTTTTGCACACGATAGAATAACACATGTTGACATGGAACTTGATTCAGCCTCTCCTATCACTATAGTACCGAGTAGTTTTTATGACATTCACCTACATGACATGCCTATACATCCTTCAGCCTATCGATTTGACAGTTATACAAAGGCCCCGGTAGAAATACGAGGATTTGTGGTGATTGTGTTGCAACTTGGGGCCGTGAAATCATCAGTTGCTGTGTACGTTACCCGCGGAAATAACCGTCCCTTACTCGGACGCAACGCTATGGTTGCACTGGGAGTCACGCCGTCCCTAGCTCGTATGCGTATCATGGCAATTAACCTATCAGACCTACAGGTACGGTACCCGAAATTATTTGAACAAACAATAGGGCGCGCTCCGTCCTCCGTTCACCGCATATGTCTGAAGCAGGATGCTAAACCGGTAGCTATTGCTCATCCACGTCCAATTCCTTTGGCCAGAAGAGAGGCTGTTTCGTCAGCATTACGGCAGATGATTGCAGATGATCTCATTGAACCCATTAACTGTTCTGAATGGGTCCACCCTATGGTTACAGTCCTCAAGAAGGACGGTACAGTAAGAATATGCAATGACCTGCAGGCCCTAAATCGGCAAATCGTGGTAGAAAAGTTTGTGCTTCCAACCGCGGATGAACTAATAGTTAAACTAGCTGGCGCCCGATATTTTTCAAAATTGGACCTTAGGAAGGCTTTCTTTCACATGCCTCTAATTAAGGAGTCAAGACCGCTGACCGCATTTCTCACTATGGACGGACTCTTTCAGTACAAAGTCTTGCCAATGGGCTTGAGTTCAGCTCCAGCAGCTTGGCAAAAGTTTATGGTTCACTCATTTGCCAATTTACCTGGTCAAATAGTATACATGGACGACATCTGTGTATTCGGTAGGACTCCAGAAGAACATGATTCACGGCTGCATGCTGTGTTACGTCGACTACACGATCTTAACCTCAGATTAAACCTCGAGAAGTGCAAATTTAATGCTAGTGAGATCGAGTTCCTGGGCCACATTATAACAAATGACGGTATGAAGCCGAGTTTTGACAACGCGCGTGCCATCACTGAGGCTCCTTGCCCACAGAACTCCACTGAAATAAAGCATTTTCTAGGTATGTGTTCTTACAACCTACGTTATCTGCAGGATTTCACAAATATTGCTGAGCCACTGCGTGAACTGACAAAGGAGAAAAGTGTATTTGTTTGGGGTCCACCCCAACAAAAGGCATTTGATGAGATAAAACGCCGCATTGCTTCCACACCAGTTATGGCGATTTTCGACGAGACGTGCCCAACGATTGTCTCTACTGATGCATCAAACATTGGGTTGGGTGCTATACTATCTCAAATTCAAAATGGGCATGAAAGAGTTATTGCTTACGCTTCCAGAAAATTGTCGGCGGCGGAGCTTTCTTACTCTGCCGGGGAAAAAGAAGCCCTTGCCTGTGTTTGGGCCTGTGAGAAGTGGAATCTGTTCTTGTTCGGAAGACCCTTCACTCTTCGTACAGACCACGCAGCGCTAACTAGTTTACTTACTCGAGGAACAAATGGCATCAGGCCACTTCGGATACACCGCTGGTATGCACGATTGTTAACGTACGATTTTCAAATTAAATTCCGTCCCGGACGCGAAAACCAGGTAGCGGATGGGCTCTCTCGACTACCCCTCAACGAAACTGAAAATAATGAGGATGATAATGAGAGATTACTGGTGTCTTCGCTGAGTAATGAACCAATCTCAGCCCTGACTAGGGAAGAACTCCAGAAGGCCACTCAGGAAGATGAGACACTCTGCCACGTTCAGGAGTATCTGCTAAACGGTTGGCCACAAAACAATAAGATCACAGGCGAGTTTCGTCCGTACTACGTGTTGCGTCACGAACTTTCATTTATAGATGGATGTTTAATGCGTGGCGAAAAGTTTGTGGCTCCTCGGAGCTTGATACAAAAGATCATGCTATGTGCTCACGAAGGCCACCCTGGTATCGTTCGTACGAAACGCAAGGTTGACGCATGTTTCTGGTGGCCCAAAATGTCACACGAAATAGAAAACCTTGTTCATGACTGCTCTTCATGTCAAAGGGCAGACAAGAGTTCAAGGCCGGTTTCATCCCCTATACAACCCATTGACTATCCTATGCGACCGTGGGCCAAGATAGCTGTTGACATCATGGGTCCATTTAGCTCAGCGCCTCAGCATCAAAGGAACTGTTTGGTAGCGACCTGCTTCTACAGTAAGTGGCCGGAAGTCCATTTGTGTGGAGAGGTGACTACTGCCAGCATTATTCGATGGCTGAAATATATGTTCTCCCGCTTCGGATTACCAGAGGAGATAGTGACGGACAACGGGCCGCAGTTTACAAGCCATGAGTTTCATTCGTTCCTTCAACTTCACGCTATCCGACACTCACGTACAACGCCGTATAATCCAGCGGCAAACGGCATGGTAGAGCGGTTCAATCGATCCTTGAAAGAGAGTATCCAAGCTATTCGCTTATCTGGTACAGGTTGGGAGGATGCAGTTCTACAAGCACTATTTTCTTACCGAACCGCACACCACCGAGCTACAGACAAAACGCCAGCTGAACTCATGCTTGGGCGTGTCCTTCGGACAAAGTTGAATGCCGCACTTCCAATTCCTGCAACCAATAATTCCGACGAGTTAGATCGTCGCCATCGATATCAGACCACTTACCAGAAGCATACTACGCCGCTCCAGCCCGGAACATTCGTGCGCGTGAAGGTAAACGCTGCATCAAAAGGACAACCCACGTTATCAGATCCGATAAGAATAATGCATGCATGTGGGCCAGGCACTTACCGGCTGGAGGATGGCCGAACAGTCAACTCCCGGCGATTATTCACAAGTATCAGACGAACGAGGCAAATACCACCAAACTTCACTGACGAGACAACGCAAAGCACGCAGCTCCGCAGGACGAGCCGAGAACAAAGACGACCGTATCGATATGGTTTTGACGCCTCATACGATTAAGCGGAGAGGTGATGTTGTGTATTCTGTCAGCTGTCTGGACGTCTAGTCTAGACAGACACGTGCACACAACCAGACACACACACACACACACAAAGCGTCTAATTCTCTACTTCCTTATTGGTTCATCCTTCTCCTTGCGAAACCTTATTGTACTCACCCAGTTAGACATTGTTCAGATTACAGCAGTCCGTTTCCGAGAGTGACCTTTTCGTATACAACAGTGTGCAGTCCGTTTGACGACCGACAAAGTTAGTTCACGAAGTGGTACAAGGCTTTTCGTTTGTGATTTCCACTTACGCTTCCACTGACTACAGTTCTGATGTTGCCAAGGACATTCTATCACGAACTGAAAATGCTACTACGCAGTGCTACCTGTTCAGACATCATGATGCTCGTAGGGGATATGGATGCACAAGTAGGTCGCCTGGGGTCTTCAGAAGCTCAGCTAGGTGGTAAGTGTGGGCTTAACTTCGAACAAACGGACAACGACGAGCGTCTTTTGCAACTGTGCGGTGCACCAACTGTTTCTTAGTAGTACTGCTTTCAGACACAAGTGGCGCCGAAGTACCACCAGTCGTCCTATTGTAGCTGGCGAGTGGATCCAAATAGATCACATTGCCATAATTGTCATCGTGGCATAGTGCGGTTGCACTTCCAATTTCTCAACTTCGCGCGCATCTTCTGCATCAACATTCCTAACATTTCCTGCTGCATGCTTCATGTCAGTGTTGCCTTCAGTTTCCCAGACATCAACGTTTGCAGCGCCACTTTCATCTTCGGTTTCAGTATGATTACTACTGTTCCTTTTACCACTTCAGCAATGTATGTGCTTTAATGAATTTACATTTGATTTGAACAATCATCTGTAATAAAAATGTCACCCCCTAACAATTCCGCCCGGGGCGCACCCCCCATCCCCCCCCTATGCTACGCCTCAGAACCTTCACCAATCTCATGCAGATTGCCTTGGTCAGCGAACCGAGTCTCCCTGAGTGCGGCAAGGTCGATCCCGTAGCGCGTCAGTGCCATCGCGACCAGTGCACTACCACGCTCAGGTTGCTAAGTCATGTTACCGTCGAGCAGTGTGCTCACTTTCCAGCGCTTGATGTTGAGCGCTTTGCGCTGAGGCATAGGGTTGTGGTGACGGATAATTGCACGCGTGGCGATCTGTGTTGAAGCAAGTAGGGAAACGGCGAGAGAATGTGCAGAGAAAGAATAAATAAGGGAGGCGTCAGCGGTAGTATGTTTTCACTTGTCCACCCCTGTTTATGCAACAGATAAGACGATCCTTATCCTAAGGCCACTACGCGATGGCCGGCAAAACAACAAGGGTAATTATTGCAAATTAGCTAATTTTCGCAAGTATTTACGTCGGTCTCCCGTTGGTTCATAATCCCAAATAGTAGAAACAACGGCAGTTTTCAACGCATAATCAAATCTGTTCTTCCTTACCTCAAAGCAAGCTGCACGCGCATTGGCTAGTGTAAATCTGTGGCATGCCAAGTCCCTCTGTAGTCCATCAAACAAATGCCATAACGCTTGCATGACTGCAGTGGAATAAGGAATTCAAAGCATTGTGAATTCCTCCGCAGCAACTGGTGGTTTCCGGTGACCTATCAAGAGCGACATCGTGATGGTTCCACATTTGCAGTGGGAACTGCGGTTCTCGGCCTGCTGCCCCTTCAATGTAAGTAGAGAAGAAATAATCGAGCACCGCATTATATGATTCTTCATTTGGTAATGTGTTAGCAAGCTCATCAAAAACTCCTCACTTCAGCGACTGGAACTAAGGAAAGTGCAGCCGGCGACTTCAGCTGTAATTGAATTTTGACATCCATTTCAAAAGCACTCTTTAGGCCGACTTTGTGCTGATACTTTGGCGTAGGTGGAACTGGCATCCTTTAAGTACTGCCTGGTGTCAACTGCATCGCTTGCCGCCATCAGCGCTCCGGCCAGTCAGCAACTCACACCAGCAGTCACCTGACCACGTGGTGTTCCGACGAGCGTGTGAACTGAAACCAGCATGCAGCGCGGTAGTATCAAATCCGTGGCCAATTGTTCTACGCCGCGAACAATTGAATACGCGCCAGACCAGACGATGGAGTGCATTCAAGATGTTTATTTGTTCTACCACGGATTCTCGCTCAACAGCAAAGGTTATGAGCGATTTTGTCATAAATGGCCATTAAACACCCCATGGAACCCTATAAAGCCGACAATGCATGCTAGTGAGCGTTTACTGGGAAGTTGTATCAGCGCCCGTGGCTTGACGCTGGAGAGGGCACATGGCCTGCATGATAAAAGTAAATACACTTTAAGTTTCAAAATATTTGGGATTTTTTGTGGATTTTACAAAATGTTTGTGAATGAGACGCACGATTATCACTAAAGCGGATAAAGGCGCATTAATGGAAATAGCAAACGTTTACAAAATCTGTTAGAAGGACCGGAGATTTGACCTGTTACTGCCTCGGTCCGTTGCCTAGGGTTGCGGCGTGATAGGTTGAGGGTCAAGGGGAGCGCAGGGTTTCGGAGTATTCAATGCTCGGGAAGTCACCGCAGGTTCGGATGCTTGTGTGATAGCATCAGGATGGGTTGCAAATGGTTCATCAAAGAAAGCCAATTGAGGCAATCGATGGACATCGTTGTTCGGTGACCATTGCGGTCTAAGGTGAAATGTTTCGGAGTCCGTTGCAGAACTCTGTAAGGGCCAGTGTATGGACGCTGGAGAGGGCGCCGCACCGCGTCGGTGCGGAGGAAGACATGGGTGCATGTAGAGAGTCCGCTGTGCAATTGCACATCTCTAGTCTGCTCACGGGGCGTAGTCAGTCGTAGTGTACGCATGGGTAGGGCTAGGGAGGACGCAAAATTAGGCGTAGGCATGCCCAACGATGCGGGAGTCGAAACGAATTCTCCTGGCAACTTGAGTGCTGTACCGTAAACCAGCTCTGCTGGTGCACATTGCAAGTCAACTTTAATGCTACTGCGAATGCCTAAGATTACGAGCGAAACATTTTCGTTCCAGCTAGGGTCGAAAGAGGCGCAGGACGAGGCTTTTACCTGTCTATGGAAGCGTTCAACTGAACCCTTGGCTGCTGGTGATGGGCTGTGGTATGAATGCGGCGGCAGCCTAAAAAGTTGCAATACCTAACGAATTATGCAGATTTGAAGGGCGTTCCACGGTCAGTTGAGATGGTGGATGGACATCCGTAGTGGGAGACACACCGATCTAAGTAAGCCCGGATAACAGTCTCAGCTATGCAGTCTGCTTCGGAAATAACTTCTAGGCATTTGGTGAAGCGGTCGACACATGTAAGACTATATACGACTCCGTATGAAGGAGGCAAGGAGCTTACTAGGTCTAAGTGTACATGCGAGAACCGAGAGTCCGGTGCGGGAAATAAGCCCAGAGGACTGCGGGCGTGACGATGGTTTTTGGAGCGCGGACATTGAAGGCAGGTGCCAGCCCAGGTACGAGCATCTTTGTTTACGCTTGGCCAAACGAAACGTTCGGTTACCAGTTTCAAAGATGCACGGATACCGGGATTTGATATTGAGTGGATTGCGTCGAAGACTATGCGTCTGAAGGAGACGGGTACGAGGGGTCTAGGACAAGCTGTGGAAGTGTCACAGAGAATGGTTGATTCTGTGGTTTGGAGAGGAACGGGATGTACATGTATCAAAGTGGACTGCAGGGTGCGCTGTATGTCTTCGTATTGAAGTTGAGGCGATGCCATGGCGGCAAGGTCGACGGTAGGCAAAGACTGGAGAGTGAGGTTGGCGCGTGAGAATGCGTCGGCGACGGGATTGTCAGCACCTGAGACATGACGTGCGTCAACGGTGAACTCCTTGAGAAAGTCTAGGGGTCTTGTTTCCCGTGGTAAAGATTTGTCGCAAGCGGAGTTGAAGGGGAAGATAAGAGGACTGCGGTCAGTGGTGACCGTGAAAGAGAGGCCTTCGAGTGTGTGCAGGAAGTGACGAATGGCTAGGTAAATGGCCAGCAGTTCTCTACCAAATGTGCTGTAGCGGGATTCCGCTGGCTGCAGGCGTTTGAAGAAGAACCCAAGGGGTTGCCATTGCCCACCAACGTGTTGTTGGAGGGCGGCTGCTACCGCAACATCTGAGGCAGCAGTCGTGATAGAAAGGGTTGCAGTCGATTCGGAATCAGCGAAGTGAGCTATGTTGGAGATAGCATCCTTGAGCTCGGCGAAGGCTGTCTGTGCTGTCAGGGAAAGCGAACTTACGTTCATTCCCTTTGAGTAAGTCAGTCAGTGGCTGCATGAGCTGAGCGCAGCGCCGTATGTAGAGTCCATAGTAGATGACCAAACTACAAATTCGAGGAAGGTGCTTGAAGGAAGTCGGAGCTGGGAAGTCCTTGATTGCCTGGATCTTATCAGGAAGGACTTCGATACCAGACGATGAAACGAGGTGGCCTAGGAATTCTACCGTTGATTTGCCGAGTTCGCACTTAGTCGGGTTGACTGTGACACCGTTTTGGGTCAAGCGCTGGAAGAGAGCTCGAAGGTGGTCGATGCTCTTCTCCGATTAACTAGGTACTAAAATATCGTCGAAGTAAGGAGAAGCGAAATTTAGGCCACGACTGACATCGTGAATAAAATGTTGGAAAGTTTTTGCAGAGTTGCATAGTCCAAATGGTATTCTAAAGAATGCCAACGAATCGAAGAGATTGATACTGGCTGCTTTAGGAATGTCACTTTTTTCCACAAGCATCTGATGATATGCGCGAACCAGATCGATCTTGTTGAACATCGTCTAACCTGTAAACTATGCGGTAAGGTCCTGCATGTGTGGGTTGGTATACCTATCTGGGACGGTTCGTCGGTTGAGTGCGCGTTAATCACCACAAGGGCGCCAGTCACCAGATTCCTTGGGGACTATCTGAAGGGGAAATGACCAAGAGACGTCGGAAGGGCGGATTATTCCAAATTCGAGCATGTGCTCAATCTCCGCCCTAGCTACTTTAAGTTTCTCGGGAGATAGTCGGCGTGGACGTCATGTGACGGGTTGGCCATTCGTCCGTATGTGGCACATGACTTGAGCTGCCACGGGCAAAGCTGCGTTCATTGGCTGAACGAGTTTGGGATACTGAGAAAAGAGGTTGGCGTAATCTGGCTAGGTCTGAGGAAAGGCGTAGACTGATGTTATAGATGCGATATCGGCGGTGCTGCCACGTACACTGAGTTTCGTTGCAGTGTCGACTATCATCTGGCGTTTCGCATCGACCAACAGGTCGAAATGTCTGAGCAGGTCATTGCCGTTCATGTCAAAGTGGACTGTAGCAACCGTGAATACCCAGCGGAACGTGCGCCGAAGACCGAGGTCCAAGATAAGTGACCGATGAGCGTAGGTGGCTATTGGCGTGCACTTGGCGGCACTTAGGCTTGTCGACAAAGAAACAGATGGCTGACCTGAAATAGGGGGGATGACGCTGACATTCGCCCCGGTATCAACTAAGAACTGCGTTTCGGAATCATAATCCCCAATGTAGATGAGACGAGTTTGGGCTTTGCCGACACCGTTAGTCGCCATTACTGGTCGGCCTGAAAGTTTCCCTGTTTCGCGGCGGAGAAACTGCATGGTTGCTCGATCTTACGGACTTTGTTACCAAAATGGGAGATGTGAAAGCAAAAGCCTGAGTCGTTACGCCTCGTATAACTGGGTGATGAGTTAGAGCGGCTGCGCTGCTTACGGTCTAGGGCGAGTTTCTCGACTTGGCGTTATAGCGCCGCTATTTGTGAGGATAAAGCGTCGATCACTGACAGTGCACTATTCGCGGAGGTCGCTGGGGCTGTGACGGGGCTAATTGGGGTGAATGTTCTAGGTTCATTTGTTGGCTGAGGAGGTTCGCTAACAAGGTCGGCTAGTTCTGCAACTGCTGCTAGAGTTAGGGCGCTTGACACGGTGAGGATGGTCTGTGTGTTTTCCGGGAGACGTTGCATCCACTTTTCGCGGAGAATCCCAGCGTCCATGCTGCATATGCCTAGGAGTTACTGTATCTGTCGCAACAAGGCCGAAGACGTCCTGTCTACTAGCTGCAGATCCCTAGACAGTTGCTTCAGTCGGACGTTGCTGGAGAGCGTGATTCGCTGGATGATCGCCTGCTTTAAATCTCATATTTCGCATCGGAAGGAGGGAAAGCTATGACGTCTCTCACCTGGGAGTATACACCTTGCGGAAGCCGAGACATAAGTATGTGATATTGAGCAGAATCAGAAGAAATTCGACATTTGTAAAGTGGATTCTACATGTGCAAACCATAATAACGGATCATTCTTCCAAGAAGGTGGGGGGAGAGCGCAACGTCAATTGGATGGTTTATTTTTTGGACTATTTATCTTGAGAAACAAAACGATAACTTGTACTAGAGCAAAAAGTCACTGGAATGAGCTCACCATAATGAAAATTCTAAATGGCGGACGGCGTATTCTGGACCGGCGTTACCAATTCTTGGGATACTAGTCGGTAATCAGTGACACGTAAGAGACGTGTCAACTATGGGACAGTGTAGAAGTTGGAGGCGACTGAACCCAACGTGTCTTAGGCAGGATAGAAAAATAGGAATGAAATCAACCAGAGCGACAAACGGTGCTGTAATATTATCAAAGCAGTTTGTGTCAGCGGAAGTGCCATCAGCAAAACAAGTGGACGATTTAACAACGGTAAAATCCAATGTTGCAAAATGCTGGAAGTGTTTTCAGATTTTCTACACACCCTTCGCCATGTACACACTCCGGCCACTCACTGGTCTGCCAAACTTTACGTATGAGTTGCAGAATCTCCGAATATTTCTTAAATCTGAGGAACATGATTTATGTCACTAACACTCAAGGGCTCCTCAGTAAACTTCCCGAACTTCCGCTACGTCAGGTTACGAATGCTTTGGAGCTAATTTCCATTACCGAAACTATATTTTACCTAAAGGTGACTGATGCTTATGTTGAGATATCAGGATTGTCACTCATCCGGAACAACCGCCACAGCAGAGGAGTTGGGGTCCTTCTCTACTACCGTAGCGACCTGCAATGTGCAATAATTGAAGATCTAGAAAAGCATGTTACGGATTCACCCCGTTACCGTCTCCACATAACACGACGCATGTATCGTAGCTGTCATTAACCGCCCCAACGTCCAATCCGGAAATGGATTCCTGCTTGATTTGTGTCTTGAACTGGCTAACGCGCACTATGTACAGCCACATTCTCATCTCTTGGGATTTCAATCTAACGATCTGGAGGCATCGACATCACCCAGTGAACAGTTAAAAGCAGACTTGCATGAACGTTTTGCTAATATTCCCTTGTACAACCATGTGACCAAGCCCACTAGATTCAGGACAACAAACAAATGGTCTATGTTGGACCTTGTGCTCACAAATGAAGAGCTCATGCTTGACAAGTTATTGATGGATAGTCCATTAGGTCACAGCGACAATGTACTAATAACGTTTAACTATGTGTGTTATACATAGTGTCCATCTAAACACTCGAAACCAACTCATACAATCACATGCTAACATGTTTGTAAAGAAATCGTCAAGGCATCTGCATGGAAATTCTCAGAACCGTCCGGTTGACATCGTTTGGACAATGTTCCTGGAAAGACTCCATGACATGGTCACCAGAGTATCAGAGGTCAAGCCCCTCCGTTCTATAAAATTGCGTTCAATTTTAAGAAACAGAACTCGAAAATGCATGGCAATAAGGGATGCAGCATGGCGCCCCCACAAAGTTAATCGTGACTCAGAGAGTTGGGGCAATTTCCTGACCCATCTCAACCATAGCAGTGCACTTTTCGGTGAGGACAAAGTAACTTATTAACAGTGCCTAGCCAAAAATTTTTTGAAAACAACAAAATACTGTATAGGCATGTCAACAATCCCCACAAAGTGAAGCATGGCATCACTCTAATTATCGCAACAGGCGGTAGAGTACAAAGCGCTGAAGAAGCAGCTAGTGCCCTGCGGCTACAATACGCCCAATTTTCGAACTCACAGCTACCTGTCCAGTAATGTCGTGCACATTACCGAATCTATTTTCATTTTCAACCCAGCAATTGTCATAAAAGTTACTCTCACTGCGCGAGCATAGCTCTCCGGGAGCAGACAACATCCCCCCGAAACACTGAAGGCTGTGGCCACCAAGCTAGCGTAACCACTGTCACAGTTCGTCCAACGGTGCTTCGATGATCAGCAAGTCCTCGTTATGTGCAAGCGTGGCATTGCCACCTCAACTTTTAAAGGCGGTAACCGTTCAGATCCTGCAAACTATCGCCCAGTGACGCTCCTCCCTGTGCTCGCGACGGTGTTGGAAGCGGTCGTCGCTAAAGCTCTAATAAACCACCTGGAAAAATTCAACACCTTGGCAACAGAACAGCATGGCTTCCGTCAACACCGGTACTGCACCATTAACCTGCTAATGGCCCGAGGTAGTTAAACGAAAGTGACTGATGATGGGGTCGGGGTTGACGTCATGTATCTGGACTTCTCCACAGCTTTCGACCGCCTGGATAAGCGTTTCCTACTTCACAGGTTACAGAGCTACGGAATCACAGATCTGTTCATGGTTGGATTAGCAACTTTCTTCACCAACGGAAGCTACAAGTGAGTCTTAGGGGATCACTCTCTAACCCGATTGATGTGGGATATGTTGTTCCTCGGAGCTCGTTACCGGCCCCACGCTTATTCCTGGTGTTTATCAACGACCAGACAAGAGTTAGCTCCTTAGATTTCCTGCCTTTCGCTGATGATGTCAGGATTTGGCGGGCGATTAAAAACAAGGAAGTTGATGATCGACTCCAATATGACCTAGATTGCATTTATGAATGGTTAACGAGGAACCTGTTTCAGTTGAACATAGCTGTGAATTGTGATCCATTTGCGTTACCGTCCGGTGAGTGTTTACCAGGTTGGAGACAACACATTGCAGATGGCCTCTCAGGAGCCTGACCTGGGTGTACTAGTACAGGAAGATCTCGGATGCTCAAAACAAGCAGTGCAGGCGTCGAGAACAGGTACTCAATACTTTGGAATTCTTCGCAGAGCGTTCGATTGATTTGAAGCATCAATATTCCCCCAAATGCTTAACGCCTACATGCGACCAACGTGGAAGATGCTATCCAGGCGTGGCAGAAACAAGATCTCGTTGCCCTTGAGACTTCTCAAAGAAGGGTAACCAAGTAGGTCAGGGGCCTCTTTCATCTGCCCTAGCAGCTTACATTGAAATCTCTAAGGATGTACAGCGGTCGATATCGACGTATGCGTGAGGATCTCATAATGGTTTACCAGATTCTGAGGAACCCAATTCACATGTGCTGCGGGCTGCTGGAATCGAACCCCAATACGAAACTAAGTGGTCCTCATCTGCAACGGACAATACACTATAGCCTGCTTGAATGCCGTAGAAATTTCTTTTCCCTCCGCGTGTTCCAGCTTTGGAAGCTTCTGTCTAATTATGCCGTCTCGGCCCTTAATCTGGCGATATTAAAAAACGAGTTGACGATACGTTGTTTCATTTGCATTTCATTTTATAACTTGTTAGCCAGGGCCTACAAAACGCAATCATACGGTGTCCTACCAAACTTTCAACTAATGGAGTTATGGACTTATACTTTCAATACACGAACAGCTTCGCTATTTCACATAAGTCTATGGTGAGCCTACCAAAACGCTTTTTAATTTATCATAAATTTTATTTTCGCAATAACTTCGATCCCACGGGACATGTTAAGCATTGCTTTTTACCCTTAATACACCATTCTTCCATTCCAAGGCCCATGCATCATCGTTGACCAATCGACCATTCACCATCGTCCTTCGCCACTTCCATGAATCTTGAGTCTGACCCTGTAGATACACACGCTGACGTAAGAACAACAAAGGCTTTATCCAGTTTTGATGTCTCACTCCGCAATTAATTCCATTCAACCCTTATCCATTCTGGAAGCTGATGGTTTCCCCCCATCCGCTGTTAAACTGGAAGGGTCTGATATGCCAGTGCTCATTTTGATTTGTTTACCATTTCACTGGGATCGTGCCGCTTTCCACATCAATAAAAACTTTGTTTCTCATCCCTAGTCACAAGGAAGGCAGCAAACAGAAGATGGAGAATTACAAACCTACCATGACACTCGTATAACCGCCAAATTATTCGAAAATTTGGTAGAAAGTGGGTGACGGATTTCATCCTCACCGGACCTGATAGACAACATGGTTCCCCTGACAAGCGATCGTGCACAACCTACCAACTTCCTTATTTGTATTACATGTTGCACTCTATCGACTCAAAATATGCAGGCTTAGTTCTATAATCTGGAATGTAAGAAGCATTTGGTGGGGTGCCTCGCAACAGTTACTGATAATGATAGCTTCCTTTTTACTCTAAGACCCGCTACTCGATTGGCCAACCTCATACCTGAAAAGTCGCGCTCAAATAGTGTCCTGAGACAACGATCGCTCTTCCCCACATCCAGATACCAGCGGGGTTAGACAAGGATGTGTGCTCGGTTCATTACTTTTCCTGCTAAATATCATTGACATCCGTTTGTTTATCAAAATTGGCGTGCCGTCTTCATTTGCCGATGATATAAAAATTGTCTACAAGTTCCGAAGTTTTGAGCTTCAGAATGTACTGCTACTTATTCAAGAGGACATTTATTCCCCCTGAGACATGGTGTGACAAGTGGATGATGAAGTTCTCAGCACAAAAGTCAAGTAGCATGTGTTGAGGTTGTTTGATACCTGAAGGAGCTATCACACTTAACGGCGAATGCATCTGTGTACATCCGTCTACAGGCCACCTCAGAATCAGATATTCCTGTACCTTTAATTTTTCTGAACAGATTGAGTACCAGATGACACGAGCCAAAAAATCCGTGGCCATTATATCTCAGAAGGTGCACACAATCTCAACCAGCGTTGAACATTTTAAAATCGTTACTAGTCACGTCCTGGAGTGTTGTAGCATAATCTGTAGCAACATAAAAAAGTTTCACAAAACAACGATAGGAAGTCTTCAATGTTCCCTTACTATACACTTATTGGGCAAAAATTCTACCAAGTACTATCAGGAGCGGCGCAAACAGCTGGAACTGAATTCGCTTTGCATGCGAAGACTACAGCAGAACTTGATACTGCTGAACAATCTGATTCAGGGCAATGCGTATTGCAACCTACCCACATTTACATTGCAGCACCGTTCCACACGGGACCTACCTAACAAAGACTTTATCCTACAACGATGCAGTACAAATCTGCGGTCTAACTTTTTTCAAACCAGGCCTGCTGCTCTGTGGAATCGGCACCCAATCACAGTCAGGTCGTGGGGGAATATGCAATCATTTCGCAGTAAGCTGGGAGGACACATCGACCTGGACACCATCAAGTCATTTTGTTCGTCGGGAAGAACACGACGATATATGTAATGAACATCCAGGCAGTGTATAATGGGGACAATAACCAAATCATACACAATGTAATTAGCCCTCAGTATTTGTAATATGCACAACTGTAAAAATGCCTGCTGTCTTCGCATAAAACGCAAACCTCTGAGACAAATGCCTGGCCGGAAACGCCGACAAATATAGAAACATAACTTTATGTTTCCCATGCAAGATCATGATATTACCAGTGCATACATGATCTGTGACAAGTAAGAACGCAGCTGCTCACTTGATGTGATTATATATATATATATATATATATATATATATATATATATATATATTCCACACGTCCTATAGTACAATTGAGGCCCCCATTCAAAGGTCAAGAGGGCCCGACAACAGCTACCTTTGAGGCTAGCTCCATCATAATTCTGGTCCTAGTCATACTGTTGGGAGGCGGAATGGTGATTGCCCAGAGGATAGAAAGCCTACGAAAACGGGAATATGCGCAATGAGAAAGAGCAGCCAGAACTATGCTGGTCTGACGGAACGAGACGAGAACGGTTCACTAGCGGTGAACTGTAGTGAGTCTAAGCCAAGCAGAACAGAGAGGGTATTTGTTGAAAACGCAATAAAGCAGACAAAAGCGCGTTTGTTGCAGCCCCCGACCGACTCCAAGCAGAGTGATGCGTCAATGATTAAGCAAATTATGAGCTATCGAACGACTCCGCTCCGATCGGAATGGGCCGCGTAGCAATGGAGATACGGGAGTGAAATTGGAAGGTAATATTCCTCCACGAGGTCTATGTAGCTGTACCCACAGACGTCGCGGATTTTTGGATCACCGTGTGCTGGATATTACTTTTGTTTCGAATTACTGTTATCAGCTTTTTGCCGTGTGAATTGTGCACCAATCTTCTTTTGGCGTATTTTCTAATCGGTGCAAATTTGGTGGCTATTATTTGGGTAAGTACGGAAATCTCATTGAGTTGCCTTACTGCCAT
The DNA here is from genome assembly GCA_944474145.2 of Dicrocoelium dendriticum. Lineage (NCBI taxonomy): Eukaryota > Metazoa > Platyhelminthes > Trematoda > Plagiorchiida > Dicrocoeliidae > Dicrocoelium > Dicrocoelium dendriticum. Next base: position 65,507,490 of record OX104065.1, on the reverse strand, counting down.
CTCTGTCCGCCATCTACCTAGTGATGCCGTCTCAAGCTACTTGTGGTTAATGTTCGAAAATTGTTGGACATAAGACTCATGCACTTCGGTGCTTCGGTTGTGATGTTTTGTTCCATATTTTGTGCATTGGCTTATCCGTTGACTTGTTTCGAAAATCTCTCGACATCCGACATCGTTTTTTCAAGTTATATGTGATAAATGCCGCGGTACAAGACATCAGAATACACAGCGACCGCCAACAACTACGGGAAAACCTCTCCTCCAGACATAAACAAATCGTTCACTATGTAGGCTCAAACGCCTTCGTGAAAGTAACTCTGTCACCTCGCCTTCTCTTATCACTACGCGACCTGCAGCACCACCATCGTCTTCTACCCCGGCCGAGCCTCAGGTTCAATGTTCCCCACCGATGGAAGACTCAGACTCGGAACCTACGAAATGCCGCTTCACTGATCGGTCCGTGCATTTCTCAGAGCCCGTCTGTGGACTTCTGAACACCGAGGATCCATGGACCACTCAAAAGCGCAAGGGTCCACGTAATCGAGTTCAGGCGATCCCTGCTGATAAACAACAACCCGATCAGATAAGCGTCTCTAGTTCTGCTCCAACAGGTTCATCACCGATTTCGCTGAGGCGTCATAATCTCATGGTCTTCATATACCAGAGTCAAAAGATGAAAGCACTCAGCTACGTTATGATCACGATGTTGAGTTCCTCCGGGTGCTCGTCGATAGACTCTTGCATGTAGAAGAAGACAGTTTGATGATTAAACAAGTCATCAGACTTTGCCAGAAAACTAGCCAGTAATGTCGACCTCTGAGAATCACCTTTGCAAATCCCACTATGCCGCAGCTCATACTATCTCGTCTGTCAAGGTTGAAAGGCATAAAAGTTCACATCCGCCGAGACTTGGAACCCGAAGACAGGGATCGTTTGAAGACTGCGATCATCGAGCTCAAACGCCGTAGGTAAGAATGACTTACAAAGTGTAAATTTTCGGGTGATCAAGAAAGGTGTACCAACCCGTATCAACCGGTTGTTCAACCTCCAGGCACGTCCCGCAATACCTCCCAGGACCTCCGTGTGGTATTCGACAACGTGTGCAGCCTAATGAACAAACGTGACAAACTGTTCCGCTTCGCTGTCTCGGAGCGGCCGGACGTTTTAGAACTTGTATAAACTTGGCTGAACTCCGACGTCATATCCCAAGAAGTCGCGTTGTCAGGATACTATTGTTTCCGATGCGACCGAAAATCTAAGGCTCACGGTGGTGTTCTGTTTTACATCAAATTGTCACTATCTCGCAAACTTACCAGCACCTATCGGAGCGAGGATAATTTATGCGAGCAATTGTGGTGCACAATCCGCCTCAGACGTGCAGAACTAATGGTGGGTGTTATGTACCGTAGCCCATTAAATCGCTGTTGCGATTGGCTACCACATATACAGAAGCACATGAGCCGCCCTCAGTTCTTACTGATGGGGGATCTAAATTTAGTTAAACTATTTTGGCCAGACTTTCGACTTCTTCCAGGTGATGGCAACATTGAGGGTCAATTCGCTGAAATGACTATTGAAATCGGGACAACGCAACATGGCATCTAACCAACGCGCGTAACCGCACTTAGCATCTTGTCTGGACCTAATGTTTACGAGCTGTGAGCAGATGCTGAACGAGATCAGTTATCGAACCTCTGGCGAACAGTGACCACTGCTCCATTGTGGCAAGCTTAGAATTGTCGTTACCGTATTACGACCAACGGAAGCCAACATTCAACTATTGGAAGACGGAGTTCAACTGGCTCGTCCAAGCGGCAAGTCATACTGACTTGACACTACCACAGGATGCGTCGCTTGAAGCCTGTTGGTCACTAATGAAGGGGAAGCTGAACTCGCTGTGTACTCGCTTCGTTCCCCCGAAGTATTCAAAAATTGGAGCTGTCAGACCGCCTTGGTTTTATGCGGAATATAGACAGTTAGCGCGGTGGCGTCGCAAAGTTTGGGATTAATACATCAGCTCGGGTTGTGATGAAGATTACACGGTGTACAAGAAACAGCGGAACTTATGTAACGCCGCAAAGATCAAGAAACGCCGGCAGTTCGAAGAGGAGCTAGCATCCTCGGCCACAACTGCACCCAGAATAATATTTGCCTACTTGAAACGTCAACTGAAACCTGGGGACGACCTACCGGTCTTAGAGCGCTTGGACGGACTAAAGCTCATTTCAAGGGCGGAGCGCGCGGACGCCTTGGCTACGCACTTCCTCATCGTAATTTCCAATAAACTGGCGGCTGTTCCAGTACCGGCACAGGTTGCGCCAGTCTTGCTCCACAGCCTACAATGTGATGCAGTCGAAGTGT
>OX104065.1:65466010-65504669 GCA_944474145.2 Dicrocoelium dendriticum | reverse complement strand
ACTCCGCTTTAGTTCGCGCCTAATAGTCCGTCTGATCACAGTGTGCTCAGAGCCAGCCAGGAGAGGTTTCTTATGGATTCCAACAGGTTAACCGACCTCTCGGATACCCAGTGACTGGTGCGGTGATGATTGATAGTGCCACAAGCAGATGCTCCTATGTCGTGTATGGCGGCCAAGATCGTATTCCAGTGAAGCTCAGTGTCATTAGAACAAGACAGCGAAAATTCGGTACGCAGTGCGTCTTGATAGGCTTGCCTGACCTAGGGCTGAGATAATTTCTCAGTTGTGAATCGGAGGAGACGCTTGGTCTGCCTCCCGGTGAAGTTCACGGAGAAACACAGCGTTCCAAGTCATGCTCAGAGTCGACGCAGATATTCCAGTACGAGCGGCAATCCAGGATGGAACCACGTCACCTGTAACTTATGGCTATGTGGTCAATTTGGGTCCATCGCTGGCCAGCTACAGGAGGACGCCAAGTGGCACTTCGGCGTCCACTGTGTCTAAAAGTAGTGTTAGTAAGAAACAACTGGTGCTCCGCACACAGTTGCAGCAGACGCTCACCGTTGTCAGTCCGTTCGGCGTTAAGTCCATACTTACCACCCAGCTGAGCTGCTGAAGATCTCAGACGCCCTACTTGTGCGTTCATATCCCCTGCAAGTACTACAATATCTGAACTAGTAGCACTGCGTAGTAGAACGTTTAGTTTGTGATAGAATGTGTCCTTGACAGCATGAGAACTGCAGTCGGTGGGAGCACAAGCGGAAAGCACAAACAAACGGCGTTTTGTACTACTTCGTGAATCAACCTTAGCTGATGTCGTCAAACGGGCTGCGCACAAAAGGCTGTTCACCGGAATTAAATCAACGAACGATAGATCGGTCTTGGAGCTTAGAATGATACCTACGCCAGCTTGATCCGTGAGTGTTGCACCGGCGTCTCCGGATGCGTGCAACCAATAACGAGAGGATAAGCTGGGTGCAGTTAACAACCCCATTAGGATCATTGGTCGTAGTTTCGCACACACAACCCATCGATACCCAGTGTGACCAAGACGTGTGCGAGTGCAGCCTTTTGATCCATTTGTCTTAAAGTCTGAATGTTGAACGCCGCCAAGGAAACGGGACAGCGTGGCCTTGCCGATGGGTGCTGTTGGAAGGTGGCTGCAGATGATATTACTCCAGTGGCACTTCGGTTGCTGTTATAGGGGTCGGGATGGGAGTAAGAAACAAGCGGAAATGAAAGGAAACGCCAGCAGTAGCATGTCTTAGCTTATCCGCCCTGCTGTATGCAGCAGATAAGGCGACCCTTGATAATCTGCGCGATGGCCGATGCAAGATGAAGTTTATGTTTAAAGAAAAAGTCATGATTGTATGTCGGCCAGATCTAGACAGAAGGACGATTAGGGCCCTAAACCAAAGCCTGTCCGCAAGGCAGCGGGGAGGCGGCAGTAATTTGGTTTTACAGTAATGGACGCCATCCCATTTCAAACCCCTAACCTGGAGGACCAGGGGACTGAATTTGTCTGACGTCTACCAATTGATCAACCTGGAAGGAGTAGCTCACAAAACATCCGTGAGAACCACCCGGTATAGCTCAATGGGTCAAGAGGTACGCAAACCGACGCACCACTTTAAAGTCCAGTCTCGTTTTACGTCAAGGATAGGCGTTCCCACTTCAGTTTCCTCATCGACACAGGGGCAGAAGTGAGCGTCATCCCTGCCAGCGCAAAAGGCAGGCATTCAAAGCAAACACATAACCTGCGTGCGGGCAACGGATTGCCAACAGCCTCATACGGTCAGCTATGATGAACCTAGACCTGACTTCTGACGATTTTCTTTGGGTTTTCACAGTTATGCCTGTACCGTTGGCAATGATTAGTATCGGTTTCCTCAGCCATTTGGGACTGTTTGTTGATGGTGGTCGTCATAGGCTCTTAGACGACTGTACAAAACTAGAGCGTTCTTTCAGCTACCCCGATAATCAGTCCCGCTTTCCGAATCGAAGATGCACCTTCAGACTATGCGATCCCACTCAACGAGTACCCGCGACTGGTACGACTACCTGTAGAGCTGCCATCACTCACTACAGAGGTTGCTCATCACAGTCACGAGCAGCCCGCCAACCAGTACCCGACCGAGCGACTCGCTCCGGACAAGTTACGTGCCGCACGAGCTGAATTCCACCACATGCTTCAGCTCGGTATCCTCAGATCATCTAGCAACCCACGGATGTCACCTCTCCACATGGTTCCGAAAAAGACGATAGGAGACTGACGTTTTTGTGGCGACTATCGTACCTCGAACATTTCCACGCCAGATCGCTACCCGATCCTACACATCGTGGATTTCACAGTCAGTTTGGCAGGTAAGAAAGATTTTAGCAAAATCGACTTGGTACCCCTAGACAACTAAATTCCGGTAGCAGGGACAGACCTCGCTAAAACTGCCGTAATGACTGCGGTTGGTTTGTTTGTCTATGAGCATGCCGTCTGGTCTTAAGAATGACACAAACTTTTCAACGTTTCCTAGATCAAAACTGGCGTGGATTAGAATTTGCCAACGTATATCTCGACATCATCCTAATCGCGAGGAGCACTTGCGCCACGTGCGAACAAATTTCGACCGTTTATCCCAACAAGGGGTAACGATCAACGCAGAAAACTGTTCGTTTAGTATCGATTCCGTTGGTTTTTTGGCCAGCATACATCTCCTGCAGGCATCGTGTCACTGTAGAATAAGACTAGGGCCATTAGCGACTACCCGGAACCTCATTGGTTCAAACAGCTAAGGCGTTTCGACAGTCTTGTGAACTATCGCCGTTTCATACCTAATTGTGTCGCTTATAAAGCCCTTCGTGGATACCTAAGAAATTTGGTTTTCCTGCTGCAGCACGCCCTGCGATTAAAGCTTTGAAAGAGGCGCATCACGACCAGACGGTCCCACTTTCCCTCACTACCGACGCTCCGAAGTGACAGTTGGCGCTGTCTTGCTGCAACAGGTAGGTGATGCTTGGCAACTGCTGGCGTTTTTTCTAAACGCTTGCAATCTGCCGAATCTCGTTACTTCCCGTTCGGTAGGGAGCTAATAGCCATCGACTTAGGCATACGTCATTTCTCATGTCTCAGAAGGCCGACCCTTTGCCATTTGCACCGAGCACAAACCATTGACTTATACGATTGGTTGGGCAACCGACCGATACTCTCTAGGATCAGGGCGCCACCTAGTTCTATATCGCTCAGTTTACGGGCAATATACGACATGTTTCAGGTGTGCACAACGCTGTCGCGGACGAACTTTCTCAAATCCAAGCGACCTCCGCTGACGCCGGCACTGCTATCAACCTGACGGCCATGGTCGCCACACAACTCAATGATCTGAGGTAGATTTACTACGCAGGTTCCCACAAATGGACATACGACCCGTTCTGCTGACATCATCAAGCAGAACTATTCTACACGACTTATCACTGGGCACACCGCGCCCAGGCGTACCACGAGAATTTTTACAGACCGTGTTCGACACGCTGCATGGTTTGTTTAGTCCAGGCGTTCGTGCATCGGTTAAACTGGTAACCGCACGATTCATTTGGCACAATGTCAATCGCGATGTTCATAATTGGATTGCTACTTGCCTTCTATGCCAAATTGCGAAGGGGAAGAAGCACATGTAAAACTCATTAAACACGTTTCCAAAGCTAGACGCATGTTTTTACCACGTACACGTCGAACTCGTAGGTCCTCTGCCGTCTTCAAGTTTCGGTATAGCTACTAACTCGAATGGACCGATTCACCAGATGGTCAGAGGCTATTCCGATTCCGAACTGCTCTTCGAAAACACTAGCAAAGGCGTTTTCAGAGCGCTGGGTAGCTCAGCACGGCTGTCCCGTTATGGTGGTGGGTCACATTTCGCGTCCACTCTTTCCACCTTACTTAAGGATTTAGGTTGCCGCCAAGCCTAGACGATGGCGTATCATCCGGTCGCTAATAGCATGGTAGAACGATGTTACCGCCGTTTGGAGGCAGCGCCGCAAGCGCACGCAGACCCATATGATGCGATCCTCTTCCTCTTGTCCCCCACTCTTAGGAAACACTGTAAAGACGGATTTCAAGGCAACACCAGCGCAGCTGGTCTACGGCTGCACTCTGCCTTTGCTCAACCACCGAGTAGCATTAGGACTGTCCACATCCTCCGAGACGGAAGTTACACTGATCCGTTAGCTTGACAGATGCGTGAACTGGGCCCATTCGCTTCATGGTTGCAGAAGAAACCGGTGTACATGAGGAAAAACTGTCTACTTGCTCACACGTACTGCTTCGCATAGACGGTGTTCGACAGCCTTTGCAGTCGCCGTACATCGGCCCATTCAAATGTATCAACCGTATAAGATTTACAATCGAGCGAGGTGGCCAGCGAGAAATTGTCACAATCGACCGCCTAAAACCAGCCTTTACGGAGGAAACCACATCGCCTCCACCGTCTATCAATGTTTTGTGCGACGTTACAATTAACAGCAACAATTTCCAGCAGTCTAGCGTCGTGTATCAGATTACGATGCCGGTCTACAGATATCAGCCATCTCGACATTTTCCGAACCTAACCTGTCCCATCCCACGACCAACCGCCGTGGTCGGGAGGTTCGCATGTCCGTTAGTCTTTCCAATTAGGTACAGTGACAATATGTTTAGGCATGTAAATATTTTGTACATTTGCCCAGTTTCTGGTCAATTAACGTGCTAAAAACTCAAAAAATATCTCAAAACCGAAAAGCTAACATTTTTGCATGTAGGCCATTCGTCCGTTTTTTGGCGCCTTCTGCGTGCGTTATTCATTTTCGTCCTCTCAACCCTCGCCTTCAATTAAATGGTCCTCACGAACGACGCGCTCGAGGATAGCCGCATTCAGCGAAGATTCACATATGAAAGCCGGGCGTTTCGTCATTGGACGAGAGTCGTTTCAGAGCGGGGCGGCAGGCCACTCCCAAGCGCATCGTTTGGCAGCAGTAAGGGTCGAGGTCCTGCCGGCCTATTTGCAAAACTAGTCCGTTTTTTGAAGTCCGACAAGCCAACTCCAACGGCACGCCGATGCACATTGTCCTGCAATCGACTAGAATACATAGGGCACAGTGGACCACAATTTCCGACGCAAACATTTCACACTCCATTTTACTCGGCACGATTTTGCCCCGCGAACCTCGACTCGCCCATCGTTTTGATCATCGAATGCCTTTTTAGTTCAGGCTTCTAGAGGGAGCTCTGTAACGCCATAAAAGATATCCCTTTCCTTTTATGTACTACTATATTGCTGTTCAGTAGAACATTACTCATGCTTTATTCCCCCTTACATTACGGCCATGTTGGCCTACGTGCGGCTCAATACTCTTCTGCTCCGTGAGTAACCGTGTTGAGGCTTGCTCTTGTCTCGCTTCATTTGTCCACGTCTTTTTGTAGCCCATCGAACAGTCCGCTGTGTCCGACTTCAATTACATTCTGAACTCCGCGCCCCGTCTTGGACTAGTATTCACTAGTCATATACTACGTTTGTATGGTATATCAGAGGAATTTCTATCCAATTTGAAAATGCCATACACATATTAGCGGAGAGAGAGAGGAGGCTGTCTCCTGAATCAGTCATGACAAATGGTCATGGCTGCAGCACCTTGTTCATATCTTTGGCTTGTGATCGAAATGAGTATGGATGAATATCACCGACTATTCCTGTGCATGCTCTGCGGAATAGTTTAACGGAATGCTGGACGTGCAACAGTCTGAAGATTTCCCCAGTTTGCTTGTGTAAAATTGTAACTAAAATTGCTACCTCATTGTATACTTAAGCGATTGGTACGGATTGTTGAACTGCAGGTGGTGTTCGATTGTTTGAGTCGAGCACTTTGCTTGGCGCTCATTCCGGTTCCAACGAGCGATTGCTCTTGTGTGCTGCACATTTTCGTTCCTCTTAGATTACAGTGCCAACGATGTCAACAGGGAACCCATCACGGTAAAAACAAAAGCTTCCCTGCACTCGATCTGCTCCTGGAATCCCTATCTTGGTTCCCGCAATACACGATTCGACATGTAGACCACACACACAAATGTAAAGCGCTGAGCCGACAAGCAAATGATTTCCACCACTGATGAACAACTATTGAAGGCGGTCACCCGATTCAACCATCCGGGCGTTTGCGAAAAGTGTTACTCTAATTACCGAGGTAACTAGGGCAGCTTTTTAAAGCCCAAATCATCTACTAGGACAGAATGACAGCAATTCGTCTGTCAGGAGCACAGAGTAAAGGAACGCGGAGCTGCCGGTGTTAATCTATGGATCACAAACATGGCCAGTGTGCTGGAAGCACTAAGGAGCGATCGCCCTTAGTCACTAGTGCTGGTGTAGATTGCTTATAACTGGTCGGACCACCGGGTGAATAGCGCTGACATTCGACAATCTGGTTTGGGCTCACATAGATGCGCTTGTGTCTGTTGTACTCGAACTGTCCATTTCTGCTTACCTACCAAGCGTCCTACTTTAAATTCATCGTCTATCATCCGATTGATTAAGACCGTAAGGCAAGGATCGCATCAAACAACAGTCTTCCTGATTGGAAATTACCGGATTAGAAAATCACGTGGACGGGACTTATTCTGATATTGCGCTGTCGTAAAGTAGAAGACGTCCTTGTATTTACCTTCCTCATCCAAATATTATTAGACACAGTTTCTCTTAGTTACTGTTCATTGTGATTTCCCCGAATGTTGCCTTACATTTTCCTCAACGTTGGCAATTATTGTTATCGTGCTGACGCGAATAGTGACAAATTGTTCAATAGAAGCTCAGTGAGTGGACGATATGTGTTCAACTGAATAGAACTTGAGATGGGCATATCAGCACAAGGACGTTCGAAGTGGCGCGAACAAAAGCCTTGCTAACATATTTTCAGGGAGTAGATAGGCGCGCTACGTAAAAGCTCCCATGTGGCAACAGTCGAGTTTCCAATGAAGAACACAGAGATGGACGAAAAAGGAGCCCATCACAAAAGTAATCGATCCATTAAATTTGTGGTGAACACGTGGTTGATTTTGGAGAAATATTGTGACACACTCCTATGCACATGATTAACACTAGAACGCCCGGAGCGGTCAAAATGACCGCTCCGCGTTTTTAAATGTGCATATTTTCTACATTTATGGACATTTTTCAAAGATATTTCGTGACTTTTAATATTTTTGGACGTTCTTCATTACTGTGAATTTTCGTTTTCATTCTGTTATAGTTTTCGAGAAAAGAGGTAGCTGTGTTCATACTACCTAGAAAGCCCGTTAGCGGTCAAAATGACCGCTTCTCTCTAATCCGGTTCCTCTTTTTATTTTTAGCCACCACTATCATTTCTGACAGTTATATACTATAGCAGTCAAAACGGGAGTGAAAACTAGCCGAATCACGATTTTACTGTGATATTGTGCGTTCAGTCAGATAAATTCCAGTGACATTTTTGTACACAATGGCACTTCTGAGGAAAACAGCCTTTGAGGTTTTACGAGAACTTACAACCATCGATGACAACAAGTCTGGAGATGAGAACGATTATGATGTTGATGAGGACTCCATCTTCCATGAGTCAGCAGAAGATCACAGCATGTCTGACAGTCAAACGTCTGATGATTACACTCCATATGAGGACCCTAGAGAGTGTATCAACCGATTCGGTATCTCCCGGTGAGCTTCACGTATCGAAAGATGGTAGCACGTGGATCGCAGTGGAGTTCGAAACATCTACTGTTGGTAGGATTCCATCACAGAATGTGTTTAAGGCTAGACCAGAACCAACTCCCTATGCTAAGAAATGTGTGAAATATGGTGAGCTGTCGAACACTTTTGACATCATAATCACGCCCCAGATGCTGAAACATATTCAAGTAGGTACTGAAGCTGAGGCCAAGAGAGTTTTAGGTGTCAGTTGTCAGTGGAGCGTAAGTCTTCCAGAGCTGCGTGCCTTTATTGGCCTACTTTATATCAGAGGCTTCATGGGTCTGAAGAACATGCCGTTGAATATGATGTGGTGCGATAGATATGGACTGCCCATTTTCAGGGACACAACTGGCAAGAACAGCTTCAAAGAAATAATGAGGTTCCTCCGTTTTGACATGCGAACTATCCAATGTGAAAGACTGCTAACTGATAAGTTTGCTTTGGTATCTGAATTGTGGAATGCATTCATTCGCAACTCTCAACAATGCTATGTGCCTGCGCAGAATCTCACAGTTGGTGAGCAATTGTTTCCTTCCAAAACCCGTTGTCGTTTTCTCCAGTACATGCCCAACAAACCAGATAAGTTCGGTATCAAGCTTTGGATGCTGGCAGAAGTAGACAGCAAGCATCTCGTTAATGGATTTCCATATCTCGGGAAGGACGAAACTCGGTCAAGAGGAGAAAGTCTTGCAGAGAACGTGGTATTGCGCTTGGTGTCACGATTATTTGGAAACGGGTACAATGTCACATGTGACAACTTCTTTACATCGGCAGCATTAGGAGAAATGCTGGCCAAGAAAAACACAAGTATGGTGGGAACACTTCGAGCTAATAGAAAGGAAGTACCATCGATTTTGAAGCAAAGAAATAGAGAGCTGTTCAGTTCACTTATGATGAGGAATGAAAATAAGCACACATTAACATCCTACCAGTGTAGAAGGAATAAGAGTGTTTTGGTTTTCAGTTCCCTGCATAGTAACTCTTTCGTTCAAGACTCTGGAAAGAAGAAACCCGAGACTGTGTTGTTTTACAAATCCACAAAGTATGGTGTGGATGTACTCGACCAAATGACAAGAGCACTCACTGTGAAGTCATTATCTCGACGATGGCCAGTCCAAGTCTTTTTCAACGTACTGGATTTGGCTGGCATAAATTCCTGGATAATTTATAACAGTGCTTGCGGAACTAAAATATCTCGCCGGTCGTATCTGGTGGGTTTTTCGGAAGAACTGCTTATGTGTATATATCACACAAGGTACGTGACAACGGGAATTACGACGAACAACTCAGCGGAGTCGGGAAGTCGTGCAAACATTAAACGTCGGCAGTGTCAGATTGGTTACTGTAAAGGTAACAAATCACAAAACAAGTGCTCTGTTTGTGAAAAAATAATTTGCGGCTCATGTGGACAGATTGAGCGAGTTATCACTTGCTTCAAGTGCAAATTGGAGTAGGTATACGGAATTGTTTACAATCTTTGAAAAAAACTAAACCTTAATACAATCATTTTTCTGTTACAGGTATGTTCTATACATTAGTTTTTAATAAATGCCGTGAAAAAATTCTTAACCTAAAGTTGGGATAAAAAAATATAGCAGTGCGGTCATTTTGACCGGTCCCGGGCGTTCTAGGTATAACGGCGGAGCGGTCTTTCTAGTGTTAAGTCCGTGAAACGCTCCAGCTTCCCTTCACCATAACTGGACTGGCCTACCCATTAAAATCAGGTAGAAACTGTTTGTCACTTTTTATTTAATTGTTTCGCAGTTGGGAGACATCTTTCAATAATCTTTGCGATTCTTTATAACGGACTTGAGAACCCTGGAACGACTCGTTTCTACAAATGTTGAGTGCCTGAACGCATCACCTTTGGAAGCGCAAAAGCAACAGCCGGGAAGCGTGTATAAAGAGAATTCGGAAAGCACTGTGTTAATCGCATTCGATGAACACGTCAAACAAATGGGATTTACAAGCATTACCTGGTGAAAATGAACGGTGAATCTGTAGGAGTAACTAGTTAAGTAGAAGTCTGCACGATGAGCCCACTAATAAGCTGAAGTGCAATTAGGACTAGATAAAAGAAGTTGCTAGGGAGAACAATACTATCAAATACTCCATGCTAATTGTTTTAGTAACCCGAGGATGAAAATTAATCGATCATAACGCATATTCTCTTTTGTGTGAAATGGTGTGGCAGGATTTAGTACACAGAAAAAGCTTCGGAAACGCTTTGTAACACTCGAAGATCATAAAGCGTAAACACTGATCGAACAGAGGCTTGTGGCCAGTAGCAGCTGGCAAAGGCATTAGCCAAGACAAAAGATTATTGTTAAATACGAAAGTCAAAAAATAAGACGAGCCGTGACGTAGATACCAAATTTATGCGACAAACTGAGCAACCGAGGCTAAAGTGAGAAACGAAACAAACGCATGCGGACGCGGAGTCACTAGTCAATAAGCAGACATGGATTGATGAAGATGATATGTGAAGAGAGAAAAAAAAGTACAGAGAAGGGAGGGGGTAACTTGGGTACTCATTCACCCTTTCCTCCAGGACAAGAGTAACATCGGACGGAAGACGACCTCGAATGGAGGATTTGGTCAACGCGTCGTCATAGAAGTCGAGGAGAAGAGCAGAGTACAAGTACAAACTGGTTCACATTTCAAGGTGATCGTGCAAAAACACAAATATTGTTTCATTATCCCAAGTCTCAATGTTGTGCACTTCTTCGGGCTCCTCCGCGTGGTTCAGCAAACGCATGGTGGGCACGTGTCCTCGCTCATATCTCAAACGAAGCCCCTTGAAAATCTTACGTTCCTTGGAGCTGATAAAATCTGAAGAAACAATAACAATAACCAATAAAGTTACGATGATGAATAACAAGCGTCGATCGACGATCTACAATATGATTAGCGAACGTTAGTGCATCAGGTCAACCCATCGTGAAGTGTGAAGACGGGTGCATGGGCAGATATTTCAAAAAATTAGATATGCAGTAAACACTTTACAATTCCAGCCGACCGTTGCGGCAACCACTGGAGGCAAGCCCTGTGACAAGGCGATCAATGTAAGACTAAGGGCAAATGGATATCAGCAGTACACCGGCACGCAGATATATGATCAGCAGTCTATAAGATAGACATAGAGCCAACGAAAACCATGAACTGGAAGTAATACAGAGACCATAAAGAAGAAAAAAGGATGAACGTTAGAAAAGCCTTTTTATTTGTGAGTCTTTTTTGTCTTTTTTTCACACGCCGTTTTATATTTCTTGTCTGTTTAGTGCTTGCAATGGAAATCATGAGAATCAAGACAAATATTCGTACACATTTCCCATTGGGGCCGGTTCTAAGCTATATTCGAAAGAGTTTCCAGCTAGCAGTGTTGTTCATCTTTGATCCCCCAGCCCGGAAGACACACCGGACCTACGACAGCTAAACTGGAAGTCAGTGCTTTAATCGTTTGCCGCCACGTGACAGGCTGACTACCGCGGGGTTTCTTCCAGCCTGGTCATGTACGAGCGAAGAGAGCGCGTCGGGGCAGCCGTTCGCATGGCATGCGTAAAACGTGGCCCAGCCATCTCAGCTGGCGAAGCGATACCAGTATGTCAAGTGGAAGTCCCATGTTACCCAAGACGCGACGTCTAACATTGTTGTGCACATGGTTCATCCACCACACTAGAGCTATATTCCGCCGGCATCCATTGTCAAAGGCCGAAATCCGACGCAAGTCATTCACACGAATCCGCCAGGACTCACTCCTATACAGCAGCACCGCGCTAACACAGGCATTGTAGACCCTGCCTTTTATTAATAGTGAAACGTCACCACAAACGCCTCAAGTTGGCGAACGCCGAACGGGCTTTGGCAATGTGAAGGGAAATCTCTTTTCCGATGCTACCATCAGCAGAGGCACAGCGTCCCAGGTAAACAAAGTTGTCCACTTGTTCAAGCTGCCTGGTGGATGCCAATCAAGTACCAGGAGTTTGCATTTCGTAGGAGCAAAGGTTATGCCATATTTTGATGCCTCAACCGCCAAGCGGTTTAGAAGAGCCTGTGTGCTCTGTGCGTCATCCCCAAGCAAGGCAATATTATCAGCATAATCTAAATCGGTCACACGGTTGCCAGGAAGAAGCTCTACACCAGAACCCTGAAAGCCCCAGAGAGTGCTTAAAAGGACATCCTCGATCGCAAAATTGAAGATAAACGAGGACATGGGGCAGCCCTGTCGTAAACCGGTGGTGACGGCAAAAGTTGAAGAGAGCTTACCGTAAGCCCTCACTTTACGTGAGACATTGCAATATAATGCTTGAAGGATGGTGATATACTTTTCGGGTACTTCATTCCTTTGTAAGGAACGCCATAAAGCTGACCGATCGTCGGAGTCGAAAGCGGCTCGGATTTCCAGAAAAAGTATATAGACTATATCAAAACAACATATCAAAAAATCATAGCGGAATGACCATGGAAAGTACAACATATTCAAGTGATTCGTTATTAAGCAACAAGAACATGGGCAAAGTATCATGAGGGCGAAACATTGAATAGTTGCTTGCACATGAACGGCCACGATGGAACACTTAAATCGTGTAAAGAGGTAGATAAACAGAAGAGCTTTGACAAAATCCAGGGGCGATTCTCAAGTGGAAAAGATAATTCATCAAGGGACCGCTGGTCCCAGTGGTACAAGCATGGCCCGCCAAGTGTACGAGAGGTAATTTAGCAAAAGAACGATTCAACGGACTGAAAATACTAATGCGGTCAGAGTGAGCTCGGGCCAAGTGAGTAATCAACAGTGGTTCAAAAACTGAGTGACGCATCCAGTCGGCCTAGAGCTCAATCAAAATCATGGTAAAAAATAGCAGACGTAACAAAACTGAAGTAGAAGCTCAAATGATTCGACTGCTGGGTTGCGGCGAATTTAACTGCCTTGATTCCCGGCACAAAATGATTAATAACAGCACATTAGAATTCAAGAGGAACAAGTGGAACCCCAGTCGGGTGGAGTACTTTAGAACTAAAAACAGGGGAACGGACGTAAGTGTATCACTGAACTCGTGACTTCACCACATTCGAACGAGACAGTACCGTTTGACAAGAGTTCATCACCTGTAGTCTTGCTCACAAATTACAACTTTTCCTGATTAAAGAGCAGGGATCTATCGATGAAGCTAACTGATGCTAGTGGTGCACACCGCTAGTCCTTTAGCCTAAAGGTGTCAGTTCACATTGGATCATTAAATGTCTGCACTCTGGGTCAGGTGATGCTAAAGCTCACCCTTCACTCCCTTGGAGATCGATCAGTCTAGCCGAAGCAAATGTCCGCAACAACCTGAAAAGGTATCTGACTAGAGGACTTATAATTGAACAGTAGCGTTCGTAGGTGGAGAGCTCATCAGATGAAGAAAGCTGGCGCGGCTGAGAACAGCCGAGTACTGCATTCACTCGTAAGAAACAAGAACAAAACATGTTGTGAATGGGACAGAAACTGGAAAAGATGGGCGTCCGATTCACAACCATTTGAATAATTGGTTAGGTGGAGCATTGGATGAACGATTCAGCAGTTCTGTTGCGATACCAACGCTTACTGAAAGAAACCAGTTCACGAGGGAGGCTGATGTTACACTTCCCGCTTCGACATAAACTTAGACTGTTGAGGTGAAAGAAGGCTCCTGGACCCAAGGTTCTTCCTCCGGCTTTGCTGAAATGTATTGGTGACTCAATGATGAACGGGCAATCTGCTTAACACCATGAAAATAATTAGAGATTTTCGCGCAAAGTCCTCAGGACGATGCGGCAAGTCATACGGAAAGCCAGGCCAAAAAGTCATCAAATAGTGAGACAATAGTCGAGAAGGATTGACAATTCATCCATTTTAAGCCGCGTCGACTAGCTCGTTGGGCGAAACATTTTAAAAAGCAGTTCAGCAAGCGTGGAACGAATTTTGTCGCTTGCTCAGTTACCGGAGCCTATGCGGGAAGTTGATGTCACACGTCCCACTTTGTATAAGTATCGATATGAGCTTGTTGAAACGAAACATATCCCCTTGGCTATACGGACTTTCTCCATTGTTGCTGAAAAATGGAGGTGAATCTTTGTTGGCTGGCCTTGCCGCTCCATTCAACACTAATTGTGACAATGAAGAGGCATCTTCAGAATGATTAACAGATATCCTGCAAACCAGCAAAATGTCAAAGAACTCTGTGCAACAATCATTGAGGCATTAGGTGTGTTTGTATTGCCTCCAGACTTCGCAAAGGTATCATTCTTCGGTGAATAGCTAGTTCTCATGAAGGCCGAATTAGTGAGAACCAGGCTGACTTCTGATCTGGACGTCGGCGCATTGACCACATATTTGTATTTCGCCAAGTTTTAAAACAGAGCTTATAGGCAACCGTCTTTGATATTTTTATTTGATCTGATAACCGCCTTCGACAACTTACTGATGCTAGCTTGTGATGCTGTCTATCTATGAAGAGCTTGCCAGTTAAAATCCTTTATGCTCTGAGACCGCTTTATCGTGACTTCCAAGAAAACGACAAGTCATCTTCTGAGCTCCTCACAACAACTGGAGTCCAACAGGGTGTCCTATATGTCCCATAGTGCTTAATTTATGAGTAAAGTGATCACAAATCATGCTGTCATCACATTATCTCCCTGAATGGAAAATCTGCCTGTAGTTAACTGATAAACCCTGAGTATACGAATGACAGCTATTCGTGGGTCTGAAGCCATGTCCATGCATTCACTACTGAACAGAAAGGCGCGAAGCGCGGAACGCTTCGGCATATGCTTTGCATCTTCAAAGGACAAAATACTGTTGCAAGATTGAACCGATACGCCACTGGTTCTATCAGCGAACAGCCATCGGAAGTTGCCGATGGGCACACTTACTTTGGTAGTTGTGTCAATGCTAGTGGTCATATCATTGAGAATGCTTAGGTATGAGAAGAGCCCGTGAGGATTTTTAGTCTCAACCACCTATGAAGACGTTGGGATAACATTCGGTCAACGGTTAAATGTACAATATCACTATAACATTGGTATCGCTGAATGGATTACTAACATCACCAAATCGCATTGGATACGTCATACCAACGGTCGTTTTCTATTACCATTGATTGTCGAGTATTGTTCAAATCTGGTAGGAACACCCAGTAACCAATAACGATGTCTACCAGAAGAAATTAGCTGGAAAATTCTCGAATACCGCGCTAGAGTGTCTACTAAACTTGAACCGCTTACGCTGGCTAGGTCATGTTCTCCAGATGCTCGTCGACGGTGGTTCTCGCTGCACCCAGTTTGGTCAAAACGCACAGTGGCCAGTCCGTGGCGTCATTCATTCATTCATCCATTATACACGTTAGCTAGAGGTGGGAAACACTTCAGCTACTGTGTCGCAATATATAAAATAAAAAGAACATGCAATAGATGCATGCCAGCTGAGCTACCAGTAACGGATGGGCATCGTTCCAGAAAGCTACCAACCGGCTACTATGCAGCAAAAAAAATTATGCAAAATTTCATTAAGCTAAGAAGTGAGATCGTGGTTGGAAAGGAAGGCTAAGAGGGATGGGGTGGGACAAAGAAACTCACAGCATGAACGCCACTGAGGTCGGCTCCTAGCCATATCAGCAACTGTGTCCAGCCAAACGTATTCAGCGTCTTTCGGACCCCAGCCAGAGCCGAGACGCTCCAACCGAGGCCAACTCCGAAGTGAGGGCCTTCATTACTCTCGACCAAGTCATCGCTTGGCCACCACACCTTTTCTTTCATCCACATCGCAGGCGCACAGGCAACGCACGTCGCGGGAGCCGGTGGGCTGACATGCATAACATGTGGCCGAGCCATCGGAGCCTGGTGCGTGAAATAACGGTGCTGAGCGGTTCATTTTCCTTTCCTGTACCGTAAACAAAGTGTCGAACATGTTCGTTGCTCAAGCGGTGTCCCCACCAGATGTGAGCTAAATTACGAAGGTACCAGTGGTGGAACGTAACTAGCCTCTTTAGGTTCGTTGATCTAAGGAGCCAGGTTTCACAACCGTGGCGTGGCACAAAATTATTAAAACATTGACTTGGTACTTGCGTTCCATGTGAATAAGAACCTCGGGATGGACCACGTCAGTAGCTGGAGACTTTACATGATATAGCGCAGCCCCGGACCAGGTGGTACTTTTGCAACCCAGTTTTACTCATCGTCGGCCCGTAGCTTAGAGTTAACCAGCTTGTCTCGTAATCTTGCGACGCGGGTTCGAATCCGCGTAGCGGCGGGCGTCCTCGCGGTATACTCAGCCCACTTACGACTGATGGTGGTCGCACGACAGCGAAGCGCTGATACGGCGTATAGCTGACGCGCTTTTTTCACTCATCTAGCTGTTAATATTTCGCTCATGTTTAGTTCATTCATTTTGCTATAACCTCCCTGCTTGCATTTTGTTTGCGTACTACCTCATTCTCCCACCACAGTTAATCACCAATGTCCTAGTGAAACGAGTCGTAAGAAGTGATATCACCGGTTGAGCTGCCCCGCACGTGAGTAGTTCAGGAACAACTGAGATGGAATTGATAGTGTTCATGGACTATGTTAAGGCTGATAATTATAGCATGGTTAAGCGGTGGAGATTGAACGGGAAAATTAAGAACAAATAAAAGCAACGCTGAGGTTACCATATAAATGCATCAAGCCAGATGGGATTGGTGTTCTTAGCATCCCAAGCACGGAGTCAGGAAACGCCAACTGAGATCAAGTATGAAATCAGAGCGTTCCTCTTGATTAATTCATTGGTTGGTCCCCTTCCTATTCTCCCACTTAGATCGCGGTGGCGTAAACGTACGTCGCGGGAGTCGGTGTGTTGGCATACGCAACACGTGGCCAGCCATCAGTAACTGGTGCGCGTAATAACGGTGCTGAGCACTCCATTCTCTCTTCGTGCGCCGTAAACAAGACGCTGGACATGCTCACTGCTCACGCGGTATTCTCACTAGATGTGAGTTAAGCTGCGAAGCGCCGCTGATAGAACGTAACAAGCTTCTTTACGTCCATCGATTTGATATACCAAGTTTCACAACCGTACAGTACAGTACTCTACCCTTCATGGCGGGTAACGTCGCGCCAGCGACAGAGGTATAGAAGATTGGCATAAACAAACCGATCTTTTGTTATACGATTGATCACATTCCATTCTACAAGAGCTGGTATAGCTACATGGCATTTTAATCTGTAGACGACTTCTAGCTGATCCTCTGCTAATCCTGGAGGAAACCTTTGCATTCTGACGGTGCAAAGCATAGCCCGAAACGAATGAGTCAGTGCTAGCCTGTCTAGTGCTTCTTGGCACCTTCGTGAGCTGTCAACATACTCCAAGTTAGTAAGTTGATTATCTGGAAGCAGGTACATATCAACCAAGTCGAGTTAGGTGAACTTAGTTTCCATAACTCCGTCGATTGTTCAAGTAGAAAGGGGTTTGTCTCTTTGTTGTGGTAGTCGATTTCCTTGAGTGACTAGTATTTCGAGGCCTTTTAGTTAGGAGCAAAGCAATGTGCAATACTTTGCGTTGATACCGCGTTCATCGCCTGAAAAACTGTTTTCCTTTCGCTCCTTGTTGATTTAATCGCTACTTACCACTATTTTCCTTACAACTGGTGCATTTTTGAACTCCCTAATGTGCATTCCTTCCAGCTGAGCGGCTGTCTGTCGTCGGTTTATTCTTCTGTATTAAACCTACTCCTGGAAAATCGGATCTTTTGCTTTGGGCTCTTGGAGCTACTGAGAAGCGTGTGAACCGAGCAATCAGCCGTGGCGATTTCCAATCCGTAACACTTGAATTCGAAAATATACATTAATATTAGGAATTGTGGAGTAGAAAGAGAAAGGTGACAGTGGGCATCCTTGTCTGATAGTGTCAAAAGTATTTAAACAGGGAAACAGTTTGCCAAAAGCCCACACGCAATTATCTCTCGGGTACATTCCAATCGTACGAAGTCCAAAAGAGTACACTGGTTCACAGAATAGAAGGCATATTTGATGCCGAATAATAGAACTAGGGTTGGTCGCGGTGCTCAAACAAGTGGTGTAAAGGCGTGGTCAATACAGCCTTGATTTGGACGAAATCCGGCCTGCTCCTCCCAAATCTGGCTTTCACGCGTATCAGTCAAACTATGATGAACGACATAAGCAAACACCTTGGATGGGATCGAGATTAGACTGATACCTCTACGAATGCAGCATCCTAATCATGATCCCGCCCCATCCCCTCGAAAACCAAAACTATGACGGAGCAGCCTCAGTAACTTGGAATAACATCGTACTCCTACAGTGTCATTATCAAATGGTGCAAACCAAATACAAGACCAAGACAGAAATGCATCGGCAGTACGCCAGCGCTCGCTGGTCTGCCGAACTACCTGCTTGTGGTGACAGCAAAAATTTAGCGGCAGTGTTCCAAGACGCGGCGGGTTTGCTCGCGGCAAGCGTTCTTGCTATCAAGTCACAAACGTCCGTTTAACATTACTGCGATGTGGCGGATGTGACTCGCCAGTAAATAAAGCTACTGCTCCAGGCTTAATCTCTTTGGAGCACTGTAATCATACAGTTGGACGCCCAATTGCTGGAAGTATTAAGCTCCTGTTGGGCAACTAGCCAAAAGAAAGACGTATGAACGGAGCGATCAGTCATCGACTCCAAATGCGCGCAATTCTCTGATTCATCCCACGGCCTTGCGGACAGGTCCTTATAACCGAATACTTCGGGTAGGCTCACTAAGTCAACCTGCTTCCTCGGTCTGGGCAATCTGGAAGCTGCATATCCCCACAACACACGATAAGATGGATCTAAAACTCTCTGTTTTCGACACTCGCTCTCTTAGACCAAAGTGCTGGCTACTGGGCATGCTAAACTTCACTTTACCGTACCGTAAACTACCACCGTTTCATATTTATTCGACCCTCTTGTTCCTGGTAAGCCTCTTACTTTTCATTGTTCCAAAGACGCAATACAAAAAAATATTTTTGGTCATATCAATGAGCTATTCAAGGTGGATCAAACACAATTCAATATTGGCAGCAAGGCTTTTATTGCACCTCGCTCGCTGTTCAAGCTAGCTAGGTACAATGTTCGAACGCTAATGCAGGTTGGATCGCAAGGTTGTCTTGCGAGCATCTTGGAAACTTTCGCTATCGATGTTTGTTGCCTAACCGAAGCCCGTTTAGACTCAAGCACAACGCTGCGATTGCTCTCTCCATCCTAAAGTTCAGGTTGCACATTGCGCTTATCTAGAGACACGACAACTTCTGCCTTTGGTTGCGCTGGCGTAAGAGTTGCGCAAAGTGTGCGTGCTGAGGCAGCGCTCATTGACTGGTTCCCAGTCAACAGCCGTCTCTGTGCAGTCCGCTTAGAAAGCTCATTGCGTCCTTTCAAGCATGGGAGCGTCAGGCGCTGTTTATTCATTGTGACAGCGTATGCCCCCACGGACTGCAGCCAGGATAAAGCTAAGGATAAGTTCTACCGCAAACTCACCGATATTCTCAGCGAGAAACGCCGCTCATCAAGGATCTAAATGTACAAGGTCGGTAGACTAGAGGTTCATGAACGCGAACTTGGGGGTCAACATAGCCACAGTACTCGCAGGACAGACTATGGTGATCGCCTCCTTTAACTATGCACCGATCACGTCTTGTTACTTTCCAGCACCGATTCCCTGCGTTCCCGGCGCCAACAAGCCAATTGGCGGCCTCCGGCGGCTAGTCAAGCGCGGAGGCACATGGATTACATCGCAATCCGTTATCGCTGACGATGGTGCATAACGGAACACTTACGTGACTTCAGACTATGTCCTCGTGTGTGCTAAGGTCGTTCTGTACTTTGGAGGCATCTAACAGCGTCGCCGGAAACGACTTGAGACAGACAAGCTGGCAGCCACAAATGTTCTCGGCGCAATTCAGAACACATAAGCCTCTAACCTACGTCCTCTATCCTCTGACGTTTAAACCCAGTAGGCACAGATTCAGAGCGCCTTACGAAAGTCCCCTACCCTGGTCTGTGGCATTACTAGACGGGCTGTTAGTTATTAAATCTCTGCAGTCTCCAATTAATGGAAACCCATCAGGCAATTCCCACTGGTTGAGTACAACGCACTGCGCAGA
Organism: Dicrocoelium dendriticum; assembly: GCA_944474145.2. NCBI lineage: Eukaryota > Metazoa > Platyhelminthes > Trematoda > Plagiorchiida > Dicrocoeliidae > Dicrocoelium > Dicrocoelium dendriticum. The sequence continues at coordinate 65,484,793 of OX104065.1, read as the reverse complement.
AGCACAAGTGCTGAGCTCAGAGGGCTTCACAGAAAGAATCGTGAGGTATGGTGGAAACAACGCGTAGTTGAGATGGAGCGAGTGAGCGCCTCAGGAAACTCCCGCATACTCTTCCAACTTATTCGGTCTACGGGAGGCAGAATGCTGACAATGACGTCTTGTGTGAAAATGACGGCGAAAATATCCACGATCGTCACCGCCGTTTGGTACACCGGGCGGAATAGTTAAAGATCAGTTCAAGTGGCCACCAACACACCTCAGTCAATATTTCCGGCATTCACGGTGCTCCCTGGTGCGTAGATGTTTCTGCACCGACTAAAGCTGAGCTATCCTATGCTTGCTAAAGCGCCACAAGTCACCTGGTATATATATATATATATATATATATATATATAAGCGAGAGAGCCTATGGTGCGCTGAGGCTGGTGGTGGTTATTTCCTGACAAATGGTCTACCCACTGCTACTCCTGTTGTGTCATTTGCTCATGTCTTGGACGCCTCCTCGTGGCGACCGCTGGGTGGGAGTTCGGTTTTGCATTTCTCCCTGCTTAAATCCAGGACACCAATCCGCATGAGTCAGTTAACTGACCATGTGCTAGTCCCGCTGCCTTTTGGGTGTTCATTTCATCGAAGACTTTGGCTGAGAACCCGAGTCGTTCTCCTGTCAGGTGTGGGTGCCCTGCCAGTATCCTAGCCCATCCACTTCGGAGGTTAGGAAGTAGTCGATGGCCCTCTTCCCGTAGAACCTAGCCATGGGAGACAACAGGTCTACGGGATATAAACTCACAGCTCGATTGGCGTAGACCACAAGCGCCACGCATTATCTCTGACGGTGGGAGGACACCTCCGGTTGTTCAATGGTTTGCTACTGCCCGCCTCAAGCCAGGCAGCCACTGGTCAAATTGGTGCAAACCCGCCAACACCCACCTGCGTCTGGCCGTGGTCGCAGGTGCGTATCCTACTACGGTCGCAAAATACATATAAATCGTTCCAGTACCTCCAAGGCTGCGTGTGACGGCCGTCAAGCCGATCCCAATCTGTCTCTGCAATCACATTCCCGAGCTGGATCTGCTCCCCACTGCCTTGTGGGTCAGGCTATTGAGACAAAGGCTCCTGGCGGGGTTCCTCAAGCAAACCTCCAAACCACCCACTGCCTTGTGGGTAAGGCTATTGAGCCAAAGGCTCCGGGTGGAGTCCCTCAAGCAAACCTCTGAAGTACAACGGCCACCTCGCGTGCGGTTGCCCACCAATGCAATCGTATGCCTGCGCGCAAAGCACTCAGCATCGGGTGCCGGAACGTGCGCACACTACTGGACCGGAACTCCAGCGAGCGCCCCGAGCGACGCACTGCACTCGTCGCGACGGAACTGGCGCGCTACAACATCGATATTGCGGCGCTCAGTGAACCCCGGCTCGCTGAGCAACATAAGTTGCATGAAGCAGGTGCTGGCTACACATTCTACTGGGTGGGCAACGCCGCCTCAGCACCACGTGATAATGGGGTCGGATTTGCAATATCCGATCGCCTCCATGGCCAGCTGATGGGTGAACCAACAGGCATTAGCGCGCGACTGATGACTGTTCGCATACGACTCGGAAGAGGTAAGTTTGCTACTTTTATAAGCAAGTATGGTCCGACCACGTGCCACCCTGATGGCACGCGTGATCAATTCTACACTCAGCTATCCTCCGTGATACGGTCTGTGCCGAGAAGCGACCGACTATTTTTGCTGGGTGATTTCAACGCGCGCGTTGGGCGTGATGCATCGGTGTGGACAGATGTTATCGGTTCGCATGGCATTGGTTCAGCGAATGCGAACGGTGCCAGGCTGCTCTCACTGTGTGCCACTCACCGCCTGACGATCACGAACACTCGGTTTGCACTGAGTGCGAGTGATATAGCAACTTGGACGCACCCACGGAGTGGTCACGCTCACCTGCTCGACTATGTCATCGTACGTCAGCGTGATATGCGTGAAGTGCGCATGACACGTGTACTGCGTGGAGCTGAGTGTGGCACCGATCACAAATTGGTCCGAACCAAAGTGTACATATATTTTCGTAAATCTACGTATTGCACTTCGCCGTGAACCGGCGTAAATTTAACATTCTCTCCCTCGGTACTGTGGCGAAACGTACTGAGCTGGAGAAGGCGATGGCTGCACGCCTGTGTGATGTGGACTGCATAGCCACAGTGGGCGACCTGTGGCACCACATTCGCGACCAGGTGACAGCTGCTGCCGAGGAGACCATCGGGCGCGCAAACTCTAAGCGGCCTGTTTGGTTTGATGAGAACAATGCGACGATCGGCGCATTGGTGGCGGAGAAAACTGCAGCATTTGCTGCACATGTCGCAGACCCCAGTGACTTGGGGAAGAGTAGTCAGTTTCGCAAACTTCGACGGCGACTGACCCGAGAGCTCCGTCGCATAAAAAATGCATGGTGGACGGAGAAGGCGAAGCAGATGGAATACTACGCCGAACGCCGCCAACACAAGGAATTCTTTGACTCCTTGAAGGCGGTGTATGGACCGAGATTGGAGCCGCTGAGGACACTGAGCGACGGTAGTTCAGGCGCTACCTGCACACAGACTGCAGACATAATGCAGATCTGGCGAAATCACTTTGACTGTCTCTTGAACAACCGTTCATCGATCGATTGGCCTACATTGAACGACCTGAAGCAGCACGATGTGAAGGCGAGTCTGGCGGACACGCCGACACTGGATGAGACACAGAGGGCACTTTCTCAGCTGCGAAACGGCAAGTGTGCTGGGGTCGACGGGATCCCGCCTGAAGTATTGAAACACGGCGGAACCGCGTTGTTGACTGCGCTGCACCACTTGGTGCAACGCGTATGGATTGAGGAGGAGGTGCCTCCTGAGCTGAAGGATGCCCTTGTGCTACCACTGTACAAGGGCAAAGGGAGCAAGCAATGTTGCACGAATTATCGTGGCATCAACTTGCTGAGTTGTGTGGGCAAGGTGATTGCCCGAATCCTGCTCAACCGCCTCGTCAGTCAGGTTGTGGAACCTAACGTGGCGGAAGAGCAGTGTGGATTCCGTTCGGGTCGCAGCACTATAGATAAGGTGTTTGCGGCTCGTCAGTTGCAAGAGAAGTACAGAGAACGACACCAGCCATTGTACTCGCTTTTTGTTGATTTCACCAAGGCATTTGATACGGTGAACCGCGAGGCATTGTGGCTGGTGTTGGGTAAGTTTGGTTGCCCGCGTAAGTTTGTAAGCTCAATTGAATGTCTGCACAGCGGCATGCGAGCGAGGGTGCAGCTGAGTGGAGAGACCTCGGATGACTTTGCAGTTGTCTCTGGTGTGAAGCAAGGCTGTGTCTTAGCTCCTGCCCTGTTTAATATATATCTTCATGCAATGATGTCTTGTGCTTTTGATGCCGCTTGTGCTTACGGTGTTGATGTGGAGCACCGTATTGATGGTGGGTTGCTGAACATCCGTCGTTTCGGTGCGAGAACTCTAGTCCGTGAGACAACTATCCGTATGTTGCTGTTTGTTGACGACTGTGTGTTGTTTGCACACAGCGCGGATGAGTTGCAGAACATGACTAGTGCTCTGGCTTCGACAGCGGCCAAATTCGGGCTCACCATCAACACAAGCAAAACTGTCTGTCTCTTCCAACCTTCACCGCAGGTGTAATCTTCAATATTGTCGCGAATCAGCATTAGTGCCGAAGTATTGGAAACCACCTCCCGCTTCTGCTACCTTGGGAGTGTGATGTCGACTGACCAGCAGCTACACAGTGAGCTTCGTATTCGCGTGTCGAGTGGAGTACGTAGGTGACATTGCTGTTATTTGTGAGTTCTTCCAGGACGCCCATCATGTGTTGGCCAAGTGTGTCTCCTCTTATGCTTTCGCTGAAAGTGGTTGACAGATACATCCACCTCATGAGTTGTCTTGGTAGTGGAGGTTTGGTGGATGAGATCATCTTGCGAGTTTCCATGACTACAGTAAATTGTGCTAACCTCCGTCACCTGCGGCGTCGTCGAGAACTCAGTCATGTTCTGAAGGACCGAATCTACAACGCTGCGGTACAAGCGGTTCTATTGTATGGCTGCGAGAATTGGCCCGTTGGGACGTATGATGTTTAGTTGCTTTCGGAGTATTGCTAGTGTTCGATGGCAGCACCATATCCGTAATGAGGAATTTCCTCGACGAGTCTTCAAATCTGATAGACTCCGTCTACTGCTTGACAGCATTATTTCACGGCGGAGGCTTCGCTGGCTTGGGCACGTACATAATTTGCATGTCCAGTGACTACTACGACGTGACCACTTTGCGAATGAAGACGTGGGCTGGAAGCGACGACAAGAAGGCCAATGTAAAATCTGGATCCAATCCGTTAAAACCCAAATATCGAGGCTCGCTGTTGGGTGCTTCCGGGGTGTGGACCCAAGGATCGCGAGCACACCTAATTTCAAACGCTGCTGGATACAGCCAACGACCGAAAGCAATGTTGCACTTACTGCGAGACACTTCCTCGTCGTTTTCCTTTTCAACCTACTGTTATACCCATTATGTGTTGTGGCATTCAGCCAAATGAATTGTAATTGGTAGTGCTGAATATATATGTACCTGCGCCTTCCGTAGCAGCGTTTCGCTGTCACGCGCGTGCGCTAGGTGTACTGCGAGGTCGCCTGCACCTACCCAGATTCGGAACGGCCGGCATATGCAAGAGATTGGTATCTAAACTCGAAAACGGCTTGGAGAAGTCTAATAGTGTCAACAGTCCGAGGCCACATTTGATTTCTTCACGAGAAGGCTGATGAAAAACGACGACCCAAGAAGTAGTGATTATCATGCAGTTAAGGAGCTCGTACTTCTCATCGAATAAATTGTTTTTCGAAGTGTTTAGTTAGAATGAAATTGGATGACAGGTTATCTATTGCCCAGAGAGCTATGAGTTTTGGCATCAGTTATGGTTCAGTGCATGCATTTTAAGGAACATCTTAGGGATGAGAAAGCTGACAGGTAAACGTGCGCTAAGAATATTGAGACCTAATCAGAGATTTAACAGGCCAAAAAATTCGAAACAACTTTTGACCCATTTCAAGGCAAATCCAACAAATATTTTCAAAAGATTTATTACCAAGGGTGAAAATTGAGTTCATTACTATGAATCAGAGTCAGACTCAAAGTAAACAATAGAAATAGTGGTTCTCATCCCCAAAAGTTCCGTCAAGTTGAGTCCGCGGGAAAGGTGATGACCTCTGTCTTCTGGGACAATGAAGGTGTAATCATGATAACCTTCGTGCTGAGGGGTCAGACCATCACAGGTGAGTATTACGCTTTAGAATTACGTCCAATGAAACAAGCAGTCAAAGAAAAATGGAGAAGAGAGGTCACAAAAGCAGGTTGTTTTTGCATGGCAATGCATCTGTTGTCATTTCCCGAGTGGCCATGTTAGAAGCAGCCATTTGTAGCTGTGAATTGCTAGCACACCCCACCAGATATGGCCCCATCAGACTGTTATCTGTTCCCTAGACTGAAATCTCACCTCCGAAGTCACAAATTCATCAATACTCATGAGCTGATCAAGACTGTGGAGCTACTTTCAGACGGACAGTCTTCGATCTTCTTCCATACAGGGATAGCAACGCTTGGACACCGATGGACTCAGTGCATTCAAGCTACAGGAGATTGTGGTGAAAAGTGATCAAGTATGACTTGGACAGCTGGTTTCTTTCCATGTCCTTAGCTTATGTCTGATAGGCGCACCGCATGAGTAATGAGTGTGTTCGGCGTCGTGTATTTGGTGCAGGAAGAGCGAGTAAAGCGATCAGCACCATTATATCACGTACCAGCCTCCAATGGATGGGCCACGTGTTGCACATATCAATACACCGACTCCCGCGAGGTGCATTGCATGCGCGCCGGGGGGGGGGGCGAGTTGGAAGAGGAGGAGCGGAGGCCAAGCGATGAATTGGTCGAGAGAAATGAAAACCCTCACTTGGAAGTCTGCGTCGATTGGTGCATCCCGACTGCCTGGCTGGAATCCTAAGCACGATGAACATGTTTGGTTGCATATACTTGCTGATATGGCAAAAAGTCGACTCCAGTGGCGTTTGTGTTGTGAGTTTCTTTGTCCATCCCTCTCCCTTTTAGATTCCCCCTCCAATTCCGGTCTCATACGAATTACAGAATATGACATTTACCACATTAGCTGCTTTTGAAATTTTTTGTAGTGTAACTTTTTATATATTACTTTTTGGTATTGCGGCATATTAACTGAGGTGTGTTTCGCACCATCAACTAACCTGTAATAATGGTGATGAGGACTCTTTCCATGTGGGGCCGAGAACTTTTCGATCCATCTACGTAGCTAATATAGAAAAGCCATTGGAATTAGTGGATCACTTCACTTATCTTGGTAGCTGTTACTTCTGGTAGTCACGTCACGGAGGAAGTTACTTGCGATTCAGCGTGACCCATGTGGCATTTCAGAGGTTCAACCATCTATGAAGACGCCGGGATATTAGTCTGTCAATGTGTTAGGAGGGCTGCCTCAAAAGGAATTCATTCCCTTTGTTGACATTTATGTTTATTAACTACAGCAATATTTTTCTAGATTGCAGCACGTTACTGAGCCTATCCTGGACTGTGACACTTTTCTTTCCATTGTGGTACGCTCAATCTCTACGGAGTTTCTTATCAGGAGATATATCTTCCATCAGTGTGCGTTTGTCTTCTCATTCTCTGTGCGTGCTACAGAGTTCTGAAACGAATACAGTCATGACATTTTCAACTGAGGATTTGAAAGCAATCCTCTAGCAACAACAAGCGCAATAGGAGGGAAATCACAAGTGCGACTCATAAAAACCCTCGTTCAGTCCCTCTCACTTCAACCAACAGTTCCATCAACAAATAAAAGCTTAATATTCTCAGCGTATGTCACTGCAGCTTCCAGCTCAGTTTCACTACGGGCCTACGTCCGGTCTCACCTTTGAGTCAGGCTGGTAATCAGATTTGCAACCTGAAGGCATACCTCTCGTCTAGCAACCATGTGAGCTGGTAGCAAGGATACTTGCCGACACAAGTCACATCCTTCATAACACATTATCTGATGTCAATTTTCTTCAGTCAAGCAGCATTTGTGAGTAAGGAACCGCCGATGTTGTAGGTGCTGAGTGGTCCACAAGCGCCAATTTAGAAATCTTGTCGCGATTCATAAATAACCCGCAAACAATAAAGCAGTTGTACAGCATGTCAAGCGTCACCTGCAACCTGTAAGCATCATTAAGACCGTTGACTTCCAACTACAATTGCAGATCATTCGCATAGATTAAGTAATCAACTTAAAGAGTAGTCGGAAGGTCATGGATGATGACCCTGAGCAGTTCCGGGTCTATGAACGAAACCTGCGGCACCCCGCTGATCATCGGGATGTGTGAAGAGAGGTCTTCATTCACCGCTCGCATTGTATGGCTTCTTAGAAAATCAGCACTCCAAAGAGGATCACTTCCGGGTACCAATAAACGAAACTTTGATGAGGTGTCATTCACGAGAATACATCAAGCGAGTTGTTGAAGTTGAAGAAAATGAAGTCCTGATGTCCACTGGCCTCTAAAGATTTTGCTCATTTTTTTCTCTAGCAACAAGTAGGCTGAAAATGCAGCAGTGAGCCATCCGGAATCCATGCTTAGAGAGGGAGATTACATTTAAAGACCACATGTTTAAACTTTAGGCCTAAGCTTGAAGTTTAAGAAGCTTAGGAGCAAGGCGCGTAATTGAAGAGTGAGCGCCAGGATGGTGCGCACTAGATGACGATCAGTAAAGAGAGTTCATGTGCACCATCTATAGCCAATGACAATACAGTTAATTTGATCCACGTCATCGAAGAATTCAGTGGGCGTAAGGTCACCCATAAACTTTCGTCCTGGAAAGTAGTGCAGTCAATATAGAGATTGTGGTTGGCGTATAGTTGCAGGAATCGATCACCATTATCTGTATGGTGTGCATCAACACACAAGCGGCCTCAAGTGTTGTTCAGAATCCGAAAGTCGACCCACTTGAACATTCATGTAACCAGTGTTTTTCGCTTCAGTAGTCTTCACTCACACGCAATCGCAGGGAGTCACACAGGTCCAAACGACAAATCTATAGTCAACTAAGCGGACGTCAGCTCATATGTTTCTATTTGGAGTCCTCAATCCTCCTCAGACTGACATGCCCTAACGTGTAGCACTTTCCCGAACAACAGAGACTCTACCGATCGGTAACTGCTGTTCATCGAAAACTCGCCTGCAAGATTCGAGCTCTGTGCTCACTTTGCGACTTCCCATAAGCGAAACTGGCGACACTTTCTCATTATGCTTGTCCGGAAATGATGAAGCTTCAAATGCCGATCAAGCCGGCGTGGGCACTGCTCGGAATCCTCGGGATGAAGCTGCCCTAATCGAATGGATCCCAATCAACAAAAAATGCGCGCCGTCACATTGAATAGTTCGCTCAAAGCTCCAAAATCGCACGGGGACAAACGGTGTTTGTTTGCCGTTGCGGTATACGCCCCCACAAACTGCAGAGATGACTTCTATCACCCAATGAACGACCTCATTAGTCACAGCAGTAATAAAGACACTGCAGCATTGACCGGTGATCTGAACACCCAAGTTGCAAAACTGTAAACTGCATCAATGCAGCCAACACGGTGTAGGTACACTTAAGGATAACGATGAGCGTGTTATAATCTTCTCACTAGACGCGATTCCGAAATTGGCACTTTACTGCTCCACAAAACTTCTAGCTCAACCGAAGAAAAAAGTAGAAGGCCAGTGAGCTTGATAAAATAAGGTATCAGCCACAGTCAACAAACACTGTACACCTACCGCGGACCTTGGCCGTATTTATAGGTCTCATACTGACCTTCGACTTCTAGAACTGGAAGGCCAGCTGCCAAGGTTAGTGCTTCCCCATAGCTTTGGCTGAGGTGTCAGGTGGTTTGTCGTCACGAGCAGAAACTAGAAAATTCCAGAACGTTCCAAATTGATGCGATAATCGTTAATCATCGATTAATCTCTAAAATAGTGGATTTTCTAGGAAATTCTTACTTTCTCCCGGACACCTACCCTTCTGAGATATCGTCCGAGGTATAAGATGAAAGCCTAAGATTAACTTGCAGTCTTCGGGATGGTGTTCTCTGTCTGCCGGTCCATCTGCTTGGCAGAAGTGCCTGAGAACTGTGTTCCGATGTCCGTGTTCTGGATTCCTTGCTTGAATGTGAGTAGTCGTCCACTGCTTCCTTCGGCAAGTTGAAGCTTTCAACAATAAGTCGAACGGGACGTCAGTAGACCTTGCTTGATCTGGTTGGCACGAGGTTGGCTGTAACTGGTTTGCATGCCGGGCCCAAATCTGTGCGCCCACGATCACGTCAGATATGACATCCCAGCACTTGTTTTTGACCGTCCCTGGCGTCCACTTCGCGTGGCCTTCCCGACAGTCGAGTACTAGCACTCTCTATCCAAGTGTAAACAATCGTTTCTTTGCTCCATGCCACCGGTTAAAATTCTGTTCCATTCTGCGGTTTCTTTCACCAACAGAGGCTTCCGAGCGCCGTCGGATGGCGTCGAAAGGCATGCGGAGCTTCTGTTTCATCATAGTCTGTGCTGGAGAAACTCCGTCCGGCGCTTGGGGATTCGGTGTTGATCGGTAGAGGAAAAAGTACCGGTCAACCACCTCCTCTACATGTCCCTCCCCTTTTGATCTGTGGAGAGCTCGCTTGAACGTATCGACAAACCTTACTGCCTGGTCATTCGAATGTGGGTGAAACGGCGGCGAACGAATGTGTATTGCTTGCATAACTCCGTAAAAGTTGCCGAAGTGAATTGTGTGCCATTGTCTCAGGACAGCCGAATCTGCTGAAGGTTTCGTGCAGTTTTGACACAGTGGCATTGGTGGTTATGCTATCTGTACAGTCCAAAAGGAACTTTGATGTATCCCCAAACTGGATTGCTTACATGAGGACACGGTATCTCTTTTCCCTGATTATCTTGCACATTTACACTGCTTTTCGGTGTTTTACAAGCGGTTAACATATCGCATATTTATTTCTTACACTCCATCACTGACACATTCTTGAGGTTTCAAGGTCATTCTTATTATTATGTTACTGTGACATTGCCCAAATACTCGATCCACCCCACACTGGACAGTTTCTGCCCCCTTGCATTACGATTGAGAAACTTATTCGTAAGTCATGTACTGTATTTATTATGCCTTATAGAACCACGGTTACAGGATAATTCGTTTTATTCTTCTGCCCAGACCGTGCGTTAAGTCTAGGTTTATCTGTTCGTAGTTTCTAGTTTAGTTTTCGTACGACGTACTTAGTTTAGGCTTAGTGACGTTGGTACATTATCCATGAACAATACTTCAGGCCACTTGCTGTATGAGTCGACTTTAATGAGGAAACGTCGGCCGTTGATCGGTCCTACGAAGTCGACACGCGTGCGGCACCATGGTTTAGTAGCTTTCGGCTATGAATAGAGCTCCGCTTTTTGTGGCGCTTTCAAGACACTGGCGTACTTTCGACAGCGTTTAGCTAGTTCTTCTAGCTGTTTGCCCATGAAGTGCCAGTATACATACCTGCGGGCAAGCACCTTCATCCGGTTGATCCCAGGATGCCCGGCGTGGAACTGCCGAATAAGGCACTCCTGAAGTGCCTTGGGGATGACCACTCTTGAAGAGAATAGTATGCAATCGTTCACAATAGAGAGCGAATGTCGCCTTTGGAAGTACTGTTACAGCTCGACAGATGGACATGAACGTGGCCAACTTGTTTTGTGGAACTGAAACTTTCCTGAGTACTGGGTCCCAAAGCGTTTCGGTTCGTACAGCTTGTGTGGTAACTGGTAGACCGTGCAATGTATCAGTTACCAGATAGTTGACGTCAGGTTCGATCTCGACCGAGGCAACGATTGTTTCCTCATGTTCTTGCTGGTGGGCATCAACTATGCATGACAATGCATTCGCTTGGCCAATGGGACTTGTCGACTGGTAGTGGATCTCGAAACCATACCTTATTAAGGTAAGAGCCCAAAGTTGCAGCCGATTAGTCGTGTAAGCCGGGATGCCCTTCTTCGAACCAAAGATAGCCAGCAAGAGATTGTGATCTGTCAGAAGCTTGAAGCGGCGGCAGTACATCACTTTGTGGAATCTCTTGACCGCGAACACTATAGCCAATGCTTATTTCTCGATCTGACTGTAATTCCTCTCGGCCTTCGTAAGTGTTCTGGCGACATGGGTGATTGCTTTCTGAGATCCATAGGTGTACGTGTGTGAAATTACTGAGTCAATCCCATGGCTTGATGCATCTGTGGTTAGGACAACCTTTTTGGAGAGATCAAAATGAGTCAAAAGCAAGTTTGTAGACAGCAATATCTTGACCCGTTCGAAGGCATTCTGACATTCTGATGTCCAGTTCCAAGTTTGGAATTTGGCTTGCAGCTTGTTTAACGGGGCACGCAGGCAAAAATGCGTTGTGGTGGCTGCTGAGAAAACAAAAAGAACGCAAGGACTGTAGATCAGTTGGTGGAGGCATTTTGCCAATAGCCTCTAAGTTTTCCGGATCTAGTCGACGTCAATCCTATTCGAAGATAAAACCGAGGTATTTGATGATCGGCGTGAAAAATGTGCATTTATCCTCACGGATCCGGAAACCGTACGACTGTACACAACCAAACACTTCATCCAGGCGGTTTAATAGCTCTTCCGGTGTTCGACCCATCACTATATCATCCAGATATGCAGCGGCTCCAGAAACGCCCAGTAGCATGGTATCCATCAACCGTTGGAAAATGGCTGGTGCCGTTTTTACACCAAAGGGTAAGCCGTTGTGTGTTAATCGTGTGTGTTAATCGTCAACAACTCCCTCGAGACTTCGTCAAAATCCACTTGAAGGTAGGGATCAGATTAAGCTTAGCAAAGCACTTACCACCATTCAGTTTTGCAAATATCTTCCGGTACGGGTAATAAATACTGGTGGTCGTCCAGCGCGGTGTTAAGGCCAGTTGAGAAATCAGCGCAGATGCGTACCTTGCCATTTGCCTTCTTCACTGCGACAATAGGTGCGGCCCATAATCAGTAGTTGACGGCACGTTCCGGTCACTCGAGTTCTTGATCAACGGTTGACTTGGCTGCATATGGTACCGGTCTTTTAGCCTTGAACACTGGTTTAGCACCTGGTCGCAAGCTCAGCGTTGCCTTGAATTTCGTGCAATGGCCCAAGCCATCCTGAAAGACAGAGGCAAATTTTCGCTTCAGCGAACGTGTCATGTCTTCGACGGACTTTGATGATGGGTCTGGACTTGCTAGAACTCGGTTGCAGATCTGATTCAAGGGACCATCAAGGAGTTGCAACTTTTCAATCCAGTCGAGACCAAGAAGATTCAAATTCGAACGGTCTGAAATGTAGCACGTCCCCGACTTTTCCACATCTTTGAAAGCAATCTTGCAAGTAAGTTCGTCCACTAAATTTAACACACCGCCGGATGCATTATGTGCAACTTTCTGAGATTTGACCAACTTTGGCCTCTTTATGTGATTCCATGTGTTCTTGGAAATAATCGTGATGTCCGAGGCCGTGTCAAATTGCAGTTTCGTTGGGATGCCATTGACCAACACCTGATAAATTGTCGTCTCGGTTTACACTCACTTTGGAATGCGGCAACTATGGACAGACTCTGCGCCATCCTTCATAGAATTCCCTTTTCGATAAAACTACTCGTTTTTCGGCCGGACCTGACTGCAGAGTTCCTCCTTATGCTCAAACTTATGGCACGTTTGACAAATATGACGTTTGAACGGAAAAAAGCTCGCGAAATGCCATTCACCGTGGGTGGTTTGTTCGTAGCCCTTTGAAGGGTTTACTTGGGTTGACAGTCCTGGATTCTTCACGAAGTGCACGATATCTGGTGGTGTGAGAGCATTTCGTTCGACCAGGGCAGTGTCGTGTTTTAGGGTGAGCAACCGCTTGCATTCGCGTACGGGGGTATTCAGAGTCAAATCAGGATCCTGATCCAGCTTAACTAAATGCCGCTTGCTGATCTCAGCATCACTGGCGGATTGTAGAGCGCTGACGAAAATAAGACACTTAAATGATTTTCCGTCAGATCCTTCGGCTGTTTGCGCAGAATGTGGTCTGTGAACCTTGAATGGTCACTTATTCCGAGCTTGCGGAGTATTATTCGCACCTTCCAGGAGTCGTCCTGACGAATGAAGTCCGTCCGGAACATATCTTCCCAGCGCTTGAACCACACTTCGAATGTGCATCCAGAATCCATGTAATAATTGAATTCGGTGATCGCATTCGTGAGATCAACAGAACTCGCCTGCATGTCCCGCGTCGCCGTTCCTGTTGTCTGCAAACTCAAGCATTGTGTCAGATTATCGATCATTTTCATTTGTGCCTCCATTTGAGATTGTTGTTGGAAAAGAAACTGCTTAGCATAAAAATTCATCACATTTCCAATTTTCTCCGTCGCCATTTGTTATAATCTTCTCACTGGGTGTGATTCCGAAATTGGCACTTTACTGCTCCACAAAACTTCTAGCCCAACAGAAGGAAAAAGCAGAACGCCAATGACCTTGACAAAATAACGTATTAACCGCAGTCAACAAACACTGTACAACTACCGCGGACCTTGGCTGTATTTATAGGTCTCATACTGACCTTCGACTTCTAGAATTGGAAGGTCAGCTACCAAGCTTAGTGCTTCCCCATAGTTATGGCTGAGGTGTCAGGTGGTTTGTCGTCACGTGCAGAAAATAGAAAATTCCAGAACGTTCGAAATCGATGCGATAATCGTTAATAATCGATTAATCGCTAAAATAGTGGATTTTCTAGGAAATTCTTAATTTCTCCCGGACAGAGCGGTAGTCACACCTGTGTGCAGTTGATAGACCATTTCTCGCGAACACTAACTTGCGACATCGCACTCGCCGGAGGTGCACACCAGTCACAGATCAGCTGTGGGGGCTAAATAGTCAAATTACGATCATTTGCCGAAAAGGAGGGTGCGATTAGGACTATTGCTCGATTTTTGGCAAAAAATAACTATGACCAAGTGTTTGTGCTTGCCCATCTCCAGATGTGTTTCGGCGGACGCCATCGATGAATCTGTGAGCGCACAGACATCCATCAACTGGCGAAGTCAGGTGTTCGAAGGCGTATGAAACTGCGCTGGCATACGGGTTGCATAAGTGCTCACTGAAGACAGTTGAGAGTTACTGGTCGCATATATGCCAAACGTTATTAGGAGCAGGCACGTCTTCCTGAGGCATATTTGACTGCCAACCTGGACGATGAGTACTTAAGCCGACGCGTTTCGGCTGGAAGCGAACACAACGACAGCCACAAAGACCTAAGAGCGAAACTGCGTGGTAGCCTGAAGAACAGCGAAAACAGGTGGTCTAACGGTGCATCGGAGAAGAAAATAATTGTTGCTCTTTGCAACCAGCCAAGTTATCCAGTTTGATAAAGGAAATTGTTAGCAGGAGACATGATGTTAGCGACGAGATGGGATAAACTATTCACTGCCTGTCAAAACCCTTGAAGATTGGGTTGAGGACTTTGGGAAGCAAATTTAATTGACAGAAATTGCTAGAATCGCTACCGGCTAGTGACCACCCTGTTCCCTGGAACGTCGCCTTGAATCCTCAGAAATGGAACTTGAGATCAGACTGTTGAAACTGTGGGAGGCTGCAGAGGCAGGTGGACATCCTTCAGTCCTCTCCGAATTCGGCAGATCAGCCACTGTGGATGATTAACACAACATACTAGTGAAACTGTGGGAGCAAGAGACTGTCCCAACAGACTGGAACCGCTTTGTTATAGTCCTAATTTCGAAGCGGTCGCACACTCGGAATGTCGCAACCATAGAGGTATCAGTCTGATCTCAATCGCTTTTAGGTTGCCTGCGTCTGTCGTTCTCCTTGACTGACTGGCATACGTGGAAGGCAGGTTCGTAAAGAACAAACCCAGTTTCATAGAAATCGTGACTGTACTAACTACATCCTCACATTACGCCAGTTGTTGGAACACCGCCATAGTTATTGGCTATCAACCATAGCCGTGTTCCTAGACAACAAACATGCACTCGATTCGGTGGATCGACGTGGCATTTGGGACTGACTTCTTAGGGAAGGTATCCGATAAGTACGTAGACATTATCAGAGTGCTGTATGCGCCTAGTTCGGGTAGAGTGGTGGCTTATGGCAAACCGTCGCCGCCCTTCAATATCTCCAGAGGTATGAGACAAGGCAGCCCACTGTCATCTTTCCTCTTTTACTTGCCATCGACGGAATCATGGAAACTGCGTTCACTAGACAAGACTTGGAATGGGTGAAACTTCATCCAGTTGATGGACTTCATGACCTGGAGTACGTCGATGATAGAAGAAGGCATCATCAGTACGTCGGTAAGCAAAACTGACGTTTCGCTGCCACCAACCATCGAGAGTCGCTCGGTCTCCTACGCACACTCGAATCCACGACTTTCGGATTACAAAGCAGACGTGTGATCCCGTTGATCAAAGGCCGGCTCCGACGATACTGCTCTATTATGTGACAGCTCTTGAACGTGCCAAGCAGCACTGGATAAATCAGCATCGGTTATTAGTCGTTTCGAGCAATGCTTTGCATCCTCGAAATGCAAAATTCTCCAAAAGGATCAGGGATGCACCCTTGCGCTGACCGTTGGTAGTGATAGTCGTCGAAAAGAGATCCGACAAATCACCGTAGACACTGACGCAGCCTGTAATGTTCAAGTACGGACCACATAAAATGTTCACATATTTTATGGGAACACCATTCCGCGCAAGTGTTGTGAACCGAATGGATCGACCGACTGAATCGAACACACATTCGAAGTACAGAAACACAGCTATTGTTGGCCAACAGTATGCGTGGAGCTGCTCTAGCACCTGCTGCAAAGTGTATAAGTAATAAGTCAGCTGTACGCCGTAACGGCGCTTCGCTGCCGCGCGACCACCAGTCGCGCGCGGGCTGTATACCACCAGGACTCCCATGTCTGCTCTTCCCTAATCCGGGGCTCCTGTTCCGCAGTGAGGCGACGAACGAGAATTGAGGCCAGAAATCTTGTCACTACGGGTGTTAGGCTAACACCTCTGTGGTTTGCACAATCCGCGCGACTGTCCTTCTTGTATATTGCCACTATGATTGATCCACTCCAGTTAGCCGGGACGGTTTCCTCCTTCCATACATGTGCGAACAGTGAGGTCAGTGCTTTGCAGAAGACCTCACCACCATCCTTAAAAAGTGAAGGTGACAGGAAATCGGGGACAGTGGCACGAAAACGAGTGAGGGCTGTGATTGCGTTTCGGACCTCAGCTTCCAAAGGGGCCTCTAAACTAACCGTCCATGGGTCACCCTGCATCACCTGAATAGGAAAAGGTCCGGAAGTAAGTGGCCAACTGAACTGTTATTGAAAGTGTTCCGCCAAAGGAGCCATACGGCGCTCTTTATTGTGAACTAGACTACCCGCGCTGCCTGATTATCTCACTGATACCTGGTTTCCTGGGACCAGTGGCAAGGAGCAGCTAAAAGAGTTTGCGAAAGTTCCCTACTGCTCCCGCCTCCTCGATTTCTTGAGCCCTACTGGTCCACCATGCTTCTTTGTCAGCGCGCAGGCTTCGCTTTAGTTCGCGCCTAATAGCCCATCTGATCACACTGTGCTCAGAGCATGCCGGGAGTTTCCTTCTGGATTCCAACAGAATCACCGACCACGGAAAACCGCCTCGACCCCTCCCCCCCCCCCCCCCCCCCCCCCCCCCCCCCCCCCCCCCCCCCCCCCCCCCCCCCCCCCCCCCCCCCCCCCCCCCCCCCCCCCCCCCCCCCCCCCCCCCCCCCCCCCCCCCCCCCCCCCCCCCCCCCCCCCCCCCCCCCCCCCCCCCCCCCCCCCCCCCTCCCCCCCCCCCCCCCCCCCCCCCCCCCCCTCCCCCCCCCCCCCCCCCCCCCCCCCCCCCCCCCCCCCCCCCCCCCCCCTCCCCCCCCCCCCCCCCCCCCCCCCCCCCCCCCCCCCCCCCCCTCCCCCCCCCCCCCCCCCCCCCCCCCCCCCCCCTCCCCCCCCCCCCCCCCCCCCCCCCCCCCCCTCCCCCCCCCCCCCCCCCCCCCCCCCTCCCCCCCCCCCCCCCCCCCCCCCCCCCCCCCCCCCCCCCCCCCCCCCCCCCCCCCTCCCCCCCCCCCCCCCCCCCCCCCCCCCCCCCCCCCCCCTCCCCCCCCCCCCCCCCCCCCCCCCCCCCCCTCCCCCCCCCCCCCCCCCCCCCCCCCCCCCCCCCCCCTCCCCCCCCCCCCCCCCCCTCCCCCCCCCCCCCCCCCCCCCCCCCCCCCCCCCCCCCCCCCCCCCCCTCCCCCCCCCCCCCCCCCCCCCCCCCCTCCCCCCCCCCCCCCCCCCCCCCCCCCCCCCCCTCCCCCCCCCCCCCCCCCCCCCCCCCCCCCCCTCCCCCCCCCCCCCCCCCCCCCCCCCCCCCCCCCCCCCTCCCCCCCCCCCCCCCCCCCCCCCCCCCCCCCCCCCCCTCCCCCCCCCCCCCCCCCCCCCCCCCCCCCCCCCCCCCCCCCCCCCCCCCCCCCCCCCCCCCCCCCCTCCCCCCCCCCCCCTCCCCCCCCCCCCCCCCCCCCCCCCCCCCCCCCCCCCCCCCTCCCCCCCCCCCCCCCCCCCCCCCCCTCCCCCCCCCCCCCCCCCCCCCCCCCCTCCCCCCCCCCCCCCCCCCCCCCCCCCCCCCCCCCCCCCCCCCCCCCCCCCTCCCCCCCCCCCCCCCCCCCCCCCCCCCCCCCCCCCCCCCCCCCCCCCCCCTCCCCCCCCCCCCCCCCCCCCCCCCCCCCCCCCCCCCCCCCCCCCCCCCCCCCCCCCCCCCTCCCCCCCCCCCCCCCCCCCCCCCCCCCCCCCCCCCTCCCCCCCCCCCCCCCCCCCCCCCCCCCCCCCCCCCCCCCCCCCCCCCCCCCCCCCCCCCCCCCCCCCCCCCCCCCCCCCCCCCCCCCCCCCCCCCCCCCCCCCCCCCCCCCCCCCCCCCCCCCCCCCCCCCCCCCCCCCCCCCCCCCCCCCCCCCCCCCCCCCCCCCCCCCCCCCCCCCCCCCCCCCCCCCCCCCCCCCCCCCCCCCCCCCCCCCCCCCCCCCCCCCCCCCCCCCCCCGCCCCCTCCCCCCCCCCCCCCCCCCCCCCCCCCCCCCCCCCCCCCCCCCCCCCCCCCCCCCCCCCCCCCCCCCCCCCCCCCCCCCCCCTCCCCCCCCCCCCCCCCCCCCCCCCCCCCCCCCCCCCCCCCCCCCCCCCCCCCCCCCCCCCCCCCCCCCCCCCCCCCCTCCCCCCCCCCCCCCCCCCCCCCCCCCCCCCCCCCCCCCCCCCCCCCCCCCCCCCCCCCCCCCCCCCCCCCCCCCCCCCCCCCCCCCCCCCCCCCCCCCCCCCCCCCCCCCCCCCCCCCCCCCCCCCCCCCCCCCCCCCCCCCCCCCCCCCCCCCCCCCCCCCCCCCCCCCCCCCCCCCCCCCCCCCCCCCCCCCCCCCCCCCCCCCCCCCCCCCCCCCCCCCCCCCCCCCCCCCCCCCCCCCCCCCCCCCCCCCCCCCCCCCCCCCCCCCCCCCCCCCCCCCCCCCCCCCCCCCCCCCCCCCCCCCCCCATCCCGCCTGTTGTCGCGTTCTGTCGTACATGCAAGATAGGGCTTTTGTGGTTAGGATTCACATTGGTGGATGTAACGAGTTTTGTGTTCCCGCTTTTAAGCGGCCGTGCTACGGTAGGCGGCACATTAATCGTTTTTTG
>OX104065.1:65438728-65465526 GCA_944474145.2 Dicrocoelium dendriticum | reverse complement strand
CTTGTTATCCATTGCGTAATAGCCCATCTGATCACACTGTGCTCAGAGCATGCCGGGAGTTTCCTTCTGGATTCCAACAGAATCACCGACCACTCGGATATCCAGTGACTGGTGCGGTGACGATCAATAGTACCACAAGTAGATGCTCTTGCGCCGTGCATGGCGACCAAGATCCTATTCCACTAAAGCTCAGTGTCATTAGGACAAGGGAGTGAAAGCTCGGTACGCAGTGCAGCTTAGTAGGTTTGATTGACCGAGGGCTGAAATAACTTCTCAGTTGCCAATCGGGAGAGACGCTTGGTGCGCCTCCCAGTTCATGGAAAAGCGACAGCGTAACAAGACATGAACAGAGTCAACACAAATACTTCAGAACGAGCGACAATCCAGGATGGAACCACGCCACCTGTAACTTATGACAATGGGATCAAATTGGTTCCATCTCTGGCCAGCTACAGGTGGACGCCAAGTGGTACTTCGGTGCCCATTGTGTTTGAAACCAGTGCCACAAAGCAACTGCTAGTGCTCCACACAGTTGCAAAAGACGCTCGCCGTTGTCCATTCGTTCGGAGTTAAGTCCATAACTATCACGTAGCTGAGCTGCTGAAGAGCCCAGGCGAGGTACTTGTACATGCATATCCCCCGCAAGTACTGACATCTGAACTGGTAGCACTGCGTAGTAGCGTGTTCAGTCCGTGGTAGAATGTCTTCGGCAGCATTAGAACTGCAGTCGGTGGAAGCACAAGCGGAAAGCACAAACAAACAGCGTTTTGTACTACTTCGTGAATCAACCTTGGTCGGCAAACGGGTTGCACACAAACGGCTGTTTATTGGAATCCAATCAATCAACGATGACTGAGCTTTGGAGCTGAGTATGATAACTACCCCAGCTTGACCAGAGGGTGCCGCATCTGTGTCTTCGGATGCGTGCAAACAATAGCGAGAGGACAGGCTAGACGCAGTTAATGCAACAACCCCATGAGGGTCACTGATCCTAGTTTCGGATACGCAACATACGTCAATACCCAGTGTGTCCAAGGTGTGTACGAGTGCAGCCTGTTGACCTATTTGTCTTAGAGTGCGAACGTCGAACGCCACCAGGAAAACGGGACAACGTGGCCTTACAAGGGACCGTTGCCGATTGGTGTCCAGTGGGTGGTGCGGGAAGGTAGCTCCAGATGCTAAGACTTCAGTGACATTAAGTTTGCTGTCAATTAAACTGGGGACTATGGAAGGTACGTTAGTAATGGGTTTGGGAGGGGAGTAAGAGAAACAGGTGGAAAAGAAAGGAGGCACTAGCAGTAGCATGTCTTCGCTTATCCGCCATGCTGTATATAGCAGATAAAGCGACCCTTGATAATCTGCGCGATGGCCAATGCAAGATGATGTTTATGTTTGATGAAAAATCCATGGTTGTATGTGGGCTGAGATATTGCCGGGAAGCTGGCTTAGACAGGAGGAGAATTAGTCCTCAATCATAGCCTTTGGCTCAAAAGCCTGTCCGCAAAGCAACGAGGAGGTAGCAATGATCTGGTTTTACAGAAATGGACGCCATCCCATTTTAACCCCCCAACCTGGAGGACTAGGAGACTTAGTTTGTCTGATCTCTAATCATTGGTCAACCGGGTAGGAGTAGCTTTCAAGAAGTCTAGAGGGGGAGCACTTAGGATAGCTCAAAGGGTCAAAGAGGTACGAAAACCGCCGCACCACGTGAAGATTCAGTCTCGTTGCGACGGAATTTGTTCCGCAAACTGCGCACCTTAGCGGACAACATACGCAAACCGTCCATCGACCTCACTGCCCGGGTAGGACAACTGTTGGTCTCCAGCGAGTTCTCAGAGTTTTCCGAACCACCCGAAAATCCACAATGTGAAGGTCCGTTTCACCGTTTGCCCGGCGGCTTCAGAGTTCATTAACTGCACTGTAGCCTAGAGGTAACGAGCGTGTCTCGTAATGTTGCTGCGCGGGTTCAAATCCGCTTAGGGGTGGCGCCCACGCGGGATACTCATTTCGCGTGCGACTGTTGGTGGTCGCACGGCAGCGAAGTACCGTTAAGGCGTACAGCTGACATTATTACTTATTATTATTACTGCACTCTTCATTTTTATCCAATCTCTCAGAACATAAAAAAACGGTTCTCCTTTAAGACTTGAAGTGCGTCGGAGGATGTGACTGCATTTAGCTTCGCTTTGGCAAACGATCTTGAGAGGGTGAGACTTTGTAGAATCCTCCTGCTTCCTACCAATATGGAAGGCAGAAACATTTATACCTGGTTCAACCACATCAAATAGCAGTGAAACCATCCGTTTTAGAAACGCTTCATCGTTTGGATCCTTTCAGCTGGCGTAGCTTTGGTAGACTCCGGCACATTCACGACTATAAGGCAGCGGTCACGAGAGGGGCGATAGGAGGCCCTAGATGCATGCTGCTTATGAGAAACCAATTTGTCCTTCATCAAATTCTCCGTGATTCCATCGAGAACCTGCTTAATCTTCAATTGCGAAGAGTGCTTAGATTTGACACTAGACCCTGTTTTGGGCTTCGCTTCTCGCATATCTGAGTTACGGCTGCCAGAGGACTCCGCGAGTTCTCGCACCAAAAATGCATAGGCCTTAACCGGAGGCTCGGCATGTTAATTGGCAACATTTACTGAGTTAGACGTGGCGCGACTTTGCTTACCAGTGGGGGTGACAAACGCAGAAGAGGGGGAAAGGATGACCCGCGGTTAAGACTGAGTCAACAGAAGCAAGCAACGCAGTACGAGGAAGAGGGAGGTGGACTAAGCGCTGGTTATTCAGCAAGCAGATGCTTGTTGCTAATTGTCATTCGGCAGGAATCATAAAAGAAGGCGATCGCCTGAAGAGATCCATATAAGCCTGGACAAATATCACAGCAGGCAACGTGAATCCAACCATCACACAAGGAGCATTGTAAGACCTTCGGTCGGTGAGTGACACCCTTATTAAAACAACACAGAAGCCGTGGGGAAATGATCGACGATGTAAACCAGCGAAACTCAAAAATGTATCGCTCCGATCCTAGAAGCAGGTCGAAGAACAAGTTCAAGTGGGACTGTAACGACAAGATTATCCCGTGAGTGTTCCTTCTTCAGCGGGTCGTTCAACCAGGAGTTAACGGACTTTGGAATACAAAGACCGCATCACACCCTGTCCAACCAATCATTGCCCATGTATCCTGCCTTAGCAGTCCTTCTGAGCCGGTTACATGACGCAAGAGAGAGCTAAACAAGTAGAATAATAAAATATTAGTCATCAAAAAACGAACAAAGACTGAAGATGAGTCAAGAAGACGGAAGGGTTTGCTGTTGCCACTCAAGAGCATAGAGCTAAAGCTCAAGACCCTTAACCGTAGGTTCCCCAACCACATGATCTGGAAGCGAATTCCAGCGATCTATAACTCGGCGCGACAGATGAGCTTCCGTCCTAATAGGATCAGACCGTCGTTCATGCAGTTTCAGCGGGTGACCGAGGAGATTAGGTACGTAGCGGAACAAAATAGCCTAGACAATTCCGGGCCGAGCTCACCCGTCAAAATATGTTAACTGAGAACCAAGTCCCCTCCTATCCTTCGGTAGTTCATGGAGTACATCCCCAATCTAAGCAAGCGTTCAGGATACGTCTGTCTCCGTAGACCATGCACTAACGTAGTACCCAATCCTACCACCCTCTCCAAGTTCATTTTGTGTCGGATAGGACATGGTGGACAAGCCTGGATACAATTTCCTAGTGGGGTCGAGTTAACGGACGTTACGCAGGTATGAAGGAACCAATGAGATTAGATAGTGACGTGGACAAAAGGGACGAATGGGGATTTCTGTCGAATGTTGTACTCCGAAAACCCCTTCCTCAAAGCATATAAAGGAAGAAAATCTACAAGAATCGAAAAACTAAGGTTCAAAACGCGCGCATGACACAGATCTATCTATCTACGGCAGCAATCATCCGGCAGCCCACAAACGCAGCTGCGTGCGAACCCTTTACAAACGAGCACAAACCCACTGTAGCACACAGCAGCTGAGACGGGCAGAGGAAGATCATCTCTTTAATCTGTTCAAGCAGAACTCATACCCAAAAGGCTTCATTCTACGCTGTCTCGCATCACAAAAGGTTGCTCGACACACCTCGACAAATGTAACAGCTGAAAAGAGAACAACACTGCCCTATATCAACGGTATCTCTGAAATGGCAGCGAGGCTTTTATTGCCTTTTGGAGTCAAAGTTGCACACCAGCCAACGGAAACCATTCGCAGTAAACTCTTCAAAGTGAAAGATAAACTTAGCAAAGAGGAAGAAACTGGTGTGATTTATAAGATCTGCTGCCGGAACTGCGACAAATACTATGTGGGACAGACTGGGAGAAAGCTTGGCACAAGGCTACACGAACACAGCCTAGCCATACGTCGCCACGATCAGAACTCCCTGATGTCAGTGCACATGGATGCTGAGAACCATCAATTCGACATAGAGCATGCCAGTATCCTCGGAAGGGCTAAAAGCCGGCAAGCATGTGAGTTTACTGAAGCCTGACATTCAAAGCAGAACTCGATCAATAAGCACTTGGACATTGAAATCGCTTACGAGGCACTGCGAACCAGGACCCTGAAACCGCACTGATGATGTTGCCTAGTCAGGCAACGAAACGTCTGCACAATACTCACTCAGCTCGGAGAACCGCTCAAAATCCGCATCCACACCCCGAGCTACGGATATTCTCACTTATTACAGATCTATCAAAAGTGCGAGCATATTATCAATCCCTAGTTCAACGATTTACTCAAGAAGGAAAGCTTACGGCATTCTCCTATCGTTCCAGTCTCACCTGAACTTAAATTCGCGCATATCATCCTAATTCCGGTAAATATGTGCCCAGAATGGAAATGGTTAGCGGCATCCGGTTTCGGATTTGCCTGTCACTGTGGCCAGCCACAGGATGCCTGCGCCTACAGAGGGACCATGGGTGGCTTGCGCTGCACCACTCACAGCTCCAACCACACACCCCATATCCAGTGTAAACCCGATGGAATAAGAGCGGGAGGCATGTGGATTGGAGCCATGTTTCATAAACGGAGCCGGCCCACACTCCTTCACAGGCAAACACAAGCACGCTGTATTTGGGGAATCAAGCGCACACAAGGCGGTGGCTGGACCGTAGTTCGCTCCACACTGAGTGAATGGAACCGCTCTTAGAGCCTAGCACGGCCACAAGGAAAGTGCACCCTGTCCCCTCCAGCAACGACCAACTGTCTCCTGGAGCCAGTATGCACGAGGTAGTGGGTAATAGACAGGTAGGCACCTTGTCAACATGCAATCAAGCGCAGCCACACCGGGGATATCAAGCAACAGCCAATCACCTGAAACGACAAGATGAAATAAAACAAATCCAATAATGCATACAGATACGGTGGCATAACTCCTTGCTAAATTAGCATATGAAGTAAGTTGGTTAGCAACGAATCCGCGATAAGGAAAAATGTCCACAAGTTAGTTAAAAGTGCTACAAACGCAACAAAGTTACCGTAGATAGGCGCAGTTAGTGTAAACAACGTGGACAGTTAATAGAAGATTATGCAGGTAGGCAGAACAAACCAAATAAAGAGGAATGAAATTTAGCCAGCTTAAAAAGACTTAGTTTAATGTAAGTTGGTTTAGCCCAACTGCGGTGAAGAAGCATCAAGAATGCAACATCAGCCTCAGCATGGGGCACGCGCAGAATGGAAATACTACCATCGATAAATACCTGGCTCAGTGAGACACTCAAGACGAAACATTAGTGGTAAATTGCTTATGTTCCATTCCTAAGTGGACTTGAGTGACATATATGTATGCAAACCAATGAGACCAAAACATAAACGACTCACTCAGAACTTGAGGGTATCGCTCCAAAGATCAGGAGCACGTAACAAGTTCGGCAAACGGATATCTCTGGAAAAATAGGTGAATGTATACATAGGTGTAGATAGGTTACTTTAACAGTCGGTAATGCTTCCTCCTCTTCGCAGCATTCTAAACAATTATTTTCGATGTCAGTGAGATTAAATTGTCTTAGTTCTTTGCAAGAGTTGCATTTTAATTGCGAAGTAAATCCCAGAGTAACGCATTTGCGTTTATCGGCTTTGCGTGTCTGGGTCTAGATGCAAAACCATTCAAAATGCGTAGCGTACACCTACCATGTTAACCAACAGACACAAGAACAAGGCACAAGCCAGTGGATTGACACATTGTGGAAATCGCCGCACGAGGGCGTTGAGCGCCGCCATACGTAAGGTAGCGTCTGTAGTATGCGTGCGGTCGAGGATTCCGAGGGCTTCCGTGTCCAGTGCGTAGATAGGTCGTATGAGATCCGGAGAGCTGCAATGTAAAGCAAAAATCTCAGTTCAGTCCAAGTGGGACTGGAACAATAGGATGAATCCCTTAAGTGTTCCCTCCTTGAGCAGGTCGTTGATTCAAGAGTTGGGGATGCTCCGATTTCTTGATGAATCTAAAATGAAAACACCCGAAACACCCTGGTCCACCAATTTAATGCCCACGTTTCTTACATTAGCTGTCCCTGCTATGTCAGTTCCGTGAAGTAAGACAGGAGAAATACCGAAGGTAGAGTAAAAGAAATCAGTGACGGTGAAGTACAGAATATAGAATCGAAGTATGAAGATGCGAATTAGTAAGGAAAATGGAAAGGTTTCGTGTTACCAGCCAAGAGCATCTAGTTGATGGTCAAACCCCTTAACCGTAACTTCCTTGAGGACATTTTTTGGGAGCGAGTTCCAGCATTCGATGACTAGACGCGGTAACCGTGTCTCCGCTTTAACTCAATCGGACCGCGGTTTGTCCAGCTTTATAGAATGCCTGCGGAGACCCGATAATTTAGCAGGACTAAATAATTAGGACAAATCAAGACCAACCTTCCTAGTTAAAATACGGTAGGTTAGGATTAATTTCCTTTTAATCCTTCGATATTGCATTGAATGCATCCCAAAACTAAGTAGGCTTTCGGGGTACGTTTGTCATCGTAACCCCTCGACCAACCTAGTACCGAAACGCAACACCCTTTCTAGTGCCATTGTGTCCTGGACAAGGCATGGTGGACAGGCCTGGACGCAATATGCTAAGTGGGGTCGCACAAACGCTGAGAAGAGCTTCACAAACATATCAGTCGTCATGGTTCCGAAAGAACGACGGATAAACCACAACATCCGGAACCATTTACTAGCCGCCTTCTTGCAGTTGTCTCCAGAGTGTAGAGTGGAAGTGGAGGACATCTAGATCAACCTGTGTCACGTGAGGAAATTCACTCCCATCGAGCACATAACTTGTGGAGAAATCAGACGCTCCGATACGTAGCACTGAACACTGTCCAGTTTATGAGCAGCAATCACAAGACAGACCATTCCCAGAGTCTATCCAGAGCCCGCTGAAGAGCCACAGGGCCTCGAGGGATATCAACAATATTCCAGAGGTTTAGGTCGTCAGCAAATAGGAGCGATGGTACCTCAAGCTCCCCGGCAAGTCATTGAGGTAGACTGCGAACAGCAGCGGACCTAGGATAGAGCCTTGCGGAACGCTGCTAAGAACAGCTTGTCGAAACGAAAGACTACTTCCACACGAATACACTGTTCCCGTTCATTCAGAAAAGCTGGCTGGTCATATCACAACCACCAAAGTTGAAGTGGGACCGGAACAGTAGGAGAATCTCGTGATTGTTCTACCTTGTAAAGCGTCGTTGATCCCGGAGTGAAGTCTGTGGGGCGATCTGCAAGGAGCCAAATCAACACACACGGTACACTCTAGGTCAACCAAACAATGCCCACGTGCCCTGCACTAGCAGTCCCCGCTGTGCGGGCCACGCAAAATAAAGTAAAAGTGGAAGAACAAAAACAAGGCAAGCTGGAACAATGAGTATAACAATTTCGGAACGCAAATGAGAAGCAACAGATAAGAGCAAAGCTAAGATGAGAACAGGAAAGTTGTAAACTATAGACCAAGGGCGTCAAGTCGAGACTCGAACTCTTTCAACGTTGGCGCCAGCCGGCAGCGCATTCCAAGAGTTTATAACCCGGCGTGATAACCGAGAATCAGTCCCAACCCGGTCCGAACGGGGTTTGTGCAACTTCAGTGGATGGCCACGAAGAGTTGGCACCCGAGTGGGATGGAACAGTCCAGATAAATCAGGGCCGACCTGACCTGTTATTATGCGATAGGTGAGGACCAGATAACCGCGAAATCGCCTGTAGTGCATCGAAAACATGTTCAAGTTGATTAACCTCTCAGGGTACGACAGCTTCTTTAATTGAAAC
Source organism: Dicrocoelium dendriticum (assembly GCA_944474145.2). Lineage (NCBI taxonomy): Eukaryota > Metazoa > Platyhelminthes > Trematoda > Plagiorchiida > Dicrocoeliidae > Dicrocoelium > Dicrocoelium dendriticum. The sequence continues at coordinate 65,457,218 of OX104065.1, read as the reverse complement.
ACTATTTTCGTCCCCGACCGTAAAACTCGTTCAACTGCCATTTTGTCCCGGACTAGGCAGGGTGGACAAGCCTGTACGCAGTATTCTAAGTGTGGCCTAACAAAGGCTGCAAATAATCTTGCGAACATTTCGGTTGTCATGATCCCGAATGATCTGCGGATCATCCACAACATGCCAAAACCTTTGCGAGCAGCTGCCACCCAATGTTCACTGGACTTAAAATCAGACGACAGCAAGACGCCTAGGTCAGCTTGGAGTGACACCCGTGGAACTTCATTACCCCCGAGTAAATAGTGCGTTGTTGGGTTATTTGATCCTACTCGCAAAACTGAGCATTTAGCGAGAGTAATAGGCAACTGCCACAAAACGGATCAGTTCCATAGTCTACCAAGAACCCTTTATAGGGCCAGTGGACCAAACTTAAAGTCGTCCGCGAAAATTAGAGATGGCACTCCCAGTTCGTCAGGTAAGTCATCAACGAACAAGCTGAGCAGCAGAGGGCCAAAGACCGACCCTTGCGGGACACCGCTGTGAACGCACTGATTTGAAGACGGGCTGGAGCTCACACATCTCCCTTCCGGTTAAAAAAAGCCGAAATTCATTTCAAGACTGACTCCGAGATATCTTATGTCTGCAACTTGTACAAAAGGCGAGAGTGCGGAACAGTGTCAAAAGCTTTGGAGAAGTCGATGAACAATAGGTCCAAGGCTTTTCCTTGATCAACCGCATCGGCCCAGTGTTCGCGGGCAACTAACAAGTTGGTAAGACAAGAATAGCCCTTACGAAAACCGTGTTGGGAAGGGCTGAACAACCCAAACGCCCTTAAATGGTTTTCAAGTGCATCCTGCACAAGTTTTTCCAGGAGCTTGACCAACACGCTGGTTAGGCTAACAGGTACATAGCTCTCAAGGTGTTTGTCACCCATTTTAAAAACGGGACATACAACAGCGTTTTTCCAGTCGTCAGGCAGAGAGCAGCTTCGCAGTGACTTCTCAAACATCCTCGTAATTGGACAGCAGAGTTCATCTGCCAATTCATATAACAGTTTGGGGTGGATAGCGTCTAATCTTGCTGCCTTAGTAGGATTTAGCTCGCATAGAAGCTTGAGCACCTTGGCCTCCGATGTGGAAAGCTCCAGATAAGCATCTACAGTAACTTTAACTTTCAAACCAATGCTCGGCAGGTGCGACTTGCAGACAAATAAATAATAATGTATCAGCTGTACGCCGGAACGGCGCTTCACTGCTGTGCGACCATCAATCGTACGCGGGCTGAGTATACCCCGAGGACGCCTACCCTTAGGCGCATTCAAACCCGTGTCGCAAGTTTAAGAAACAAGCTCGTTACCTCTAGGCTACGGAGAAATAAACGTGCGTACTGTTCCCCAAGCAAGGATGCGTAGTCAAGATCAGAGACAGTAGCAGAGCCGTCTGGACCGAAGAACACCGGGATGAACGGGCTCATATTGCGTCGCCTTTTAATATAAGCAAAGAAGCGTGTTGGGTTTCATGAGGATGTACAGGCAAGCTCGATTTCATGTTGTAACCAAGCACGTCACAGATACTGTCTGCATGAGTTTCGAACTTCTTGGTACTTATGGAAGGTGCATGCCAAAGGAGCAGACACGTAGGCACGCCAACATCTGGTCCGCCCCTTAAGCAGATTTCTCGCCGCGGAATCAAACCATGGTGGCCTGGCTTCAGTTTTATTCCTCACAGAAATCGGTATGTGAGGTAGAGACAACTCAGATAAATAGGACTAGAATGTGTCCCAGGCTGCCTGAATATCGTCGGTGTCTGAAATGACGCGAGATGATTTGGCGGCCTTTGGTTTCATAGCATAAAAATCGGCACGTCATATGTTTGGTCTTCGGGGAAGCACTTAACGAATAGGCAGTGAAAAGTCAAGGAAACAACTCTTTTTATCGGTTTTCAAAACACTTTCTCTGCTTTTCCTTCTGGTCTTCAAAACCTTTTGCGATGTTTTTGGGTTTGCAAAACATTTTGCGTTTTTTTGCGGTTTCCGGAGGGTACCGACGCGAATAAATATCTGAAAACGCTATTATAAGCAAAAATGCCAAGCTAACGTTCTAAGAAACCTGTCGGCCAGTGAACCCGACGACCAGACCAAGTAACCTTTTTAGGCGTGGCAGAATCGGAGGGCTCAGGAGGCAGGTTTCCGGTTGTGGTGTTGCTATCTGCAGGCATTTTCTCCACTAGTGATTGGGTCGATTCATTGGAGGACGAAGAACTGGAGTCGTCGTTCGACTCTGGTTCGATGTAAGCAACTTTGAGACGGTCGACTGAGATGATGTGCGTTTGCCGTTGCGTTCGATGACGAAGAAGCGATCCTTAAGTTGTAGGACCTTGAATAGACTTTCGTAAGGTCGTTCGAGTGGTCTGCGTAGACCATCAATGCGAATGAAGACAAACGGGCAGTGGTGAAGATCTTTGGGAACGTAAGACTTGCGATGCTGTTCCCGTACTGGGATAGATTTATTGGGGCGCATGCTCGTGGCTAGCTGCCGAGCGTAGTGCGCGTCGTAGCAAGGAGTGTTCGGGCTTTCAGAGAAGTCGCCTGGTAATCGGTGGTTGTCCATAGACCAGTTCGGCGCTTGACGTTTCGAGATCGGCTTTCAGCGCTGATCAAATTCCGAGTAGTACTATTGGCAGAACTTCTGTCCAACTACATGCACTGGCGGCACTTAGCGAGGCTTTAAGCTGTCGGTGGAAGCGTTCCATCATTCCGTTTGTTTGAGGATGGTAGGCAGTTGTCCAGTTGCGTTTACATCCGAGGACTTTGAGTAGGTCGTTGAATATCGACGATTCGAAGTGTGGACCACGGTCGGTAGTCACAGTAGCTGGACAGTCATGTGAAGCGACCCAGCGCTCGACGAATGCGCGCGTTATGGTCTCAGCGGATACATCGGGAATTGGAACAGCTTCAGTCCAACGAGTGGCGTGATCCACCATGGTCAGAATGTGGATCACACCTTTGGACGGAGGAAGTGGTCAGTTCAAGTTCAAGTGGGACCGGAACACTGGGAAAATCCCACGAATGTTCCACCTTCGAAAACGTCGTTGATCCAACAGGGAAAACGGTGCATTGATGTGCCAAAGCAGAACCAAATCAACATACACGAAGCACATGGTCAACCATGGAGAAAACAGTAGTGTCAGTAAGGGAAAGGAAACAGAGAAGACAAGCTTATCGAATTTCGTGGACAATATTAAGATGTAAGTTAGAATGAGTTAAAGAAGCGTAGGCTGTAGTAGACGAGTAAAAGCTTAAGACATGAAGGGGACGACTTTAAACTGCAGATCGAGAGCGTCAAGTCGATGCTCGAACTCTTCCACTGTCGGTACCACCACGAGGTCCGCAGGTAGTGCGTTCCAATAAGCTGACCCTGCGCGATAAGCGAAAAGCTGCCCAAACCCGGTCATACCGGGGTTTGTGCAACTTTAATGGGTGGCCACGAATGGTTGGTGCTCGAGTGGGGCGAAACAGTCCAGTCAAATCAGGACCAATCTGACCCATCAGTATACGATATGTGAGGACCAAGTCGCCGCCTGTAATACATGAAAAACATATCCAACTTACGTAGCCTCTCCGGGTACGTCAGCTTCTTTAATCTGTGCACCATTTTCGTCCCGGACTGCAGGACTCGTTCAACTGCCAGCTTATCACGAAACAGGCATGGAGGACAAGCCTGAACGCAGTATTCCAAGTGCGGCCTTACAAAAGCCGAAAAGAGTCTAACGAACATTTCGGTGGTCGTGATCCCGAATGACCTGCGGATCATCCACAACATGTTGAAACCACTGCGAGCAGCTGTCGTCCAGTGTTCACTGGACTTAAAGTCTGATGACAGCAAAACTCCGAGGTCAGATTGGAGTTGAACTCGCGGTACCTCGTTGCCGCCAAGCAAATAACGCGTCGGCAGGTCATTCGGACCAACGCGTAAAAATGAACATTTCGCTAAATTAACGGGCAACTGCCACAAAAGGGGAGAGTCCCAAAGTCTATCCAGAGCCCTCTGTAGGGTCAGTGAACCAATCGGATTGTCCATTGTGAACCAGAGTTTCAAGTCATCCGCAAACATTAGAAATGGCACACCCAATTCATCGGGTAGGTCATTAACGTATAAAGTGAAAAGGAGGGGGCCAAAAACTGAACCTTTCGGAACACCACTGAGAACACATTGGCGGAAAGACAGGCTGGAACCCACCCGCACACACATTTCCCTTCCGATTAGGAAAACTGAAATCCATCGTAAGATTGGTCCAGAAATACCGTAGGACTTCAGCTTGTACAAAAGGTGCGAATGTGGAACGGTGTCGAGGTGGAAATGAGCGAATCAAGTTGATAGTGACGGGAAGCGTCCTATCGGAGCGGCAACATGTCGATGAACTTTTGCTCGCTGGCAAGTCAGACAGTTGCGTGCCGAAAGTCTGACGTCGCGCCAGACGTATCTGTCGGTAATCATCTTGACTGAAGCGCGGATGCCAGGATGCGCGGTTGTGCAGCGTATCGAAGACTTTCCGGCGAAAGGCAGTTGGTACCAGTGGACGTGGATGTCCGTTAGAGACGTTGCAGATTATTGTACCTGTAGACGAAGGAAGCGGTCTAGGTACCAACTTTAACGTGGACTCTTCGCAGGATGACATTGTCTTTTTCGGCTTGATGAGCAGCGGCCATAGCTGACAGATCGATAGACTGATCGGTTGGAGACAGAGAGTTTACTCTTGAAAGAATGTCCGCCACGACGTTATCCTTTCCAGACACGTGTTGGACGCCCGTCGAAAACGGACAAGAAATCTAGATGACGAACTTCACGCGAAGAGTGTCGGGGCGAAGGGTTCTGGTAGGCGTAGACGAGTGGTTTGTGATCAGTAAAGATCGGAAAAGGATTCCCTTTGAGAAAGTGCTGAAAATGGCGTATGGCAGAGTTGCAGCGATTGTACATATCTCTACCAAGTTGCACCTTTCTATTCCCATTTGCATTATTTATTGTGCAGTTTTCTTTTAACTGACCAACAACTGATAAGAGTTTCTCGGATTTCCATTCGCTTGGTTTCGGCTACGCGTGCACTGTTGATCGTCGTCGGTCTGCCAGCATCGTTCATCGGATCTAACGCGTCGAATTATTGTGCCGACTGTTTCGTCTTCCGACCGGATTGTGCGACTAACTGACGGCCTATCGAGGCTCAGGCTTCACCTAAGGTCAGGTCCAGTATTCTTACTTTATAGACTGGAAGTTCTTTTTATGTAGGTTAAGCGCTTTCAGTTTGGCCTTTCCACTACATATGTGGTGACCCCATTTTCTTTTTTTGAAAGCTCAGAACTCCTTTTTAGCGCCTTTGCTATGTCGGACCACGTTTCCCGCACTGACAATTCAGAAAATTTTGTTGGTCACCCCTTCCCTGACTTCGATTCATCTAATTCCCACGTATGGCATTTACATTTGGAGGCTCCTTTTCGCATACGTCGTATTACTTCGCAGTCATTAATGTTCGCACATGTCCCTGCCCAGCTTCCTACCCACATCGCAACCGACCTTATAGATTTGCTCGATCCGATTCCGACCGAGGCACCTTACGATAAGCTGCAAGTCGCCGTAGTGAAGCGCACCACAGCTACGGACGAAGCTAGACTTCGACAGTTACTTTCCGGTGTTGAACTAGGCGATCGCACGCCGTCACAACTCCTCAGGCACATGCGTACGTTGGTCGGTTCCTCTAAGATAGATGACACAATCCTGCGACAGCTATGGACGAAATGTCTTAAAGCGAACACCTTAGCTCTTCTCGCTGTGCTCGCAGTTGATTTGTCTTTGGACAAGCTGGCCGAGACAGCAGACAAAGTTCATGAGTGCTTTCATAAAAACGCAGTATGTCACTCAGTTGAGTCGATCGCTAACGCCGATCATAAGACTGACCCGATTGAAGCCATTTCCGAGAGGTTATCAAAGCTGGAGCTCGCTATCTCGAGCATTAATAGCTACCGTGGTAGAAGCCCTAGACGCTCCTCTCGAAGTAGACGTAGTCCCGCCAGGAGTTCGACACGTCATTTCTGTTGGTACCATCACCGTTTTGGCGACGATGTAAGGAATTGTCGACCTGGTTGTAACCACCCGAAGGCATTCCACAAACCGCAGCACGGAAACCTCCACGACAGCCAGTGATGGCGACAGCTGTGTCTGGCAAATCTTATAGTCGCCTACTTTACGTCTACGATCCCTCAACCAATTCGTACTTCTTGGTTGACACCGGTGCCGAGGTCAGTGTTATTCCTCGTGATGCGGAAAAACGCAACCTACTTCCAACCGGGTTGATATTGCAAGCGGCGAACCGTACCAAGCTCCATACATACGGCCAGAAAATGCTGACACAACCTTGGTCTTCGTCGAAGTTTTCCCTTTGTTTTTCTCATCGCTGACGTAAAACGCCCCATCCTTGGTGTTGATTTCCTTACCAAGTTCGGCCTGGTCGTGGACCTACGTAACCGTAAACTATGCGATAGTTTGACATCCCTGTCTCTTTCGGGGAAAGTCACTTCGATCGGTCTTCGCTTGGCATTGCCCACCGACAATGTGTTATCCAAACTATTGCTGCAGTTTCCTGCTCTTTATCAATCGTCTAATGACTTTCCTGAGCCTAAGCACGAAATTACGCACCACATCTTAACACGTGGATCGCCAGTAAGCGCCCGACCTCTACGATTACCTCCAGACAAGCTCGCTATTGCCAAGACAGAGTTGGAGCATTTGCTTCGTCTCGATGTCGTTCGTCTTTCCAAAAGCCCATGGTCCACCCCGCTTCATATGGTTCTCAAAATGTCCAGCGGCGACTGGAGACCTTGCGAAGATCACCGGGCACTAAACAATCCCACCGTCTCCGACGGATATCCGATTCCGCACATCCATGATTTTTCAACTGGTTTGCATGGAAGAAGAATTTCTCTAAGATGGACATGGTGCGTGCATACTACCAAATTCCGGTTGCTCCCGAAGATATTCCCAAGACCGCCATTACCACAACATTTGGTCTTTATGAATTAGTTCACATGCCATTTGGTCTAGGAATTGCGCACAGACTTTCCAAAGGTTCATCGATCAAGTCCTTAGGGGGCTTGACTTCGTCTACGCTTACATTGACGATATTTTCGTGACCAGTTTCAATCGTGACGAGCATCTGTCACACCTTCGATCTATCTTCGAACGGTTTGCTCAGCACGGCGTCACGATCAATGTTGACAAATGTGCTTTTGGCCAAAGTACTCGTGATTTTTTGGGACAGCGAAATGATTGTGACGGCATTAGTCCGCTCCCCGAGAAAACACAAGCACACACACACACCATACACGTTAGCTAGAGGTGGGAAACACCTCAGCTACTGTGCCGCAATAACTAAAAGAAAAAGGGAATAAAATGCAACCGGTGCAAGCCAAATTAGCTAGCGGTAACGGACGAGCATCGTTCCGATAAGCCACTGCCGGCTACTATGCAGCAAAAAAGTAATTTACTATGCAAAATTATAAAATGTAAAATAATGAGATCGTTGTTGGAGGGGGAAGCTAAGAGGGATGGGGTGAGACAAAGAAACTCACAGCACGGACGCCACTGAGGTCGGCTCCTAGCCATATCAGCAAGTGTGTCCATCCAAACGTGTTCGCCGTTATTCGGACCAAAACCAGGAAGTCGAGACGCTTCAACCGAGGCCAGCTTACAAGTGAGAGCCTTCATTCCTCTCGACCATTTCATCGCTTGGCCACCCCTCCTCTTCTTCCATCTACACCCCCGACGCACAAACAACGCACGTCGCAGGAGTCGGTGGGCTGACATGCGTAACACGTGGCCGAACCATCGGAGCCCGGTGCGTGAAATAACGGTTGAGCGGTTCATTACTTTTTCCAGTGCCGTAAACCAGGCGTCGAACACGCTCGTAGCTTACTCGGTTTTCCCACTAGATGTAAGCTAAATTGCGAAGGCACCGGTGGTCGAACGTAACTAGCCTCGTTATGTCTGCTGATTTAAGTGGCCAGGTTTCACAACCGTACAGTAGGGTCGAACGTACCGCTGCATTGTACACTCTACCCTTCATGGCGAGGGAAGTCGGCCCGGCGCCATAAGTGACAAATGTTAGCAAAAGCGCCTCGAGCTTTTGCTATACGGTTCGTGATCTCATCTGCAATCCTACGGGCGCTGATATAACTTCCCAGATAGTTGAATTTTTGTACGACCTCTAGCTGATCCCCACCAAGGGTCATCCTAGGAGGCGGTCCAGACCAATCTTGGAGGAACGCTTTGTACTTCGATGGTGCAAAGCAAAACCCGAAGCGGTTGACAGCCAGTGCTAATCTATCCAGTGCCGCATGGCCCGTTTGCGGGCTGTCACAGATTAGAGCATACTCAAAGTCAAGAAGTCCTTCTCCTAGGAGCTGATCCACACCTTCTAAGTCGTGTCCTGTAAACGCGATTTCCATGACTTCGTCAACAACTAGGTTGAAAAGGAAAGGTGACAGCCGGCATCCTTGTCTCACAACGCTGGAGATATTAAACGGGCGACAACACCTTGTCGTAAGCCCTCCCTCTGCCTGAGCTAGGCGCGTATAATGCTCGGATAATATTCACATATTTCTCAGGTACACCTTTCCTGAGTAGACAGTCCCAAAGTGCACACTTATCCACCAAATCGAATGCACCTTTGATATCTAGAAACACGACAACGGTGGGCCGCCAATAAATGTGACGGTGCTCCAACAACTGATGCAAAGTGAAGATGTGGAAAATGCAGCCACGACCTCCACGAAACTCGGCTTGCTCTTTACGAATATGGCTTTCACAATTGCCAGTCAGTCTATGAAGGATAACAGGGTCAAGCAATTTGGAGGCGATGGAGATCAGACTGATTCCTCTATGGTTGCCGCATTCCGATCGTGAGCCTCCCTTGAAAATTAGGACTATGACGGAGCGGCTCCAGTCAGTTGGGACAGTTTCCTGCTCCCACAATCTCACTACTAACTCCTATAAAGCATCCGCAAGAGCAGTTCCCCCGAAGTTGAAGAGAGCTACAGGAAGATCATCTGGTACCGCGATTTTATTTAACTTCAACAGTCCGATCTCACGTTCGACTTCTGAACGAGAGGGTGGATCCAAAGGTGCAGCCCACGCAGCGGAGCGATCATTGGTCGGCGGAAAAGCTAACAATTCCGACCGATTATATTGCCTTTTAACGTGCTCAGCCCAACGCTGCAAGCGTTTCGACAAGCCGTACATAGGCTGTCCACTCTCGTCACTTATAGTTTCACTAACACCAGGTCTTCTGCTGCCCGTTTCCCGTATCAGCCGGATTAACTTAAGATGGTCACCAACGGCAGCGGCCATTTCCATCTCTGTCGCACGATGCGACCACTAGGATGCGCGGTCTTTCTTCAGCCGAACACGGAGTTCTGCCCGGAGCTCTTTGCGAGTTTCATTGTGTTCGCTTCCAGCCGGAATGTGCCGGCGGGTATCGATAAGTTCCAGAGACTGTGAAGAGACCCAATGTCCATGTTGGCGATTAGACTTACCACATGAGGATTCTCCTGCTGCCAGTGAGGTCTAGTGAATATGAGACCAATGAGATTCAAATGTCTTCAGTGAGCACTTACTCAACTCGCATCACAGCGTACTTTGATAGGCATTCAGAACAGCTGGCTTCGCCAGTTGGCTGGGGTCAATGCGGTCACAACGTCGTCGTGGGCGTCCGCCAAAACGCATCCGCATGTAAGCACATACAAGTGCATGGTCGGTGTCCACACCTGTGCTCCAAATCGAGCGACAGTTCTGGATGCAGCCTCTCCATCGGTAACTTATCGAAATGTGATCGATTTGCGTCCATAGCTGGTTCGGGGCTGGTGGGTGCCAAGTCACCCTCCGGCGGGTGCTATGTCGGAAATTAGTGCTCGCAAGAAATAAGCGAGCATCCTCACACAAATTAAGTAACCGCTCTCCGTTATCATTACGGGAACCTACACCATGTTGTCTGCCCAGATGCAGTTCATCAATGGATAATATTCCAACTTGAGTGTTCAGATCCCCAGCCAGCACAACAGTGTCCGAGCTTCTACTGTGTCGAAGGAGCTCATTCAATTGGCGATAGAAGTCGTCTCTTACCGAATCATGGCTAGAGCTTGTGGGTAATAATAAATAAAAAATATTGTGTCAGCTTTACGCCGTAACGGCGCTTCGCTGCCACGCGACCACCACCAGTCGCGCGCGGGCTGAGTATACTGCGAGGACGCCCACCCCTACGCGGATTCGAACCGGTGACCTCATGGTTGCAAAGCAAACGTGCAGACAACTCGGCCACCGGCCGACAGAGTTTGTGGGTGCATAGGCAGCGATGACGAATAGACACCTGTTAGTCCCACGCGACTTCGAAGCTTTGAACGAGCCAGCCAATCGGACCGCACACATTCGGCTACTGATTGGAATCCAAACAACAAGAGCAGCTTCAGCCCGGGGATTTAGGGCAACACTAACACCGGCTTGGCCGGTGCTCGAAGCTGCATCGTCACCGGATAGGCGCAATGACAAAGTGCTGCTGGTGTCACCTGAAGGGGATCGCAGAGTGAGCACAGAACTCGAGTCTTGCAGGCGGGTCTCCGATAAGCAGCAAATATCGATCGAGAGGGTCTCTAATGTTCGGGCAAGTGCTGCCTGTTGACCGATCTGTAGTAATGTGCGTACATTGAGGCATGCCAAGCTGACTGATGGTCGAGGGGAAGTCAATGAACTGGGCTTGGCCGCTTGGTTGGAAATGGGCTTGTTGACAGAGCAGGAAGGATATTCCGCGTTCATTTGTGAGTTGAAAATAGAAGGCAAAAGCTTAGCAAAGAAGGTAGGGAGGGCCAAGAATTGTGGGGTTGAAAAAAGTGGGGATAAAAGTGAAGTTGGAACGGGACGGTAAGAAAAAGCGTAAGAGGGGGATAAGAAAATGGGAAGGCTTGAGCAGTAGCATCCAAATCCCTATCCACCCTGCTCGATGCAGCAGATAGGGCACGGCTGATTATCCTCTGCGGTGGCCAGAGCATCGGGAAAATGTTTGAAGAGAAATTCATTGTATTATGGGCGTGCCGCAATCCTGCAAGTCTCCGTTGTTTTCTCGGCATGGTGAATTGCTACAGCCGTTTCATAACAGATTTCACAAGGGCTAATCCAGCCATTTACCGATATACTTAAATGCAGGTCACGAAAATTCGAGCCCACTCAAGCTATTGATGCATTTGACAAGATCAAGCAAGCGTTGTACAACGTTACCGCACTTAGTCATTGGTGGACTGATGTTGATAGCACTCATCCACAAGACTGATGCATCTCAGACCGCCATTGAGGTTGTTCTCCAGCAGGCAATCAACGGCCAACCTGAGCCGCTATCCTTTTTCTCTCGCAAAGTTCAACCAGCACAGACGCGATACAGCACCTTTGATAAAGAACTTTTGGCTATCTACCTCTCTATCAAACATTTTCGGCACCTGCTTAAAGGTCGTTCGTTTACCATTCTTACAGATCATAAACCAGTTGTCTTTGCTTTCGTGATTCATCCTACCGTTTCTAACCCGGAGAAATTCGTCATTTGGATTATATATCACAGTTTTCGACCGACATTCGCCACGTTGATGCTGCCAATAACGTTGTCGCCGATGCCATGTCGCGTATTTGTCTTCACGAAGTTCCACGGCAGACGATTAACTTAGAAGACATAGCAGCTCATCAGGGAGGAGATCCTGACTTTGTGCAACTGAGATTAAATCCATCGATCAAAAGATCACAGTTCCCAATCCTTAACTCAGACTCTAAAATTTACTGTGATATTTCTACCGGCAAGCCCCGGCCTTTTATTCCTCAGTAATACCGCTGAATCGTCGTTAATCAGGTGCATAGATTCTCACATCCGAGCCACCGTCAAGCTGATTACTGATCGCTTCATTGGGCACAACACGCGCTCCGAAATCCAGCAGTGGGTCAAACACTGTATTACTTGCCGAAGGAATCAAGTGGACGACCACAAAGAAGTAAGTCTCAATCGATATAAGGAGCATTAAAATTCCCCACGATAAGACTGTCATTTCCTGCACCGTGTTTCCTGATTGAGTCGAGCAAAACAGCTTCGGATCCTGAGTACGCTCTGTAGATGACACCAATCGTGCAAGATCTGCATCAAAATCACCATCATCGTCAATAGTAGCTGCAACCAAGTGAGCCATGAAATCCGCCTTCCAGTAAGGTATGACGCCGCCACGGAGCCTACTTGCAAGGCGGTGAGCTCGACAGAATCTATATTAAGGGGTAGAAACTTCCGAATCGATGATATCCGCAAACAGCCAAGTTTCAGTGAAGGCCATCAGATCCGGGTGCGTATCTGAAGCAAGCATCTGGACCTCATCAAGTTTATTTCGCAGACTGTGTACATTGGAAGAAAGTAAACGCAGTCCGTTCTTATGCTCTGCTGTCTTGGGTTGACGAGATTTGGCCTCCAACGAGTTCTCGGGGTTCTCCAGATTACGCAAATTGCACGATGTGGAGGTCTGTTTCATCATTCGCTCAGCGGGCCCGGAGCTCAGCAAAGGATGCTTTAATTTAATCCGATCTTTCGGAGAAAGATCTCTGGACGTAAACTGGCTCACCTTTGAAACATGTGATTCGTCGGAGGATGCATCGACATTTCGCTTCGCTTTGGCATACGCTCTTGAGGATGCGTACTTTAGAAGAATCCTCTTGCTTCCTGCCCAAGTGGAAGGCAGAAATAATGTTTAGCCCAACTCACCTTCAACGAATAAAATGGAAATCATCCGCTCAAGTAACGCTTGGTCATCCAGCATCCTTTTGCTGTGTCTGGTGGATTCTGGCACGTTCAGAATGATAAAACATCGTTCACGACAGGTCGATAGAGCGCGACTAGAGATCTGCGGCCGTGGTGACACACTGTCCTTGGTCAACTTTTTCAACTTGTTGATGTTGTCGAGAACAAATATCATTTGGGACTGAGAAGTAGTAGTCTTTGGTTTGGACTTTGACTTCGCCTGAATCTTACACATAGTTTGGCTACGACCACTTGGGACAATGGCAGTTTTCCTCACCACAGCTGCGTATGTTTCAGTCGTGGGTACACTGGGAAAGGCGAGTCAAAGGCTCCGACCAGGAAACAGAGGGGACGGCTTCATTTACCTGTGGGGTAGCTAAACCGGAATTATTCGTGGACGGGGAATGTGAGGAAACAAGAGTCCAACGAGGTGGAGGCTTCAAACTTCGTCGGAGTAGAATGATGGCTAAGGAGTGGAAGTCCGGCGTGAAGGCGTCGACTGTTTAATAAAAGTACGGCAGCGACTACATGAAACAGTGATAGCTGAAGTAGTGTATCGCTGCACTCATGTAGTTCAGGACAGATGTAGCATCAGGAAATATGCATCTATCCGTCATACTCAGAGTACTGTAGGCATGTGAACGCGAGGTCACACATTTACTGCAGCTCAGATATTCGGAAGTCATAGCTAACCTTGGATCAAGGGCTGTAGTGACAAGGAGAGTCAGCACGTACTGCCAGGATAGTTCTTCCCTCTCAATAAATCGAAGGCAAAACCTCACAAGATGTAAACTCAGAAAGGACGGCGCTCCCAAGCCCTACTGAACCTCAAAAATGACAAAGTGAGAGTATATTTACGGTTTTTCAACACTTGCCACACAAATTTGCAAGAAAAGCTCATGCCAGCTGGGTCGAGCGTGGGACACAAGTGAAGACAAGGAGAACACAGAGAGTAGCTTCCGAGTATGTTAGGACTTTTTCATTGAGTGGTAGAGAGCGGAACGGAGGTCCCGTATCAGCTCCTTCACTTCCCGATCTTCCAAGGCTTGCAGGCGTAGTAGCTGTGGCATAGCTCAGGATGTAGTAACAGTCCTGCAGGATCCTGGAGTATTCAGTAGGAAGATGTCTAGCAAACGTTTGAAACTCGCTTCTGACTGCGCAATGACAATCGGGTCCGGCAGTCGGTACCAGTCATTAAGTACTCGAGTAGAGAGAGAGGTAACATCTGAGCGGACTTTAAACCTCTTCGGTGTAAACAGCTTCCAACTGTGACCTCGAGTTGAACTGACAAGTCTTAGCTGAAAAACTGCCTCAGCTCGTTCCCCAACTCTCCTCGTAGGATATGCCTAGTATAGATGAGGTCTCTGCGACGTCGGCGATAGTCTAAAACAAAAAGGTTCATGCTCTGTAGTCGGGCGGGATGAGGGAGTTCGCGCAACCCAAAGGAAATTTCGAGGCACGTCGCTGATTTTTTGATCTTATCACTTTTATGCTTCGATACAGTGGCTAAGGCCGGAAGTCCGAGTTCTTTCGGTTCACAAAAAAACTGAAAAAAGCCAAATTTTCTATTCAGTGTTATTCAAATACTAGACCCAAACAAGGAGTTAAGAGGAAAATGCTCGGACAGTGAAACACGAAAAGCACGTCGTGACCTAGTACGAGACCGCACTAAACCAAAAGTGAAGGTAAAGAGAATAGGAAGTATCCATGGCTTACGCCTCGCGTCGATGCGTCTACGCGAGGTACAAGGATATCCATACCTTAGGGAGCACCGCGAGTTCACGCTCGGACCTGCAACACGTCAACTTCCGCACCGTGGAACTCGAGTATCGTAGGTACTGTTCCACCAATCGGTATCAAAATTAGGATAGGACAGAACAGAATCCAGGGACGAAACAAGGTTTCGCTTAATGAGCGTCTCGCATCGTGTGCCAGTAAGCGAAAAAAGCCCCCAGCAATGCGACTTGATAGAATATTCTTGATTCCCTAAGGGTGAAAAAAAACATTTAATTGCAAGACGAACAACACACTATCAGGAAGCAAGAACATTAGGAGCAGCCACAAAAGCTCAAGGAAATTCGTGAAACAGGGCCAGCCAATGTTTGTCTAGGCAACGTTTAAATTCCCCCATAGTTATGCATGCTAATAGAGCAGAAGAAAGTTTATTCCAAACAGGCACACTCTGGTTGGCGAAGAACCTGACTCTCAACTCCAGTCAAAATCTATGCTGCTTCTATTTAATGCAATAGTCAGAATCAGTGCATTAGGAAAAAAAGATAAATCTGTGCATGGTAAAAACAAAATTAACAATGCCGATTATCAATCTGCGAAAAGTCCCATTTATGGCACTGGCTCTGTGTCTAGTTAGTAGACTGTTGAGAATACCCATTTATGGCCAGTTGGTAGCACACAAAATAAGACATAAAATAAGACATAAAAACAGCAAAACATTAGGTGTCGCAGTACTATGAAGCTGCTAGTGCAGTCGGAACAATAACATGCGACGAACTGAGGTCCAGTTCAAGTGGGACTGAAACGATAGGATTATCCCGTGAGTGTTCCTTCTTCAGCGTATCGTTGAACCAGGAGTTGGCAGACCTTGAAATAATGATGGACCTAAAACAAAGACCGCACCACACCCTGTCCAACCAATTAATGCCCACTTATCTTGCCTGAGCATCCCCTGCTGGGCCGGTTACGTGAAGGAAGAAGGTGAAAAAGGTAAACTCAGAAGGCAAAAAGAGAGAAAGAGCTAAGCAAGTAGAATACCAAGATACCTGAGTCATTAAAAAAACAGAAAAGTGAAGGCAAGTCGGTTAGGAAAAAAGGTTTGGTGTTGCCACCCAAAAGCATAGAGCTAAAGCTCAAAACTCAAACGTAGGTTCCCCAACCACATGATCTGGAAGCGAATTCCAGCGATCTATAACGGCGCGACAGACGAGCTTCCGTCCTAATAGGATCAGATCGTGGTTCATGCAGTTTCAGTGGGTGACCGAGGAGATTAGGTACGTAGCGTAACAAAATAGCCTAGACAATTCCGGTGCGAGCTCACCCGTCAAAATACGTTAGGTGAGAATCAAGTCCCCTCCTATCCTTCGATAGTGCATGGAGTACATACCCAATCTAAGCAAGCGTTCAGGATACGTCTGTCCCGGTAGACCATGCACTAACGTAGTACCCAATCCTACCACCCTCTCCAAGTCCATTTTGTCTCGGATAAGACATGGTGGACAAGCCTGGATACAATATTCCAGGTGGGGTCGGACGAATGCCGAAAATAGCTTCACAAACAAACGGGTCGTTTGGACTCCGAAAGAGCGGCGGACAAACCACATCATACGAAACCCTCGACGAGCAGCCTTCTTCCAATTGTCGCCAGAATGAAGTGCTGATGCGTGTACGACTCCTAAATCAACCTGCTGAGTGACAACAGGGAGTTCACCACCGCCGACAACATATCGGGTAGGAAGATTAGCAGCTCCGGTTCGGAGAACAGAGCACTTGGCCCTATTTATGGGCAACTATTTCCAGAGCTTATCCAAGGCACCATGAATTTTCTCAGGACCCCCGAGATATCCACAATATTCCAGAGCTTAAGGTCGTCAGCAAACATTAGTGATGACACTCCTAGCTCTCCCGGCAAGTCATTTACATAGATCGCGAACAACAATGGCCCCAATACCGAGTCCTGTGGGACGCCACTAAGGAGAGCTTGCTTGAGCAAAAGGCTACTCTCACACGTACGCACTATTCCTTCCACTCAAGGAAGGCAGACACTCATTTGAGGGTATAACCAGACATCCCGTAAGAACTCAACTTTAGTGAGAGCCGAAGATGTGGAACAGTGTCAAAAGCTTTCGAAAAGTCCATGAATAGCACGTCTATAGCGTGGCCACTGTCTACCGCTTCGGCCCAGCTTTCACGAGCTACAAGTAGATTAGTCTGACAACGATCCACTCAAAATGGAACACACACGGGATTCTACTATCGTTCCAGTTCCATCTGAACTTGAACTTGAGCCAGGAATTGGTGAAGTGCTCAGTTCTTGGTGGATATAAAACGGAACACCCGTATGGCACCCTGGCCAACCAGGTAATGCCCAAGTTTACTGCCTTAGCAGTCCCTGCTGTGGCAGTCACGTGAAGTAAGCAAAGGATAGGAAGAGAAATCGAAGGTGCAGAATAAGGAATTGCACTTGAAATAAGAAAATAATATCAATGCGTGAAGAACAGTAGAGAAAAGAAAATATAAGTACGAAAATGCGACTTACTCAGGAAAATAGAAAGGTTTCGTGTTGTCACCCAAGAGCGTAAGTTGCCGCTCAAACCCCTTAACCGTAGATTCCATGACAACACTTTCCGGAAGCATGTTCCAGCGCTCGATGACTCTAAGTGACAGCCGGATTTCCGCCCTAATCCGATAGGCCCGCGGTTTGTCCAGCTTCAAGGAGTGAACGAGTAGAGCATACAATCTAGCGGGACTGAATAGCCAAGACAAATCTGGACCAACCTTCCCAGTCAAGATACGGTAGGTTAGGATTAGGTCTCCTCTAAGCCTTCGGTAGTGCATTGAATGCATTCCCAAACTAAGTAGACGCTCGGGGTACGTCCGTCCCCGTAATCCCTCGACTAACCTAGTACCCACTCGTAAAATCCTCTGTAGCTCCAATTTGTCCCTGACAAGGCAGGGCGGACAAGCCTGGACGCAGTATTCCAGATGAGGCCTAACGAAAGCCGAGAACAGTCTCGTAAATACGCCGCCCGTCAAGACTCCGAAAGAACGTCGTATTAACCACAACATGCGGGAACCTCTGCTTGCGGCCTTCTTCCAGTTGTCGCCGGAGTGTAAAGCCGAAGAGTGTACGACGCCTAGGTCAACCTGGCTAGATACACGGAAGAGTTTGACCCCACCGACAAAATACTTAGTAGGAGGGCAACCTCCTCCAATTCGAAGAACGGAGCACTCTGCCTGATTTATGGGCAGCAACCATAAAGTAGACCAGTCCCAAAGTTTATCCAAGGCTCGCTGAATAAATTCGGAACCACCAGGAACATCGACAATGTTCCACAGCTTTAGTTCATCAGCAAATAGCAGTGACAGTAACTCAAGCTCCGCGGGTAGGTCATCCACATAGATAGAGAACAGCAGCGGTCCAAGGACCGAGCCCTGCGGCAAGCCACTGAGCACACACTGCCCCCGTCCCCATTTTTGAAGATGGGTCAGATGGCAGCTTCCTTCCATTCGGAAGGCAATGCACAGCTGTCAAGGGATTTCTGAAACATCACAACGAGCGCTTCACTTAGTTTCGCAGTCAACTCATGCAACAGTTTCGGGTGAATTAAATCAGGCCCAAAGGCCTTAGAAGGGTTCAGCCCTTTTAACAGCCTACAAACTTCCGTCTCCGATACAATAAATTCAGATAGTCCTGAACCCTTTGGGATCCTGCAAACCAGCTCAACGCCTGTCAAAGAGGTTTCCCTTACAAACGCTGCCGCATATTGCCCACTAAGTACGCAGGCCTTGTCATAGTCCGTATGCCCATGAGTACCGTCACCACGCATCGATACTGGAATTAACATGTTCGAACCGCAGCGCCTTTTGACCTAAGCGAAGAATCTTTTTGGATTCTCTGAAGCTTCTTCCGC
>OX104065.1:65313722-65438233 GCA_944474145.2 Dicrocoelium dendriticum | reverse complement strand
GAAAGTAATATTAAACTCCGAGGGCATGACGCAAGTTCTGGTGGATAGCTCGTTAAACTTTCGAGCCAGGTTGCCAACAGAGATCTGGCTAAAGGCAGCAGGCGAACGGCCAAGAGTCGTAAGCAATTCGATGGAACTTGCAAACGCTGTGAATTCTTTATCTGCACAGTCCTGCGGAGAGACCGACACAACAGCACCCACGGCACACAACAGGACAGAGCACAGCACTAGTGAAACATCTGTTCAGGAACGCTCAATAATTCCATGCAACTTGACTGAAATTCATAAACCAAAAAACGGATCATGGCCTGCCGCCTAACGGCTGGCTTAAAAACTAACACAAAGTTGACATCCATCAATAAACTCCTACTAACAAAAGCCCTATCTTGCATGTACACAAAAGCCCAAGGCCTTCTAAGTAATTTGGCGGAATTTAGAGAACTATATGTCTCACAACCGCGGGGACCTCGTCATGATTACAGAGACATGGTTAAACGCCGAGATAACCGATTCTGAGATCAATTTACCCGGTATGTCGCTGCATCGGAACGATAGAACTGGAAAGGGTGGTGGTGTGATTCTTTATTATAATACAAACCTCGGGTGTGCTGTTATTGATCACCCAGAAATCCGAGCTCCGGATTCGCTTTGGTGACGCCTGTGGTTGCGAAACAGGGACACATGCCTACTAGCCGTGATTTATCACCCACCAAACTCAACCTCGGAAATGGACTCTAGACTGAAGCACGTCTTTAAGTTTGCTTTGAACAAGTCCTACACCCACACTCTTATCGCTAGAGACTTTACCGTGCACGACATAGAAAAGCCGGCAACCGACGTTACGCAGTTTAAAGCCTGCTTGCAAGAGCTAATTGCTAACCACCCTCTGTACAACCACGTAACCTCTCCCACAAGATTTCGAACTGCTAATAAGCCGTTGACACTGGATCTTGTACTCACTAACGGAAAACTCACGGTTGCTGGGATAGTTACAAGCACACAACTGGGTCGTAGTGACCATGTTACTCTATTCTTTGACTATATGTGTTATAATTGAGGGAACGCCGCCTCTGAGGTAATTGCGTGACAAGATTGTCGCTCGCACGGTTGGAGCACGCCTACGATGACAACTTGTAACGCTGGCCGCTCGAATGGAGTTGCGCTGACCTGATGACGCTAGCTTAGCCGGTGAGACGGAAAATTGAGCGAGCGTGTGAACGATTCTAGCCGCACTTGTTCGGATAGACGCTGAGACCTCGGAAACGGACACACACGAGAGGGGGGTGCGATAGACGCGCGCTAATGACTTAGATGCGAAGACTGGCCAGCTAACGATTCACACGCAATCACGTGACCCGACCGACTCCCAACTGAGGCGAAGAGAAAGAAAGGCAATTGGTCCCCTGTAGGCTCTTTTACGACCGACCAAGCGCAATCACAGCCAGTTCTATGGGTTATTAAGTTAGGGAAAACAGTCACCACGCAGAGGTGGTAGTTTGCAAATGAGCATTGTCGAAAGGTGCGCAGTTGGGGGGCGTCTTGGAGTGGCTGAGCTCTGCTGCGTTGTGGGGAGGAATTGGACCTCGGTTTCCACAGCCATTCTGCCGGGATTTCTGGCGTGCTTTTGCGGGAATATTTGACGTGCCCGCAACAATATGCTATGCGGAGTATGCTGAAAAGGAGGATGATAAAGAGAATACTTGCACGCACTATAATGTGTTATCTACGCTTGTTAAGGATACATCTTGGACTTTCTTAAACGAATTCACTCCAGATGTTGCTTGAGAGACCTTTATAAGGACGTTTAGCACACTGGTATTGCACGCATCAGAACAGAAGTCTTTCCAACCCAAAAGCAAGCATGTCATCTCTAAGGCGCAGAACACGCGATCAGCACTGGAAGCAGCTGATCTTCTAAGGCTTCATTACTCCGAAACTTTCCAGCAGGTTACGAGCCCAAATATTCTTCTCGTTTCTATTACTCGACCGTCGGGTTTAGGCAACATCACCTTCACCTCGGAAGCTGTGTTGAAGAGGTTGTTATGCTTGCGTATCCACAGTTCTCCTGGAGTCGACAACATTCGACCGAAGGCTCTGCAGGTATTGGCTAGTGATCTAGTAGAACAGCTGGCTGTTTTCTATCGGCAATGTCTAGAAGACAATCATACTGAACCAGTATGGCAGCGAGGTGTCATCACTCCTATGCATAAAGGAGGTAGCCGCACTGACCCTAAAAACTACCGTCCAATAACACTACTTCCCGTACTATCCAAAGTGATGGAATCAATCGTCGCAGATGCGCTGATGCAGTATCTGGAAAGCCACAACTTAAAAGCCCCAGAGCAACATAGCTTTCGTCAAAAGCATTCGTGTAATACTAACCTACTAATTGCACGTAATTGCTGGACTGAAGATGTTGAGGATGGAGCAGGAGTGGATGTTATTTACCTGGAATTTCCAAAAGCATTTGATCGCTTAGACCATCGAATTCCTCTTCAGAAGCTTCGGAGCTATGGCACTGACGACCCAACCCTGAATTAGATTAGAAATTTTCTGCACGAACGCCGACTGGAGTTGAGAGTCCGAGAATCATTATCCGATGCAATCGATGTGGTGTGTGGTGTATTGCAAGTCTCGGCGCTTGGACCTCGTCTATTCATGATGTTCATTAATGATTCGGCGAGATTAATTGCTTTCGATTTCCTATTTTTCGCTGATGATATCAAGATACTGCTAAAGACCAGAGGACCAGACAACCACGAAAGGCTCTAGTGCGATCTTAACACAGTGTCGAACTAGTCACTTCAAAACGCCCTACCACTCAACGTAGACAAATTTCGCGTTGTACACTTACGCAATAGACTTAACTATACAGAGTTGCTTGGGACAAACGGATTGCAGACCAGCTCTCAGGAACGTGACCTTGGTATGCTGGTATAAAGTGACCTCAACTGTTCAAAACAGGCTGAGGTACCTACCGAAAGAGGCAACTAGCACATCGGCATGCCGCGAATGACATTCAGGAGATTTGACCCATTATTCATGCCAATGATGCACAATTCCTACGTTCGCACGCATGTTGAATACGTTATCCAAGCTTGGTAACCTTGGTTGAAGCGCGACCTAGAGACGTTGGAGGCACCACAACGAAGAGCAACAAAGAAGGTAAATAGCCTGCGTTATCACTCTTACTACCGAAGGCTAAAGTTGCTGGGAATTTTCAGCGGACGTTATGGAAGGCTGCGCGGCGATCTCATATCAGCGTATAAGATATTGTGTAAATCCGAAAATTAGCCGCAACACGCAGCTCAGAGGTAACCGCTTAAAATTGTAGGAATAATATAACTGTCTAGAGTGTTGACGTAATTAATTTCCCTTTGGGTTTGCCAACTCTGGAACGCACTCGCAGATTCAGATGTATCCTCCCCTAAGGTGGACATTTTCAAAAAGCGATTATATGTTGCTCTTAGCTCCCAAAACTTTGTTACCTAAACTCTTCTATTGTGAATTACGTCAAACAAGCTTATCTACAGGATTTATGTACCAAATGAACCCAAGTGAGCGAACATATTTCACATTTCTCACGTCTTACATCAACGACCAATGCAGCCCAGTGTATCTTCGAAAGTTATCCTCGATTACTTTTAATTGTGCACCGATGTCATTGATCAGAGTAATCAACTCCGCAGACGTTTGGTAGATGAACCACCCCAATCACACTACGGGCAGCGTCAAGCAATTGCATTTACTTTGGGATAAATCAATATTCATCGTTCAACCAGTCACAAACACAGTCGCTCAGGTCAATGTTACAGCAGGAGTAAAAATACCCCACCACCCCCCGTTGTTCTGTGAGATTTGCGACACCGAACCCAATGCAACTGTTAAAACGCTGCACCCACAATCGACCGGTTGATGCACGCCTGCTGGTACATCTGCGCCCTTACGCCTGTTCTGCTTGACGCCTCGGCCACCTCGACAGGAAGGAAGACAGAAGAAGACATAGCCGAGTACAGTCGTATTAGGACCGAGAACACTCGTATTTATATGTCGGTCTCACCAAGCCTCTAAGCATCGGCTGGTGGATTTGGCTGTACGCCCACGCTCCACACTTGATTGTCCGCTCCCTCTGGCCAGTTCGCCGTCTTGCATGAGCACGCCAGTCTTCATCCACCTACCCTGGGCATGGCAACGTATGTGATGTCTGACGGGCGATTTCATCCGTTTCCGGTCAGAACTTGACAACAAGCATGCTGTCTAGTTCGGGATATTTTCAGCTTTCGGCTTGGCCCTGGCAACACGCTCGCAGGGTCTGTCCCAAGCACGATTTATAGCCAACAGGCGCGCGTTGGAAAACAGGGTTCTGGCCCGGCTTACATCACTTGGTCCGCTTTACTCTTCCCCGCAAGCGTTTTCTGTTGCTTCACATCTGTTGGCAACTTGCGTTGCCAGTATATTTATGCCTTATATCTTTTCCCTTTCTCTGTACATCGCGCTCCTTTTTAATACACCGTATCGATCCTTTGCCCCTGGAATGACTAGTTTGTTTGATCGATTGCCAGGCTTTTTGCACAGCTTGTGTATTTGCCCTAATTTGCATCATGTTTTTGAGTTGCACTCACAGATGTTTGGTGGTCGGTTTGGCGTACGGCATGAACACTGTTTTCTACCCGGTCGTTCGTGTTCTCAATACAGTAAGTGGGCGGAAAATAGTAGCGAAGTTCTGACACAACACCGCCAGGAGTCGTCGAGCTACCTGAAAACACTGTCCGCACAGATGTACTTTTGCTTAGTGTGAAAGAACAGCTACGGAACTTACCGCTGAAATTTGATGGCCTAACTATACAACGATGATAAACTTGCAGCTCACCTCAATCACATGCCACCTCGTCGCTACAGATTACCGAAGTATCAAGCACTCGTCGACGCGTTATGCCCGAACTGGAGGCGCACCTACCCAGCACGCCTACTACTGCTCCCCATTCGCGTTCGGATAAACCGGCAACGAGTGTCCCCACACCTAACTATGCTACATGCACCAACGTTTCAAAGTCTAGCGAACCGCAACTTCTGATTCAACGCTCTCATGATTCCAATATGTGGACCTCGATCTGTGACGTGCTAAACCCCTCCAAGTTTAAAGCCACCAATATCCAAAGAATGACTCGCTACCCTTCATCTCTGAGCGTCGGTAAGCCAAGACTTCCACGTGTCAATGTACAGCCAGCCCCGGCAGGGAGGATGTCCTGTTCTCAGCACACCTACTCAAAATCAATGCACCCTTGGCACCTACCACATTGGTATTTTCTCCAACATCTCATGGACTGAGCGCAGTGCGCGCAGGTAACAGTCAGCGCCACCCCGCAGAGCCTGCTCTATCATAGTGCATGGAGCTCAGAACTGGGTCCCTGAAGAAACCTTCCAACACCAACAGCAGCGCGCCTGTAATCAATGGCGTTTCTTCAACAGACACTAATCATTGTCAACGTAGCCATGACAGACGTTCACCGTCCTAGAATTTATAGAGGAACAGCCCAACTGCCCCTGTAAGTGACATTCCTCACCGTTAACATGGCAACCGACGCGCTCACTACCTGGTATGCCAGTAAAAGACGAACACCACCAACTGTCGGTCTGCGTCCTGAGAGCCACCCGGTGTTGGGGCGCACAGTCCGACACACACCCCAGCAAAAGCAGCCATTTGGTACCTTCGCCACTCGTGACTTAACTGCGACTAGGTGGTCCATCACCGAACCAACTGCCCCACTGCCTGGACCCACCACCTCCTCCTCTAAACACTCCAACTGGCAGTCCTCTAAGAACAACACGCCCACTATCCATCTCTGTTCTGAAGACCCACACACTGCATCCCTAACTTCCAACAACCTTGACGGATCCACCTATTCAAACTGGAAAAACGGTGTACTACCGGTCATCTGTTGGCCGGCAGCACCGTAACCGCTTCCGCAATCATCGTCCAGACAAGCCTCGGCTGCATTTACACGAACGCACAGGGATTCATGATCATACTTCTGTAACACCAGTCCCGAAGTTGTCAACGCTCGTGGACCTAAAAGCAATAACGGAAACATGGATATCTGGCGATATAACCGAAGGTGAAATTCAACTTCTTCACATGTCAGTCCTCCGCTCCGACAACGCAACCACAGATGGTGATGTCACATTATACCATGATACCTCCCTCAATTGCACTACCGTAACAAACACTACGTTGCAGTATCCCGACATCATGTGGTGCGAGGTCGTTCTAACCGACAAATACTCCTGCTGTCTTGGAAGTATTTAGCGCCCCCCTAACAACTCATCCGAGAAGGATGTACAACTCTTGCACGACGTCTACCTTACTCTATCCCACAAGCACATACGCCTTCTAATAACGAATGACTTTAACCAGTCTATTTCGCTCCGTTCCGACAGCTAACTCTGCGTCAAGTCACATTGATATCCTTCACACGGCTCCGCAATACAACTGCACGTACGAGATTCCAAAACAGCAACCAACAATGCATGATGAATCTTATCCACACTAACGAATGACTGATGCTTGAGCAAATCGTACATGATATCCCTCTGGGGCTCAGAAATCACCGCATCCTTCTTTTCGACTTTGTATGCTTTGCCCACAAACCCTACAACAAACTAACCCGTATCAAACGCTGGACTGATTGCGAAGAGTTCAGCGTTTTCATTTCTGTCAACAACTGTTCACCCGAACCTCAGTTGAGCGCAGGCAGCGCGTGGTCAAACATTTGCTTTCAGTGCGTGAATTGTGCCCCACGACAACGATCTGCAAGCAGGTTTCCATAAGGAAGCAACGTTTCACCCCGATCCGAAGTCGTACCCCGAAATGGCAGCTGGTGACCATTCGATGGTGTTAGCCAGCCTAGAGCTGTCGCTGCCCTACTCGCGTCTGCAAAAACCATCCCACAACTACTGGAAGACCGACTTCAATGGTCTAAATTGAGTCGCCAGTGAAGTAGCCTGGTCGCTGCCACAAGATTCATCGGTTGAAGCCTGTTGGTCTGTTATAAAAGGGTCTGCCATCGTTGTGTGCTCGTTTCGTACCACCAAGTATCAGAAAACTGGACAAGTGAATCCACATTGGTTCGACAGAGAGGATAGTTAAATGGCTCGACGGCGCGACCGTGGAATAGATTCCTCCTCTCTGGTTCTGCCGACGATTATGAGGCGTACAAAAGGCAGCGGAATCTATGCAACAGGGCAATAGCGTCTATAGTTTTAAAGAGAAGCTTGAAACCATAGTGAAGACGGTCCCCAAGAAGATTTTTGCTTATGTTGAGCGGCGTTTGAGGTCCGCAAGTGACGTAGCTGTGTTTGAGGACACTGGAGTACAGCCTCTGACCGCCAGCACTGAACGTGCCTCCGCACTGACGAAGTACTTTGCTTCGGTATATACAAGTGGGTATGCGCTTATCTCGACCTCGACATGTGCAGCCTCTACTGAACGCGAGGGCCTTGATTGCGGTAGATGTCCGCAGTTTACTTGCCAGTCTTGATGGCACAAAACCTGCCGGACTCGATGGACTTCATCTGCGAATTTTGAAGTCCTTATCGGCTATCATCCCGCCTGCCGTGACAGATCTGTTTAACAGATCGCTGTCCCAGGGTGCATTGCCGAGCGACTGAAATGATCGGTAGTGAAGGCGATTGCAAAAGGTGGTGACCCACGCAATGTGGACAATTACCGGCCGATATGTCTCACTTCGCTTTTGGAGGTGCTCGAGAAGCTTGTGAAAAAGGGGTTCCTCCAGCTGTTGGAGTCGCATGATCTCCTAACGCTGGCACAGTATGGCTTCATGAAAGACCACTCGTGCATCACCAACCTGCTGTTGACGCGGCCGGAATGGTTGCAAGCGTTGAATCGGGAGAAATCATTGAATGTTATCTACATTGATTTCAGTAAAGCTTTCGATAAAGTGAATCATGCGGTCCTGCTCCACAAGCTGAGAATGTGTATTGTTGGTGACGGACTGAACCAGTGGATAAGTGACTTCCTTGTTGGGAGAAGATGGCGGGTTGAGTTGGATGACCATCTAACGGAATGGTTCTCGTCCATTAGCGACGTACCCCAAGGCACAGTACTGGGGCCCATTTTGTTCCTGATCCACATTAACGAAGTATCGCAGCTTCTGCGGTCTCTCTGTGCATTATTTGCGGATGACCTGAAGCTTTGGAGGAGTATTGATTCTCCTGGCGATTGTGACGTCCTTCAGCAGGACCTCGACCGCCTATCCCGGTGGTCTGCAGAAATTGACCTACTGATTAACCCGACCAAGTCCTCGTTTATGAGCCTGGGGAGCGGTGGTAATGAGCGTGAGTACACCCTGGCCGGCCACCTGCTACATCACACCAGGTCAGTAAAGGATCTAGGCGTACTACCATGCTGTGATCTGAAGTCTGTCGACAACAGGAACACAGTGTACGCAAACGGGCTACGCCTGCTTTGGGCACTTAGACGCAGCTTCTGCACTTGGTCCGAAGAGATTGCCACCAGTCTGTTCTCTTCCATAATAAGACCGGTGCTGAAGTACGGTTCACGCGCCTATCGTCCGAACACAATAGGTGAGGTGCAGAGATTAGAACTGCACCGGCATGCGGCTACCGAGCTCATCCTCAGTTTACGGGGTATGTCATACGAGGGCCGATGTAGGAGACTAGGGCTTTATATCCTGTCACAGCATCGTCTTCGAGTTGACCTCATTATCACGCACCGGATACTGCATCTGGATTACTTCCCTATGTTGAAGCTGCTGCTGCACCTTCGCGCACCAAGCAGCGGACACCGGTACACATTAGGGGTACCAGATTTAAAGCACATCGCTCACCCTTTATGCTTCGAGCGTCGAGTGGTGAAATAATGGAACAAATCGCCGGAGACGTTAACCGAGGCAAAATCGGTGTCGGAATTTTAGAGATTCTTTGATTCCTCCTTTACTGACTACAAGGATGGGGTGCGTATCGAACTCGGAGATGATTTAGTGTAGCTGCAATATGGTGCCACCGCGCAGGAATCAGCGACGTGATTCCGCGCGTGTGCTCGATCCACCTAAGATGGAGCAACACAGCCTTTTATATTCTCGCTTGCTATACTCATTATTCAGTATTCGTCGCTGCTATTTGCCGACGACACCAAGCGCGCAATTAATGATCCAGATGATACCTGTGCACCTCAAAGGGACCTCACCAGTGACCCCCTGGAAATCAGCCCACAGTTTAACGATTCGAAATGTCACATGTTCTCCACCCGCCCTTCCGCTTCTCCAATATACTTCCTGGGGAAGTCTATTCTCCATGTCTTGTCGACCGAAAGAGATTTGGGTATAATCATCCAAAGCAATCTAGCTGTATCCGCTTCGTACAAAAAATCAGCCTCTGCTGCTAACCGCATGGTGGGACTTTTAAGACGTGCCTTCGGCCAAATTGACCCGTCGTATTTAAGCCTGCTCCTGAACGCCTTCTTCCGTCCTCACTTGGAGTTTGCTATTTAGGCTTGGTGCCATTGGCTGTTCAAAGTCCAATGTATATTTAAAGCCCCAAAACATCGGGTGACGAAATTAGTACGAGGTCTAAGACACTTAGATTATTAATAAAGGTTTCATCCCCTTGGCATCTTCTATCTGAAATGCCGATGTCTTCTGGGCGACTTGATACTTGTGTTTATAATGCTGTCTAACCGTGTACACTCCTGCCGCGATTTACTCAAACTATACCATATACTCCCAACTCCATGGTCCCTCACTCCGGCTCACACGTCAGCATGTCCGGCTGAATTGTAGGCGACACTTCTTCGCTTTTCGTGTCCGCGGCTCGTGGAAAGCCGTCCGTACCGACTTAGTCTGCGCACATACTGTAGCCGATTTCAAGACTCACTTGGACCATCATCTTGCCGAACTGCATCGCGATCTCCCCTGAGATAACTACCGACTATTCTGTATCTGATACCTCAGACTAGCCCCAGTGAACGCCCGGCCGCTTCTCACCTGAGGCAGCAACATGTTCTTCTTCTAACGAAAACGCTTCCGGTTTAAATGTTATTGGAGTCGGTCGTTTCTATTGTACCTTACCATTTCCTTAGCTGTAGCGGAGGACGTGATGGGATGTCACGTTTTGAGCCGGCGTGCATTCTGTCTAAAGGCTACATAGGGCCGATGGCTAACAATCGAGTCCAGCCCGCTATAAGACACGACTCAAACTCTTTACACCCTATAAGTTATGTAAAGTGTCAGCTTTTATTACCATTAAATAATATGTTCCAATGTTCCGTACAACGCCTGGAAGCGGTATTAAAGAAAATACCCGGAGGTGTATAGGTGCTATGGGGAATTCCTCTTGACTACCTTCTGACCTGAGAAAGACACCTGAAAAGTCCATCCATCGTTGAGACTGCATATGAGGATCTTTCGTCAAAAGATGACATGCTCATTGTAAACTTTGGAGAGTCTAGCTGCCTCATTTGAACCGCCTTCAAATATTGGTAAAACGCACCTCACACAGTGCAGTGTACAAATGGGTTCAAGTTCTACCGGAGTACAAAGTCGAGTACGCTGTTTACGCAGTGCTGTGGTTTTTGATGTGCCAGATAAGCTACAATTAAAAACTGTTCAGAAAGTGTTTTTCACTGCATGCGGTATCAATCTTGTTGGTCCGTTTGCATTAGACTACGCGAAAACGTAATACACTACGCGTGCTCCATACATTTCCTGTTCCAAAATGAACTAATAGCTAAACAGTTCACGCAAAAACTCAATTTCACCATGTAAATGCGACTTCCAAACGTTTGAAAATTGTAGCAGAAAACCCCGCTACAAGATTAGGCGACAAGCAGAGGCAAACACAACCACCAAACAGCCATCTGACGCTCCGCATCTAATTGTTAGTGGTCCACCTAGTGGTCACAATAATTTTGAGAGTAATACTCCGCCTGCTGCAGATAAGGATGATGTGACAAATAACAAAAATATTTTTGAAACGCAGTGGATCGCAGGAATATTCGGAACACTATCGTATTAGACGTTGTGTATAGTAGAACCCCAAATTTGGGCATTTTTGCGGCAAAAATCAATATCAGGTGCAAAAGTGGTTGCTGGAAGACCTCCACCAGGCAGCAGTTTCAGGATTAAGCATGATAAGCCGACGAAGCCCAATAAGCCCACAAGACACAGAGCTAGTGATGCTTATGTTGCTTTCTCTCGGAAGATCTGTTCTGGAGGTCATAAAAGCTTTTCTGATGTTGTTTCTTATATGCGAAATACCAACAATGCATTTCGGCGAATAACAACTGCATTATCCGCCGAATCTCAGATGCAAGCAAAACCACTACTTCAAGCCTCGACCTGTAATAGCCGTCTAAGTCCACTCTGACTAGTGTCTAAGCTCGTCAAGGATATCGATGGACCCCGTCAAACTTATCGACAATATAAGGGCGGCTGACCTAAAGTTATCGCAAGCGTTATTGAGCGACTCTGTATCATCATTCTGTTTGCATGCCCATCCATTCATTGTTCATAAAGTTATAGCAGAGATTCCGCCATCTTTTCATCTTACCCACCAGTGATTCGAGTATCAACACTATCCGGTCTTATTAATGAATCACGCGGGATATGCTGTTGCTGACTTAGGGATTGACACCAGGGTGCCTCCACCGCGTATAATTAACTCTTGCATATCGAACGCAGTAAGCGGATTATACCCAACGGTGGAAATAAGAGCTGCCCACTGAATCTTATCAATGCTTCAGACAATCAAAATCTTATAGGTTACATGATGCATATAGTACAGCCTTTAAAACCAGCGTTCACAAGCGAACTTGTGGGAAGCCAATCTTTTAACTCTTTCCTTCCCATAAGCTACTACAACAACCATGGACTTTTTTCCGTTAACCATTTTCTAGAGGACCATATTCTGTCACAACCCCCTCCGCTGTGATCACCTCCAAATTATTTTCCAACATTGGCAATACAAGCCCTGTTTCAACAATTTTTAGCCAGGGCCCAGACACCCGGTTTGAAACCCCTACGTTCATAAAGCAGCTTAAACAATCTTCTTTATATCTTACAACTATCGTAATATCTTTGATTAACATGCGTTCTCTTCATCCCAAGATCCACACGCTATGCACATTTGCTTTGGTGAATAAATGTGACATCATACACATAACTTAGGCTTGGTGCCATTATGACATGTCTGTGAATCAGCTATTTTCGGCTACGAAAAATTTATGAGAAATCGGCATAGTCGTCGGGGTGGAGGCTGCGTGACTTAGCTGAAAATTCACCGACAGCAGTAACGTTCGAGAAGCCAGTGCTGAACACCTTCCAGAAATCATTATGCATTACGAAATCTGTTAATCATCAGCAGCTGTTTATTGGATGTATACACAGCGCATCAAACTGCAGCCAAGATGATCTAGAAATTTGACGCTTGCAGTTGAGTGCGCCACTAATCTACTGTTTAAAAAATATCATCGGAGGTGATTTCAATCTGCCATCTATTACGTGGTCCATGTTAACTGCTCCATTGGAATGCCAAAAAGCGTATCTCCTGTATCCAAATGTATGGCTGGCAGCAGCATGTCTCCCAACCTACCAGAGGTCAAAGCACTCTGGATCACATATTTTCTTTGGGTATACCTATAATCAGTATTAACATTCCTGATGAATTTTCGGGTAGTGATCATCGGGTGGTCAAATGCTCTCTAAGACTACGGCACGGCCGATGTACATCACCCAATATATTATCGTTTATTTTTCAATTGCGTGTACTGCAACTCGTTCAAGGGTTTGGTTCATTCGATGACAACAACTTTTCACGACTTCTTTCTTTCTTCATGTCCACAGCAAGCAGCGGATCAGTTTTATAACATAACTGGCGTCTGCATCGATCCAGCAGTACCGCTAAAGTTTGTCCACCAAACTAAACATAAACTCGATGGTAATATATTAAAAGCAGTATGTAAGCTTCATAAGATACGGCGGAACTCCAGGTTGACTATTGACTTTGTGATATTACTCCAGAAATCCAATAGCAACAATGAACTGAAGCATCAAAATGATAAAACTTTCATTCTAGGAAAGTATTAAGCATTGGAAGACCATAGCAAAACAACTGAACTACACCGTGCCTGGGGTTCGAATCGCGGCAACACTTTCAGTTTGATCACCACCCGTGATGGAACATACGTCGATGCGCCAAGTGATATTTGCGAAGCTTTCAGCACTTATTTCGCCGAATCAAAAGTTAATGAATCATCAGACACACCAGCACTTATCACTCCACACAACGATGAAAGTTTATGCACAGTGGGATTCATTATTTCGAAACTCGCTGATCAAGTCTCTCGCTTATGCTCCTCGACTTGCGCAGGGCCTGATGGAATCACTCCCAGTTTAATAAAAAGCAGTGGTAGTGATTGCCTCTGCTTTTGTCCAATATCCTTATACTCTCTTTTAACAACAGAGTATGTCCTACTCAGATGAAGATTACTGTCGTTATACCGCGGCACAAAAATGGAGCCGCACACAAGGTTAAAACAAATCGTCCCACCAATCACCCACCCATAGTATCTAGATTAAAGGGAAGCATAGTGACAGATGAACTACTTATCTTCTTGAACAAGGCCAACATCAACCGCGATTCGCAGCAACGTATTATGCAAGGTCGATCCTGCGCAATATGACAAACAAATGTCCCAAACCCCACAATGGCCGCGATAGGTAACGGAAACAGTGTTGTCATCTTGTTCCAAGTTATACAAAAAGACTTTGATGTAGTGTCTCATCGAAGGTAACTCAACAAATTGAAGGCCATAGGCATTGGAGAACCCATGTTTTCTGTGCTGTCTTCATATCTAATTGGTAGACAGCAATTGGCGTGCATCGGCGACCATTCCTCTAGACCGAAAGCAGTCACCAGTGGAATAATACAAGTGTTGTTGGTCCACTTCTTTTTTCTTATATGTTAACGAGGGATTCCAGGGAATATGGTGCTACGTTTCTGTTTGCTGATGACATTAAAGTTGTCAAATCACAATGACGTGCAAATACCCAGGCAGTCGTATGTCTCATACAGGAAGAGTTATGTGCACTTGAGTCCTGGTGCCAACTGTGGCAGATGTCGTTTGTCGTGCATAAATGTCATATTTTGTCGTACAAATGCCAAGTAAGCGGATTGCAGAACTACGGCGAAGCAAACGATGAGTCCTTATTTTCATATTTAAAGTATTAATTGTTTTAATATGATTATTCTCATTATTGTTATTTCCATATCCCCACCAACTATCCAACGGGACTTGTAAAGTAACGTCTCTTAGCCCGTATAAATTCATTGTACAGTCAAATAGTCTTTAACTGCAAGGCACATACATCTCGCAATGCAGGGTCGTTCGTTTCTTGGGCATGCGAGGTTCAATTACCTTTAATTTATAGGAACATTGTGAGTTTCAAGTTTCGAAAGGCATAAAGCATATCGGCTACATATGGCATCGTAGTTTTTCAAGGAATCTCGCATCTGGCTTTACAAAACATATGTACTGCCTTGTATGGAATACTGCTCACTGGTTCAATCGAATCTGCGAAAATCTGACCAATATGCTTTGAGAGGGTCTAGCGACGCTTCAGGAAAAAGCTATGGCTATACCTCAAAGGTGACCTATAGAGAGCGTTGTGATATGCTTGGATTTTACCCACTCTGGCTTCGGAGAATAAAGCTAAACGTAGGTTTGTTTTACAAAAGCATAAACCATCAACTTCACAGTTATGATGACGGCGTTCACATATCTTTGTACAACAGATATCCGATCCGAAACAAAGAGATAAAGGGCACGATTTCAAAATCTAATACGAGTATCAGAGAACTTTTCCAATCCACTACTCAAAGGTTGGCAACAAATTTCCCAGAGATATCAGCAGATGCTCTACACTGCGTAATGTCAGGCGATTAATAGGCATTTAACCATGTAAAACGTGATTAATATGTTCAGGACATCACAATCCTTGGATAACGTTTTGGAGAACGGTATCGATGGTGCGTGGCTAAAGTTCGAACAACACATACATATTGTAGTAGCACGGAAGGCAAGAATCACAGGCGGAACGGACAAGCCGCGAAAACTAAGGAAGATGAAAAGTAACGAGGACACCGCGGACGAAAGTCGACAAAGTAGCTCGAGGCCTACGGAACAAGCCGGAAACGGACAACGAACGACAAACTATGTCAGGCCCAATGGAGATAGGGGCGGAGAGCCCGAATTTCCGGATATGCGTTTGGCTAAGCCTCCAGGAATAACCACGAGGAGAGCGGCGCATCCCCGATTAAGAAAGTCTGGAGCTCGCGGAAGCGAAGATACGAAGGCAAATCGGCGAACAGTGACTGCACTGATCGGCTGAAGTCGGGGCATGAATGTGCCACCGAGCGAAAGGGCAGTGTGTGGTGCGTGATGATCGAGGAATGTCTTCTGTACGTGCGCGCGTGCGTGCTAGCCTGTGAACCCGTTATGCGTTGACGATAGTCTGTGCGTCCATGCGGCTTGTTCTCGTTACGTTGGTGCCGCGACCAATCAGGATGAAGTTACTCTGGCCAGTTCAATTTTCAAACGGAAATGCGAAGGCGTGGCTTGACCAGTTCGAGGAAGTTGTGACTTGTAACGCAGTCAAGGGGATGCCAGCTTGCTAACGGTCTTGGGGACGTTGAAAACCTGCAGAGCGAGAGCGACGTACCTGCTAACACGGAAGTCCAAAGCCGGGTACTTTTATAGCGAAACGAAGAGAGTATTGCAGGAGGAGTTCGGGAAGGAAATTGCTCGACAACAGACACTTGAGAACTTTCACTAGGCAAAATGGGAGGAACAGGAAGATTTGATGGTATTCTTCCAGAAGTTGGGTAGAAACTTGGTAGTCGGGGTACCTGAGTTAAACTTGGCCGCGAAGTAACGACTCCTTAAAGGACAATTCGTCCAGAGCTTACCCAAACCCCTCCAGGACAAGGTAGAACTGACATTAATGGTTGGAGTGACCAAAGCAGAGGAGCCAGTGACTGTGGCTCAGAATCTTTGGAGCCAGTGACCATGGGAAGAATCCATCCGTCGGAAGTGAAACGCAAGGTTGAACAATTTACAGACATGGTGCAGTTAGAGTGATCACGGATGTCATCCACAGACAGCACGTGAAAACCGATCGATTTCCAGCGCGTGTGTTTGTATGTTAGCATGGAACTTTCAGCCAACCACATGGCACGTGAGCATCGATTGGTTTCGACCGTGTATAGTTAACGTCTTTCCCGCACAGCTGGTTGTATCATCAGTTGTGCGAATAAACGTTTTGAATCAGTGTCAATTCTGGCTTCTTACTACTAAGCAGGAGTTATAAGAGTCTGGCAGTGGAGATGGTTAATCAAAATATTATCATGCAATGGTTCCAAAATCAGCAACGTCAATTGGATCAACAGTAGAAATTAGTTGAAATTCCCGCAGGAAATTTTTCAGCACACAAATCAGATGGCAGATGTGATGGCAGAAGTGATACTCAACTCAAATTTGCATTGGCCAATGGAATTCAAGCATACAGTTACGACCCAGACAGTGGCAATACCATTTTAGCTTACTACAACAGATATGAAGACATTTTTATTTTCGACGGTTCAGCATTGTATGAATCAGCAATAATACGACTGTTGATGTACAAACTTGGATGTTCTGAACACAAGATATCGCAATTACATTCAGTCGAAACACCCAAGAGATTAAAGTTTACAAGAAACCATGGATAAACTTGCCATAATTTTTGGAGAGCGGACATCTATAACTAACTTTCGTTATAATTGTTTAAAGCTATTTAGAGCAGAAGTCGAAGATATTGTAACCCATGCAGGTAGAGTGAACATGGAATGTGAAAGGTTCCAATATAAAAGAATGTCAGACGATCTATTCAAAGCATACATTTTTAAGCTATTCATTCCAGTAGTTCACAAGCTACATAGCACAGCCTAGTCCGGAATAGCAACAGACGCGTTTCGCCCTATTGGGGCTGGTCAGTGGTGCGAATTCTCACGGTCCCCTACTGGGGATCGAACCCATGACCACTAGAGGCAGATACCAATTAGCCAGCAGCTTAAGCCACTGGGCCGTTCACGTTGTTAATTAACAATTTGCCAGTTACCTTATAAATTGACACTGCTCCCGATATAATAATCATTTCGTATTCGACTTGGAAAGGCATTGGAGTACCGGAGTATGGTGTTACAAAACGTATTGCTCGGAACGTTTCTGGCAAGTCAATTGTCTTTTTGGGACAATTAAACTGTAAGTTCACATTTCGAAACAATAAATACAGTGGAACATGTTTGATTGCAGCAGAAAATGAACTCAATTTATTAGATACTGAGGGGATAGATGAGTTACAATTATGGGATGTTCCAATCAGCTCAATTTGTGATTCCCAAACTCAGAGCATGCGAAATATGCTTCCAAGTGATATCGCAACTATTGATATAAAAGTGAAAAATGATATTTTGGCAAACTTGTAGGAAAAGTATGCTAGTGTTTTCAACCCAGGACTTGGACTGTGCACCAAAGTTCGGGTTACTTTGGATGTCGCATCTGAAGCAAAGCCAGTATCCCACTCAACCGTCTCATTGATGCAGAAATGAATCGCTTGGTGAAATTGGGTGTGCTAAAGAAGGTTAATTATTCAACCTGGGCTACTCCCATTAGGGTAGTTAAGAAAACCAGTGGCACGGTACGTATTTGTGGTGATTTTTCAACTGGACCAAATGACGCACTGCAGACACCGATACCCATTGCCCATTCCGGATGATTTGTTTGAGTAGTTAAATGGTAGCAAAATATTTTGAATAATTGAACTTTCTGATGCATATTTACAAGTCGAAGTTGATGAGGAATCAAGACATTTTCCCACCATTAATATTCATAATGGTCTATAGCAATACAACAGACTGCCGTTTGGAATAAAGTGTGTTCCGGCAATTTTCAACAAGTAATGGACACAATGCTAAACGGGTTGCCTTTTGCTATGGTTTACATGGATGACATAATAATCGTAAGCGCTTCAGTTGAGCTACATCAGGCACACCTAAATGAAGTGTTTGACAGGATCAGGAGTTTCGGATTTACGCTGCGAATCGACAAATGTGCGTTCTTCATGTCTCGAATTTCGTACCTTGGTTCAATCATCGATGCCAGTGGTCGTCGTCCTGATCCATCAAAAATTATGGCAATCCAACAACTACAAGTTCCAAAGGACAAGAAAAATTCCAGTCGTTTTTGGGACTAGTTAACTATTATAGCAACTTTGTCCCTAATATGCACTCGTTATGGATGCCACCAAATTAACTCCTGAAAAGTAATGCAAAATGGGTATGGTCCCCAGTTTATCAGTCGGCATTTGATGAAATAAAACGTATTTGCACTTCGGATCTTGCACTTGCACACTATGACCCGAAAATATCCGTCATAGTTGCTACCGATGCTTCAGAGTACGGGATTGGAGTAGCACTCTTGCACCGGTTTCCGGATGGCAGACAAAAGTCGGTCAGTCATGTTTCACGCACGCTAACAACAACTGAACGGAATTACAGCCAAATTGAAAAAGGAGGTTTAGCAATTGTGTGTGCAGTCAAACAGTTTCATAAGAATTTGCATGGTCGGAAATTCACGTAATGCACTGCTCACATGTACTTGCTGTCTATATTCAGCACCAAGAAAGGAATTCTTATTCACACCGCAAATCGCTTACAACGTTGGCTAACAAGACTTCTTGGATAGAATTTTACCATTATACACATCCGTTTGGAATGCTTTGGCCATGTTACAACCTTATCGCGCCTGAATGCTAACAGATCGAATTATTAGCCATATGAAGACACTGTCATCTCATCAGTTGAAGTTGATGTTGACATAAAATCCATCTTTGAGGAGTCCATACGAAACTTACCAGTTACGCACAATGACATTTGTGAGTCTACGCGGTCAGATAGCTGTTTATAACAAGTCATTTTTTTATCTTCGCAACGGTTGGCCAAGAATTCTATTGGACGCTGCAATTAAACCATATTTTGTGCTTAAAGATGCTTCAACAATAGTGAACGACTGTTTAATGCTAGAAGATCGCTTTGTGATCCCCAAAAATATCAGAGTAAAATTGATTCAAATGCTTCATGCCGGACACAAGGGAATTACACGAATGTAATCACTTGCCAGATGTTTTGCTTATTGGCCAAATATTGATAAGGATGTTAAAGGCACTGTTCGTAGTTGTTCCAAATGTGCGCAGGCTGCAATGTCCCCCTCAAAGTTGACCTGCATCCTTGGCCGAAATCAACTGCCCCCGGTATGCGGATTCATGTGGATTATGCAGGCCCTCTGAACAATCAATATTTTCTGCTTTTGTTGATTCATACTCAAAATAGCCAGAAAGAGTTCGCGCCACTCAACCAATGAGAGCTTCAACGATTGCAGTTCTTCGTCGTTATTTCGCAAAGTTTGGTTCCCCAGAAACACTTGTCACTGATAATGGTCCACAATTCACATCGAACAAATTCAACAAATTTGGGTAATCTATGGGTGTACAACATATAGGTAGTCCCATTTACCATCCCCAGTTCAATGGACAAGTTGAGAAGTTTGTGGATACATTCAAACATGCTCTGTTTAAACTAAAAGGAGAGGAAGATATTGCTATAAACGTGGATGTATTCTTACGCATGTATC
This sequence comes from Dicrocoelium dendriticum, assembly GCA_944474145.2. Lineage (NCBI taxonomy): Eukaryota > Metazoa > Platyhelminthes > Trematoda > Plagiorchiida > Dicrocoeliidae > Dicrocoelium > Dicrocoelium dendriticum. The sequence goes on along the minus strand of OX104065.1, from coordinate 65,418,471 downwards.
ATGCAACACCAAATCCTGTTCCCCCAAACCAGCAATCACCGTTGAGACCTTTAGTTGGTCGACGTTTACGCATACCGTTCGATGTCATGTTTTCAGCAAAGGAGACTAATAGGTGTGACCAGAAAATGGCAGATCAGTTCAATCGTAACCACGGTATTCGCATGAGGTATTTTCATCCCCGTGATCCAGTCTTTGTGTACAAGTTCGGGGATACACATAAACCTTGGATTCCCGAAATTGTCGAAGCAAGAAAAGGTAATATTCTGTATGAAGTGGAATGTCAAAACCGATTGACTACACGTCAGGTGAATCACATCAAACATCGTTATACACCCGAAGAGGTTCAGCATAATGACACTACAGAGATTCCCTTACACATCCTTTTAGATACATTTGCTTTGCCTAAGCCAATGGAACCACAAACAGAGCAGGACGTCGGTGTGAGCACAGAAGTGGAAGCTGGACGAAAACGTTCCGCACGTACACGCACTTCAATTCCGACTCAGTGTCATTCCAAGCAAACGATCTTCTTCATCCCATTTTGTTTATAACTGGGGAAGGTGTTAGAGTGATCACGGATGTCAGCCACACAAACAGCACGTGAAAATCGATCGATTTCCAGCGCGTGTGTTTGTATGTCAGCTTGGAACTTTCAGCCAACCACTTGTCACGTGAGCATCGAGTGGTTTGACCAAGTGTGTAGTTAACGGTTTTCCCCTACAGTTGGTTGTAACATCAGTTGTGCAAGTGAGCGTTGTAAGCAGTGTCAATTCTGGCTTCTTACTACTAAGCGGGAGTTATAGCATGCATACTCTGATGTCGAGGAAGGATGCACGAAGTAACAAATACGGAAACCGAGGTGGCCGCCGTTGTTTTCGGTGCAATCACATAAGCCGTCTGGCCAGATATTGTACCGAAGAAAGACTTTCTCACTGCTTTTCCTTATTCACACCCGGTAAGTGGAGAGTGCCAGTTCTAGAGGTCGCTACTCAAGGGGTGCCAGTCCGTGGGTGGTAGATACAGCGGCAGGAGCATCAATCAGGAAAAATTCGAGGGGGTTCTATTAGATCAGTGGTTCTCAAACATTTTGTGGTTGTTACCAACAAATCGGGTTCATTATAAAATTAGTTCTCAAAAATTTAGTTTAAAACGCAGAGCACCCACTAACTATTGCACTTTTTGCTTTAAATTTTGGAAAAGGAGTAATATTTTACGTACTTTCAATCCTTTTTGAGCAATCCTTAAATAAGCAGATGATATATGTATAATAATACGGTTGATATATATTAATTCAATAAGTTCTCGTATATTTTGAGCGGTTTGGGCTAAAGCACACTGTAAGTCGTGCTCCAAGTTCATTTTGGTCCTTGCTTTGGCGGGTGATCCTTGATCAAATGTGAACGGATGTCAGTGACTTCTCATTTGTTTCAATTTGAAGTGGTCGTCTATCACTTGAATTGACGGTAGATTAGCAATCGGAACTCGAGATTGCTGGTCCTCCACAGGAGGGAACACTGGATCGGACGAGCAGAGGAAGAGGGTTATATTAGCCAATCATACTGTTCATTATAAAGGTAAATTCGAAACTTTGTGAATGGTATTTAAAGCCCAAAGTGGGAAACTCCAGAAGGGTCAACTTACAGCCAATCAATTAATGCTACCCTCGTGTTAATTGGTCGCTTCACCCGGTTGGCTACTTGTTTGCCCCAATCCAAGCGGGCGAGTTTGGCTCTCCTACCAGGCCTTGGCTCCGTAACGATGATGGGCGCCTGAGTTGTTCACCTAGAGTTTTCTTTCCTAAAACTTCCCCCTTCGAGTTGTGTTGCACGATTTCAGCTTGGTGTTGAGCTGTACGGGTGACACGAATTTGCGTCGCCGCTTCGGTCTCTGTGCTGTCAGGTTTCGGGGCGATTTAGGTGGCTGACGTGTTTGGGCGTGTTGGGGAGTTTCCGCTTCACCTGCATCGACCAGTATGTCCAGAGGTAATTGCGCTGCTGGCACTTGTTGTTGAAGTTGTCCGCCAGTCCCTACCTCTAACGGCTAATTGGCATACCTCAACGAAATTGCCGTTCCTATCTGGATACCGTAGATCACGTCACTACGTGTGTATAGCACAAGGTCCTTGGCTCATTTGGGATAGTGGATGCGATGATACCCCGCCAGAACTTGTTGGCCAGCAGGAAAGGCTCATTTTCGAGCACCGTATCGAATGTTGAATTGACGTTCCATCTGAAAGTTGCGGGACAGTAATTGTTCCTTACACGGTCTGAGGGCATCATGCGGCACAAGGATTTGACTTTGAAAGAGAGCTTCAGCCAGGTATTGTGCGTTCGGAGTGTGTGGATTTGCAGCTGTGCGATAAGTCAGGAGAAACGCGTCAAGAATCGCCGCCAAGGTACCTTTTCCCTTTATGTTCATCAAAGCTCCTTTGCGTGTATCCACAAAGCGTTCTATTTGCCCGCCTGATTGTGTTTGGAAAAGTGGAGACCTTATAAAAATAAATAAATAAGTAACTTATTTCTCGACGATGCAGAAGACTAGTCCTACATAGGGAAAGAACAAAATATCTACAGATTTTTCATTTAGTCCCCTACCTTTTAGATGGGAATATGCACTATGTTATATCCATGCAAGGTTCACCCAGGTGCATTGTTCACGGTGAAGTGCAGAAGATTGTACTGGGGTTATATCCTTCGTTAATGGATGTCCCATCGATCTGGAACAGCTCAGACTGACCAAAAGGCGGAAATGGGAATTTCGTGGATGGGAGTGACTAATTGTTGTAAGGAAAAGCAGCAGTACGGTGGCGTTGCGTCTGGGTACGGAGGCAAAATAGTTGGTCATCGAGTGAATAAGGACCAAATATATTGACATCGAATGCTGACTTTAAAAGGAAACAATTGCAGTTGAGTAGCATAGGCATGCATTTCACAAGCATTGCGCATTGTTTGAAATGGCGATAAAACGACGATTCTCATTTGGTTAATGTTCGCCATGTTGAATGACGCCATTGTGTATTGTCTTAGGATTTGTGCGCGTCATAAAAGCGCTAAGCAAGTGGAGGATGCGATGCAAAAGAATATGTTCTAGTGATTACCAACGAAGAGGATATGTTTGATGTGTTGGTTGCAGACTGCCCGTTGGGTCGCAGTGACCAAGCAGTCATCAGTTTGAAAATTCGTCTGCTATGCAGAATATCGGAATGAGAACGATGAGACTGTGCGAACGATCACAAGCTAAGCTCGATTAGCGCAGGTTGTCAGCGCCACAACTTGGTCGTTCCTTGACGAAGAACCCCCGGAAGTGGCCTGGCTCGAGTTCGTCAAAAATTCAGTCAGCTGATTGCAGAGGCTTCAGAGGTAAAAATTTGCAGAAAGTGTACATCAGTTTCTTTCGTTAGGAGTAGAACTCAAAAATGGATAACAGTACACAACGCATCATGGCGAGTGTACAGAGAAGCTCCAGCACCAGAAACTTGGGACGAATACGTAGCCCAACGTAACCACTGTACTCAAATGCTAAGAGAAGAAAAAACCGTATATCAGCAGAGCATAGCAAAACCTTCATTGTTAACTATAAACTGCTGTACAAGCACGTCAATAGCCCACGAAAAGTGAGACAATGATTTACTCCACTCAGGACGGCTGATGGCCCAACAAGAACGTCTGTGGAAGCAGCAAACGCGCTGCGGATGCAATATGCCCCCATGTTCCAGAGGGTCTTACCCTCAGGCGATCTACCAACCGTTGTCGTCTCCTCACAATGACTAAACCACATTACTTTTACCGCGGAGGCTATGCTGCAAAAGTTGACTTTTCTACGCAAACACAGCTCGCCGGGTGTCGATACCATTCGTTCAGAGGCACTGAAAGCAACAACAAGCCAACTGGCAGAATCTATAGCTCAATTTTACCAGCGCTGCTTAGACCAGAACCAAGTTCTCGGTATGTGGGAGTTTGGAATAATAACCACGATTCACAAAGGTGGAAGCAGAACTAATCCCTCCGATTACCGCCCAGTATCCCTTCTTCCTATACTCCCCAAGGTCATGGAATCCATAGTTGCCGATGCACTGGTGTGTTATCTGGAACACTGTAACATCCTCACGCCTGAGCATCACGGTTTCCGTCGACAGCGATCATGTACAAGGAATTTACTCATCGCACGCAGTAGTTGAACCGAGTCAGCTGACGCTGCGGAAGGTGTTGATGTGATCTACCTGGATCTTTCCGAGGCTTTCGATCGTCTAGACCATCGGATACTACTCTCCAAGCTGCAGCATTACGGGATCGGCGACCCTCTTTTAAGCTGGATTGCAACTTTCTACTTCAACGGCAATTAGTGGTCAGAGTTCGGAGCTTTTTATCGGGCCCCAGACAAGTCGACTGTGGTGCACCGCAGGGCTCAGTTGTAGGTCCACGTTTGTTTTTAGTGTTTATTAATGATATCGCACAGGGAATCGCTTCAAACTTCCTAATGTTTGCCTACGATATCAATATTTGGCACACGATCCAGGTGAACACCGAACAGCATCTGCTTCAGTGACCTGAATACGGTATATAAATGGTCAACCCAAATTTTACTGCATTTCAACGTCAGTAAATGCAAGGTACTTTACTTCCGACATCAGAGTAGCTACTCATACCGGCTCGGAACGATTATACTACAACGACCAACTCTCGAACGTGACTTGAGTGTCCTGGTTCAAGATGACTTGGGTTGCTTCAGGCAATCCGAAAAGTCCTCAAATACTGGAGACCAACACGTCGGATTGTTGTAACGGGCGTTTGGACAAATAAATAGCTCCATATTTCGACAAATGATCAGTGCGTATGTTCGCCGCCATGTCGAATACGCAATTCAAGCCTGGCATCCATGGCTGAAACACGACCTTAATGCACTGGAGCAGCCACAACCTCGGGCATCTAAGAACGTAATTGGAATGAGCAATCTTTCATACCAGGTGAGGCTGCGACGATTGTGGGTGTCCAGTAGAAGCTATCGCAGACTACGAGGTGACCTGATTCTGGCATACTTAATTCTGCGAGACCCACATCATGTGTGCCGCCCTTTACTGCGACTCGGCACCAATACAACCTTGAGGGGCCACTCACTGAAACTCGCTGTACAGTATAGCCGTCTGGAGTGCCGCAGAAATTTCTTTTCCATTCGTGTCTGTCACCCGTGGAATGCTGTCCCAGAATCGGTCGTCTCTGCACCGACACTATTAGTATTCAAAAGACGGTCGGATGATGCACTCACCCACTTACACTTTATCAATTAGTGTTACGTCTCTATCCTACACCTGGAGTTTACCATAGAATTATTTGATGTTAACTGCGGGTGCTGTGGATCTAAGTGGATTTCAGGACTACGGTGGAGTAAACGATAAGCCCTTATTTTCATATTTAAAGTACTAACTTTTTTACTATCATTAATATTATGTTGATATCCCCACTAACTATTCAACGGGACTTGTAAAGCAACGCTTCTTAACCCGTATAAATTCATTGTTCATTGAACGTCATGAACATTTTGCAAGTATTCGTTGGTGACTCCGTATTCAGAGGGTTTCCCGTACCAATATGTGAATTTCAGCCGCGTACATTCCAAGCGTGTTGCCTCCCATGGGAAGCGGTACGTGATATTGCATGCACTAACGGTTTCAATAATAGTATCCATGACAACTTTTTTGGGTACTGGCCTCGGCGCGTTAAGTGTAATTTCGAGCTTGCCATACTATTGGATATTTTTAGCGGAAATATTGCGGGAAACAATGTGTGATTAAACACGAGAAACAAATTTTTACTATTGTCTAATTCCATGTGCTCCAAGTCAACTTTGGCCGTGATGTTTGTGTTGAATCTAACGTTTATGTGACGCTTCCCGGCGAAGTTTTCGGTTTTCCTGTCCACTAACCCGTTTTCCAGTTTTTACCTTTTACCTGTAAGTCGTTTTACTGCGCATACGTGTTACAATTCTGCTGTTTTCCACTTTATAATGTCCACATCATTATGCACCTATGCGGGCGTAGAGGCTTTTGCCACTTGTGGGAGCGCAAGCTTTGCTTTACTGGTGACTGACGATTCTGCCGGCATGCAGTGGGACGACTGCAACCGGAGGTATGATTACCAGTGCGCCGATCTGACTGCTAAACCGTACGCAATGCTATTTACCAGCGACACTGCTTTTTATCTGTGTCAGCTTTTGTGGACGCCGACAGGGTCGCCTGACAGTAGGTTTTTGATACCGGGTGATCTCAATCTACCCGAAGTTTCTTCGGCAGATCTTTCTTGTAACTCTGTGTTAGGTTTTTTTCGGTGCAGTGCCTCTTGATAGTGCGCCCCAAGTGTCGTTGCATCGGTTAATGGACGCCCAAGTACCGTCTATTTTGGACCTCATATTTACCAAGTCACTAGTCTCCTCGGGTAACAGCACTTACTGCTCTCCCTTAGGTGCCGAAAATGATGCGCATTTATCCTTTGGCTGTACTGTGTTCAAACGTCACCATGGCATCGCTGAGCAATATCCCGAGATATGGCGTGCGAACTGTCAAGCACTGCGTACCAAGGCGTGTAAGTCGATCAACCGAGTCGAATGCGGCACGAATGTCCAGGTATGCAACGATGGTAGGTCTATGGTAAATTTGGCTGTGTTGCAGGATTTGATGGAGTGTGAATATACGATCCACACACCCGCGGCCAGGTCGGAAGTCAGCTTGTTCTTCCCGGTACTGGGATTCGCAAATGAGAGATAGTCTACGGAGTAGAATGGGTGCCAATAGCTTGGAGGCAACCGGAATGAGACCAATGCCCCAGTGAGTGGTATACGGAATGATAACTGGCTGGCCCCAAGGAAAAGGCACATTATCTTCATGCCAAATTTTGGAGAATGGTGAGGTTAGCTGGATATTGAAAACTGAGCCTTCATATTTGAAGAGCTCCGGAGGATGTCTGTCTGAACCGGCAACCCTGTATCGTCTTAGGTGTCGAATTGTAAAACAAGCTTTTGCTAAGCTGGGTGGATCAAGTGTGGCCACACAGGGCGGGAAGCTGAGTTCATAGGGCATATAAGTGCAGGGTGAGGGCCAATTTAACTGGGAATTAAAATGTTCGGCCTAACGATCCGAACGTCTCTGTAAGTTGGCGATCGGTAAGCCAATCGCTTCGCATATAGTCTCACTGACACCAGGTTTTCTGTGGTCAGTGGATCGAATGAACTAGAAGAAGAAGAGGAGGAGACAGCGGTCTGCATTTCCGAAGCACGCGGGGACCACCAGGCTTCACGGTCACTGCGTAGGCTTTGTTTGAACGGCGCACTTCATCATGACTAGACTCCTCTGGAACATTCCTGCGGCGGTCACAGATCCAAAGAGCGCGTGGAATTCCAGGCCTTCATAGTGTGTCGATTAAGACCACAGAATGGATCATGGTCCTCTGCACGCAAGTAAAGTGTTACTCGATAATTTGCTGTTGACTTAGTTCCTCATACGTATATGCATGATGTTGCCTCAGTTGCAGTACAGTGTCATTTCTTTTATCTTATTTACACGTGCATGCATTGCCCCTTGGGATACGTACATCTCCATTACCACTTCCTGTTGTATGACGCAAAGCATGAGATGATACGTCTCGTTAACGTTTATCTGCATGGCAAACAACACGGTACCACGTTTGCATGTTCAGCGTTTACCCCTGCTGGCCTTATAGTACAGGTGCGCAATGTGCGTTTCCATGCCCGCGTGCACCTTATCTCGCGGATAAGACAAATTCACTACCATTAGACGTCCATGTTATTCCGACATCCGTGAGTACCACATAGTGGTAGTCGGCAGGAGGTATACAGGTTTGTAACGCAATACTAGTGCAACGTGAAACGTTTCCATCCACATCCCTGATGAAATGCTCCCGGACCTCTTCCTACTCAGGTGATGCAGGACGAGCCATGGACTGTAAGTTTAGAGCCTCCGTCGGAGGCCGAGGTCCGAAACGCGATCACAGCGCTCAATCGTTTTCGTGCCGCTGGCCCGGATTCCGTGTCGCACTATTTAAGGATGGAGGTGAGGTCCTCTGCAAAGCACTGACCTCCCTATTCGAACGTATCTGGAACGAAGAGAGTGTGCCGGCTAATTGGAGCGAATCGATTGTAGTGGCAATATACAAAAAGGGCAGTCGCACAGACTGTGCCAACCACAGGGGTATTAGCCTAACGCCAGTTGTGACAAAGTTACTGATCTCGATTATCGTTCGTCGCCTCACTGCAGAACGGGAATCTCGGATTAGAGAAGAGCAGGCCGGTTTTCGCCCAGGACGTGGTTGTATAGAACATATATTTACTTTGCGGCAGGTGCTAGAGCAGCGCCACGCATACCGCAGACCGACAATAGCTGTGTTCCTCGATTTCAAGAGTGCGTTCGATTCAGTCGATCGATCGATTCTGTTCGAATTACTTGCGCGAAAATGTGTTCACACGAAATATGTGAACATCCTTCGTGCTCTATACTCGAACACTACAGGCCGCGTCAGGGTCTATGGTTCCCTATCGGATAGCTTTTTGACTACAAGTGGCGTTCGTCAGGGTTGTCCGATTTCCCCGCTTTTATTCAATTTTGTCGTGGATTCTATCATGAAGTGTACTTTGCGGAATCTCACGATGTAGGCGTTGAAGTGCTGCCTGGTGAAAGGTTAGTTGATCTAGATTATGCGGACGATATCGTCTTGCTTTTCGACAATGTTGAGGCGGCACAATCAACCCAGAATAGCCTATCCATAGTGGTCCCATTATTTGGTACGCACTTCGCACCTTCAAAGTGCAAAGTGTTGCTGCAGGATCACCAGCCACTTGATGACCCCTTGACGCTTGCTAACGAGGAACTCGAGGTGGTTGATCAATTCACTTATCTTGGCAGCTGCATCAGCAATGATGGGCGCATGGAAACTGACGTGAGCTCACGCATTGCAAAGGCCAGAGCTGCCTTCTTGAACCTGCGTCATCTTTGGCGACAGAAGGGAGTTTCCCTCCGTCTGAAAGGCCGTGTATACATGACCACAGTGAGGGCCGTTCTGCTCTATTGTAGTGAAACTTGGCCCCTTCGGTCTGAAGATCTGAGGCGCCTTCAAGTCTTTGATCATCGTTGTTTGCGAAGCATTGCTGGTGTCGGATGGTACCAGCGTGTCCGCAACGATGATGTGCGTAGGCGAGTACTAGGTGGTGATAATCATGCTAGCTCCCTAGAACAACAGATAGCACTGAATAAGTTGCGTTGGCTTGGGCACGTGCTACGTATGCCTGGTCACCGCTTACCTATGAGGGCCTTGTTCAGTTTACCAGGTGTAGGATGGCGCAAGGCTCGAGGTAGACAGAAGTTGACTTGGCAGCGGGAAATGAAGTCACTGACGACCAAACTGGGTGCCGTTGGTCCGTCTCGCCTTCCGGGTTGGAGTCCACGTGACTCACCTTGTGTTTGCCTCGAGACTTTACAGGACATGGCTCGCAGTAGACACCAGTGTCGCGTCTGCTGCCGTCTCCTAATCGGATTGCCTGTTTAAAGTGTGTTTGGTGCTGAGTTATCTGCGGGTTAATGACTGATTATGACGCGTGGCAGTGAAAGCCGCAAGGAAGCTCTCACCGATGCCATCTTATCTTTGCACTGTAGCCAGCTGTTTGTGACGGTATGTTGTCTACGCAAGGTGTCGGCGCCTTGACCCTAAATGTTTGCTTAGTTCATTTAGGTTTCCAGGTAAGTCCCCATTCTCTCCCTCTTATTCTTCATTTCATAGGTCCTCATGGTTGTATGGCAGCGAAGCATCAGTTCAAATGGCTGATGTACTGCTGTTGATGATTGATTGATGAGTTCCAGTTTGGCATATGCCACTGACATTTCTCTAAAGCCTACACAGTTGGTTACATAGTAGCAGAGGGGTCATTTCAACACGATTGCCATTCCGTGCACAATTTGCGTAAGATCCCTCCTGAGAAAACCGTTTTCCATTCAGCAGCACATCCTTGACTTCAACAACTTCAGTACATGTAACCACTTATATTGCGTATATGATTATCCTCTCTATCACGCCACACTCTATGTACTATTTAGAATCCTGACCAAGAGTCACACTGTAGAGGGACCGCTTCCAAGAATGCGTCGGGGGAGCTCTTAGGAGCTAGCTAAGAGCGGATCGAGAAGGACGGCTAGCGACGAGCCTGGGCCCGGAACTTCGGAGCGGGAATATGGGGACAGCGCAATAAATCAGACATATACGCCGCTAGCGCAGCCCACAGGACCGACGCCGAGCCGATTGACACAGCCCAGAACAAGCAAGTCGAGAGCTCTCGAACGACTCCTGGCCGATCCGAATCGGGTACAGAGAAGTGGGGATCGAGGCGAAAACAAGAGGGCGGATCTTCCAAGTCAGAGCTCCCGAGGCGAAAGGACTGGCTCGTCTCTAACATCCGTACCTGTGTTGCGTTGTGGGACGGAAATCTAGTCGATATTCGATGGCGCGCGTGAGACCCGGGGGTGCCCATTTTCGGTGTGCAATAAACGTCTACCCCCCTGTCTTGTCGTTGTCGCTACAACACTACATCGGGGACAACTACACCGCTGGATAATGCTACCAACATTTATCAGGGTTAGTGATGTTACTTCGACGGCAGGCACTGCTCACGGCGAAGTTCCCCAGGATCAGTACTCGGTCCGTTGCTATTCCTCATGGTAATAAATGACTTGGTCCCTCTAGTTGAAGACCCCTCCTATATGTTTGCTGACGACTTATAGCTTGTCGGTAGGGCTTCGTTATCTAGAGATATTTCCACCGTTCTTAATTACTCACATTTATGAAGCTTACCACTGAGCATTAGCAGATGTCAAATTCTAACCCGCTTGATGAAGTGTTTACTGTGCGTACATCTAATGGATCCCCAACACTGCAGCATGTCACCGAGGCACGCGAGCAAGGTGTCCTCGTGAGGAGTGAATTCAAGCCCTCGGCGTGATGCGGGCATGGGGCCAGTAAAGCACGACAGGAGTTATTTCGTAACAGGAGAGTACTGAATTGTACCAAATCAGAGGTCTTCCTCCCCTTGTTCAAAGCTGTTGTCAGACCATATCTCGAATACTGTGTTCAGGCCTGGGCACCCTAACTGCAGATAGCTATTATTGGTATTGAGAATGTGAAAAGACTGGCCACTCAAATGATAGAAAAACAGCGCAGGTTATCGTATTAAGATCGGTTAGCTAACTTAGGTTTGTTCACAATGAGAAGACGGAAATTAAAAGGGGACTTAATAGATACGTTAAAAATCATGAAGGGTCTCAGTCCCACCGATCTGTTTGAACCAGCTACCTCAGACAACTTGCAAGGCCATTGCATGAAATCAAGTTGCAAAGATCCAGGCTAGAGTTAAGAGCTGGGTTCTTGGCAAACCGGGTTGCGCATGTTTGGAATAAACTTCCTTCTGCTCTATTAGCATGCGAAATTGTGGAAGAATTTAAACGTAGCCTGAACGAACAGTAGTTGGACTTGTTTCCTGAATGTCCTTGAGCTTCAGTGTGCGCGTAATCTAATTACCATCAAAGTGCGTTACTCGTCTTGCATTTGTTTGTTTTTCACCGTCATAGAATTAAGAACAATCTATCAAGTCGCAGTGCTTGGGTCTCTTTTTCGAATACTGGCACAAGAAACGGGATGCTCATTAAGCGTAAGCTTGTTACGCCCCTGGATCCTGTTCTGTCCTGTTTAACCTTAACATTGCCCGACAGACGAAACCAAAACGTGATTATACATCTCCGTTATCTTTCATTAGATTTACCACATTACATATTTGCATGTTATTTCACAGTATCACCTAAGTAACATTATATATGCATATATTTATGTATGGTCATAGAAAAACACAATGAGGACCCGCAGAAATGAATGGATATATTAACATATAAACGTTGAAAAAAGGTGATATTACTAAGGAGCATTTATATTTGTATATATATGGTTGGCGGCATCTGGTTTCGGATTTGCCTGTCACAGTGGCCAGCCACAGGACGCATGCGCCTACAGAGGGACCATGGGTGGCTTGCGCTGCACCACCCACAGCTCCAACCACACACCCCATATCCAGTGTAAACCCGAAGCAATAAGACCGGTAATCATGTGGATGGGAGCTACATTACATCAACGGAGCCGGCCCACACTCCTTCACAGGCAAACACAAGAACGCTGGATTTGGGAATCAATCGCACACACAAGGCGGTGTCTGGACCGTAGTCCGCTCCACACTGACTGCATGGAACCACTCCTTGATCCTAACACGACCACAAGGACCGTGTACCCCGTCCCCTCCAGCAACGACCAACTGTCTCCTGGAGCCAGTATGGACGAGGTAGTGGGTAATAGACAGGTAGGCACCTTGTCAACATGCACATCAAGCGCATCCACACCGGGGATATCAAACAACAGCCAAGCATTTGAGAGAAAGATACAAAGAAAATAACTCGAGTAATGCATGAGGAAGCGGTGACATGAACTCTTAATTAATGAGCATATGAAATATGTTGTTTACAAACGAATCCTAGATAAGTTCACGAGGTCAGAAAGCATATTTTACGGAAATGCCACCAACACGAAAATGTTATCAAAATTAACTACAATTGGCTTAAGCGGGTTGTGTAGGTTCATAGAAGAGCGCACAGGTGGACATTTATTTGAGAAAGAAAAGCATTAGGACAAAATTGAAAACCAACCACCTGTAATAAATAGACTTAGCATGCAAGCACGCGGTTAGTAAATCGAATGCAGCGTACTTACAGACGCTGCGCCGGTTCTGCCTACGTTCTCTGCAGAACCCGTCGTCGCTTCTGTAGTGGTCCCGAGTGGCCTCGCTCATGGCTTGCTAAGCCTGTCTCACTCAGGCACTCGCGACCGCATGTGCTACAGCACCGTGCGCTTGATGTCGATGGAGTACAACCCATCGGTGCTTGCCGCTTCCGCACTTGCCACTTCTTCTCTGCATGCACGAGGGATTTCTCCTGCAGCTCAGCAACTGCCTTCGTGATGAGATCGCGCCATGCACCACGATCAACCGCCTTCGATTCCCATGATCTGCAATCAAGATTAGAATGTGGGAGGCTCAATTTAATCATATCCTGGTATCGTAACTTTGGTTTCCCCATGTGCAGCTTCCCTATACTCAGCTGACCATATAATAGCTGCTTCTGTATCTGCGTTAAATCCATACGGCTCACATGACCGAGCCACCTCTGATGTCCCAGCAAAAGTATGCAGTCCACTGCATACATCCCACTACGGCGCAACACTTTCGAGTTTGCAACTCTGTCGCCCCAGGCAATGCGCAAAATCCGTCGCAAACACTGCTGATGGAACCGCTCAAGATATCGCACATCCCGACGGTACATCGTCCACGTTTCACTGCCGTATAGAGGAACGGACAGTACCATGGAATTGTACGCCATCAACTTCGTGCCAATGGTAAGCTGATGGTTGTTCCACACTCGGTACTCTAGCTTCCCGAATGCCGCCGCTGCCTTCGACAGGCGAATACGCAACTCAATGTGTAGTTGCTGATCAGTCGACATCACACTCCCAAGGTAGCAGAAGCGGGAGGCGGTTTCCAATACTTCAGCACCAATGCTGATTCGAGGCAATATTGAAGATTGCACCTCTGGTGAAGGCTAAAGTATACAGCCAGTTTTGCTTTTGTTGATGGTGAGCCCGAATTTTGCGGCTGTCGAAGCCAGAGCACTAGTCATGTGCTGCAACTCGTCCGCGCTGTGTGAAAACAACACACAGTCGTCAGCGAACAGCAACATACGGATAGTTGTCTCACAGACTAGAGTTCACGCACAGAAACGACGGATGTTCAGCAACCCACCATCAATACGGTGTTCCACACGAACACCGTAAGCACAAGCGGCATCAAAAGCACAAGACATCATTGCTTGAAGATATATATTAAACAGGACAGGAGCTAAGACACAGCCTTGCTTCACACCAGACACAATTGCAAAGTCATCCGAGGTCTCTCCACTAAGCTGCACCCTCGCTCGCATACCACTGTGCAGATATTCAATTAAACTTACAAACTTACGCGGGCAACCAAACTTATCCAACACCAGCCACAATGCTTTGCGGTCCACCGTATCAAATGCCTTGGTGAAATAAACAAAAAGCGAGTACAATGGCTAGTGTCGTTCTCTGCACTTCTCATGCAACTGACGAGCCGCAAACACCATATCAATAGTGCCGCAACCCGAACGGAAACCACACTGCTCTTCCGCCAAGTTCGGTTACACAACTTGACTGACGAGGCGGTTGAGCAGGATTCGGGCAATCACCTTGTCCACACAACTCAGCAAGTTGATGCCACGATAATTCGTGCAACATTGCTTGCTACCTTTACCCTTGTACAGTGGTAGCACAAGGGCATCCTTCAGCTCAGCAGGCACCTCCTCCTCAATCCATACACGTTACACCAAGTGGTGCAGCGCAGTCAACAACGCGGGTCCGACGTGTTTCAATACTTCAGGCGGGATTCCGTCGGCTCCGGCACATTTGCCGTTTCGCAGCTGAGCAAGTGCTCTCTGCGTCTCATCCAGTGTCAGCATGTCCGTCAGACTCCTCTTCACATCGTGCTGCTTCAGGCCGTTCAATGTAGGCCAGTCGATCTCTTAGCGGTTGTTCAAGAGACAGTCAAAGTGTTTCCGCCAGATCTGCGTTATGTCTGCAGTCTGTGTGTACGTAGCCCCTTAACTACCATCGATCAGTGTCCTCAGCGGTTCCAATCTCGGTCCATACACCGCCTTCAAGGAGTCAAAGAATTCCTTGTGTTGACGGCGTTCGGCGTAGCATTCCACCTGCTTCGCCTTCTCCGTCCACCATGCATTTTTAATGCGACGGAGCTCTCGGGTCAGTCACCGTCGAAGTTTGCGAAACTGACTCTTCTTCCACAAGTCACTGGGGTCTGCCACATGTGCAGCAAATGCTGCATTCTTCCCCGAAACCAATGCGCCAATCGTCGCATTGTTCTCATCAAACTAAACAGGCCGCTTAGAGTTTGCGCACCCGATGGTCTCCTCGGTAGCAGCTGTCACCTGGTCGCGAATGTGATGCCACAAGTCGCCCACTGTGGCTATGCAGTCCACATCACACAGGCGTGCAGCCATCGCCTTCTCCAGCTCAGTACGTTTCGCCACAGTACCGAGGGAGAGAACGTTAAATTTACGCCGATTCAAGGCGGGAGTGCAATACATCGATTTACGAAAATATATGTACAGTTTGGTGCGCACCAACTTGTGATCGGTGCCACACTCAGCTCCACGCAGTACACGTGTCATGCGCACTTCACGCATATCACGCTGACGTACGATGACACAGTCGAGCAAGTGAGTGTGACCACTACGTGAGTGCGTCCAGGTTGCTATATCATTCGCACTCAGTGCAAACCGTGTTCGTGATCGTCAGGCCGTGAGTGGCACACAGTGAGAGCAGCCTGTCACCGTTCGCATTCGCTGAACCAATGCCATGCGCACCGATAACATCTGCCCACACCGATGCATCACGCCCAACGCGCGTTGAAATCACCCAGCAGAAATAGTCAGTCGCTCCTCGGCACAGACCGTATCACGGAGGATAGCTCAGTGTAGAATTGATTACGCGTGTCATCAGGATAACACATGGTCGGACCGTACATGCTTATAAAAGTGGCAAACTTACCTCTTCCGAGTCGTAGGTGAACAGTCATCAGTCGCGTGCTGATGCCGGTTGGTTCACCCACCAGCTGGCCATGAAGGCGATCGGACATTGCAAATCAGACCCCATGATCACTTGGTGCTGAGGCGGTGTTGCCCACCCAGTAGAATGTGTAATCAGCACCTGCTTCATGCAACTTACCTTGTTCAGCGAGCCGAGTTTCACTGAGCGCCGCAATATCGATGTGGTAACGCGCCGGCTCCATCGCAACCAGTGCAGTGCGTCGCTCGGCGCGCTCACTGCAGTTCCGGTCCAGTAGTGTGCGCACGTTCCAGCACCCGATGCGGAGTGCTTTGCGCGCGGGCATACGATTGCATTGGTGGACAATCGCACGCGAGATGTTCGTTGTGCTTCGGAGGTTTGCTTGAGGGACTCCACCCGGCGCCTTTAGCTCAATAGCCTTGCCCACAAGGCAGTGGGTGGTTTGGAGGTTTGCTTGAGGGACTCCACCCGGAGCCTTTGACTCAATAGCCTGACCCACAAGGCAGTGGGGAGCACATCCAGTTCGGGAATGTGATTGCAGGGATAGATTGGGATCTGATGGACGGCCGTCACACACAGCCTTGGAGGTACTGGAACGATTCGTATATGTATTGCGACCGTAGTAGGATACGCACCTGCGACCACGGCCAGACGCATGTTGGTTTTGGCGGGTTTGCACCAATTTGACCAGGGGCTGTCTGGCTCGAGGCGGGCAGTAGCAAACGATTGAACAACCGGAGGTGTCCTGTCACCGTCAGAGACAATGCGTGGCGCTCGTGCTCTGTGCCAATCGAGCTGTGAGCTTATAACCCGTAGAGCTGTTGTTTCCCATGGCTAAGTGTTACGGGAAGAGGGCCATCGACCATTTCCTAACGTCCGAAGAGGATGGACTAGGATACTGCCAGGCCGCCCAATCCTGACAGGAGAACGACTCGGGTCCTCAGCCAAAGCCTTCGATTAAATGTACACCCGAAAGGCAGCGGGTCTAGAACATGGTCAGTTCACTGAAGCATGCGGACTGGTGTCCTGGAACTTAGGAGGGAGAAGGGGGAAAGCCAACTCACACTCAGCGGTCGCCACGAGGAGGCGTCCAGGACATGAGCCAATGGCGCAACAGTTGCAGAAGTGGGTAGATCATCTGTCAGGATCTAGCCACCACCAGGCTCAGCGTTGCATGCTTCTAAACTAGGTCCTTTAAGCTGGATAAATTTCATTCCACTTTATCTGGTTTGTTCCGCCTACCTGAATAATCTTCTATTAACTGGCCACGTTGCTTACGCAAACTTCGCTTATCTTCCGTAGCTTTGTTGCGTTTGTAGCATTTTTGAGTAAGCTTTGGACATTTTTTACTTATCGCGGATTCATTGCTAACCAAGTTACTTCATATGCTAATTTAGCGAAGAGTTATATCACGGTATCTGTATGCATTGTCGGATTTATTTTATTTCATCTTGTCGTTTCAAGTGACTGGCTGTTGATTGATATCCCCGGTGTGGCTGCGCTTGATGTGCATATTGACAAGGTGCCTATCTGTCTATTACCCACTAACTCGTCCATACTGGCGCCAGGAGACAGTTGGTCGTTGCAGGAGGGGACGGGGTTTACGGTCCTTGTGGTCGTGTTAGGATCAAGGTGTGGTTCCATGCACTCAGTGTGGAGCGAACTACGGTCCAGCCACCGCCTTGTGTGCGCTTGATTCCCCAAATACAGCGTGCTTGTGTTTGCCTGTGAAGAGGTGTGGGCCGGCTCCGTTGACGTAAGTTGGCTCCCATCCACATGCCTACCGGTCTTATTGCCTCGGGTTTACACTGGATATGGGGTGTGTGGTTGGGGCTGTGGGTGGTGCAGCGCAAGCCACCCATGGTCCCTCTGTAGGCGCATGCGTCCTGTGGCTGGCCACAGTGACAGCCAAACCCGAAACCGGATGCCGCCAATCATATATATATATATATATATATATATATATATATATATATATATATATATATATATATATATATGCGCTCCATAGTGATACCAAGTTTCAGCAACGTATACATGTTAAATATGCATTTTTCTCCTCCCTTAATTAACCGCAACGTTAAGTGGACAATTCCATGACCTTACATAGTAGTCTTTACCGCAACAATCGCACAGATTCTTAACAGTCATATTTAATGCAAGTACAGGATTTCACGGAAATGATTATCCACACTATCATCCAACTGCCCCTGCATAGCGTATTTTTCTTTTCTCTGTTTCCGCATCAAAAGTGTATTATCATTGGCAAACAATTAATGTTTATTTGACCTTTACGTTCAAGAACTAAAGTATATAAAACTACCAGAAGATTACAAGACGCGACGGTCAAATATTTTGTAGGAAACTGCGCTGAAATTGAGATGCGTCGTTGTCCGCCATAGCTGTTTATTGCCTCATTCTATCTCATTTCGTTTTGCAACGTATTTTTCCAATTTTTTAGTGCACAAGGCGGTGGAGTTAGGCGACGTCGTTGGAGCAGCGTTGGAGTATATACCATTTTCACTTTAAACTTGACATTTTTCAAACCAAACTGGACATTTTGCAAACCAAACTGGACATTTTTCAAACCAAAGTGGACATTTTGCAAATCACATTGGACATTTTGCAAACCACATTGGACATTTTGCAAACCAAACTGGACAGTTTGCAAACCAAAGTGGACATTTTGCAAAACAAATTGGACACGTTGCAATCTAAGTAGCAACTCGCCAATTTGTTGGTAAGAAACGAGCAGTAAGACTGCTGAATGATGTTCAGCATATACATTGTGATGACGCTAGTACACCGGCATTGTGTAAGCAGCGGGCTACACTGTAAAACATTTGCTTGATCGTGAGCAGCGACCGAAGTTCTGAACAACGCTCCCCTCTCCCCATTGACATTCGCCTAGTTGGTGTGCAGTGCCCATACGCATCAACCTGTGTTGGTGTGTGACAATTGGAAAATCGGACTTCCGAATCGTAATTGTGTATCAATCATTTTGTGAGTGGATTGCGATGCGCAATCTCAATGTGCACCGTTATTCTCATTAGAGAGAACCTTGTCCGATTCGGTCAATGGGACCATGTCGGATGAAGCAGGTAGACGGTGTCCCAGCTTCGCTCGTCTCTCTATTAGCTTTCGCAACTGCCACGTTATTGTATCAGCGTAGGCTGTAATGACCCCCAGCAAATCCAGTCTAGATCTATAGCCTATTGTTGCAACATATCAACTACTGAGGAGTGGGCCGATTACACGATGTTCAGGCCACATTGTGGTCACGATAATGTAACCGAACTGCGTACGTAGCGGGTGATTGTGTAAGCCCTTCTCTTGACATGAGTGCCGTTCGCCTCGGTCAAAATCGGTGACCTATTTTCCCCTACACCTCCCCCCATAGGAATTCGTGTGTTTTGTCTGGGTGTGTGGACCGACCTATGCAGCGGTACCACTATTGGAGCCGAGCACACGATAATGGTTCCACTCAACCCAACTTAGCTTTATTAGCTCCGTGCCGCACGAAACGACCAAAATGAGTGACGAACAACAGGAGAGCTGGTGTCCGACGCGACGGCACTGCAGGCGAACATCATTTGCGCAAAGAGAAATTCTCACAAAACTTGTGCTGGTCGACGGCAAAACTACTCGGGAAGCCGCTGATATCTTTGGTGTTAACGCGAGTACGGCAAGGAACATCATTAATGCCTACAAGCGAGAAGGCTCAAATACACAGCGCACCTGCGGTGGAAACAATAGGGAGAAGCTGACTCCCAATGTATTGCAGCACGTCGAAGAAGCGGTTGAACGGCACTCTGAGGACACGTTGGTGCAGCTGCAGATGCGCCTGAGAGAGGATGGGATAAACCTATCAGTATCCTCTGTCTTCAACGCCATCAGAAGACTAAAGATAACTCTCAGAAGGTGTCATTACGAGCTCGACCGAGTCAACAGTGCCACGACAATCGCTAGCCGACAGGCGTACGCTCTCGAATTCTCGGTGACCGTCCTGCTCTTACACGCTAAGCCAACTGTTAATATTGAAAACGCACATTTTGAAATTGAAATGGTGTATTAACAAAAAATAAGGCAGTAACCATAGCAAAGATCAGTTGACGAAGGGTTGTCCGGCTGTCGCTTTCGTCAGGTTCATCATTGTATTGAGAACGCAGTTCATGCAGTCCTGCTGCGTTACCATCCCAACGCTGTCCTGAATGACCATGCTCAGCGTCTGCTCAGGTGTGGGGTTAATAAGCAGGCGTCTCGCCGACGCTTTCACCTTTGAAAAGACGTGTTCTACCGGGTTTAGCATGTACGAGTAGGGCGGCAAGAACTGCAGGTGATAAGACGAACCAAGGATCCTCCTTAGCTCATCAGGCATATGGATCCTGGCATTGTCCATGATCAGCCACGCGCCGTTCATCTCAACTATGCAGCTTATACGCGCCACCAGTTCCTCGACGAACGCTGAGAACTTCGCACCATTGCAGGTGCCATCGTTAATGATCTTTGAATGGATGACGCCTTGGTTATTCATTGCAACAATCAGGGTTACCATGCGACCTCTGACTGTGGGTAACACGACGTTCGCGCGCGTCCCTCTTCTTGAGCGAGCCTGAGTTCGCCTCAGATGAAGGTTGAAACCACTCTCATCTATGAAGATGCATTTCTCCTTGTTAGAAGGTGCATGTGCCGAGAACTCGAGAGCGTACGCCTGTCGGCTAGCGATTGTCGTGGCACTGTTGACTCGGTCGAGCTCGTAATGACACCTTTTGAGAGTTATCTTTAGTCTTCTGAGGGCGTTGAAGACAGAGGATACTGATAGGTTTATCCCATCCTCTCTCAGGCGCATCTGCAGCTGCACCAACGTGTCCTCAGAGTGCCGTTCAACCGCTTCTTCGACGTGCTGCAATACATTGGGAGTCAGCTTCTCCCTATTGTTTCCACCGCAGGTGCGCTGTGTATTTGAGCCTTCTCGCTTGTAGGCATTAATGATGTTCCTTGCCGTACTCGCGTTAACACCAGCGGCTTCCCGAGTAGTTTTGCCGTCGACCAGCACAAGTTTTGTGAGAATTTCTCTTTGCGCAAATGATGTTCGCCTGCAGTGCCGTCGCGTCGGACACCAGCTCTCCTGTTGTTCGTCACTCATTTTGGTCGTTTCGTGCGGCACGGAGCTAATAAAGCTAAGTTGGGTTGAGTGGAACCATTATCGTATGCTCGGCTCCAATAGTGGTACCGCTGCATAGGTCGGTCCACACACCCAGACAAAACACACGAATTCCTATGGGGGGAGGTGTAGGGGAAAATAGGTCACCGATTTTGACCGAGGCGAACGGCACTCATGTCAAGAGAAGGGCTTACACAATCACCCGCTACGTACGCAGTTCGGTTACATTATCGTGACCACAATGTGGCCTGAACATCGTGTAATCGGCCCACTCCTCAGTAGTTGATATGTTGCAACAATAGGCTATAGATCTAGACTGGATTTGCTGGGGGTCATTACAGCCTACGCTGATACAATAACGTGGCAGTTGCGAAAGCTAATAGAGAGACGGGCGAAGCTGGGACACCGTCTACCTGCTTCATCCGACATGGTCCCATTGACCGAATCGGACAAGGTTCTCTCTAATGAGAATAACGGTGCACATTGAGATTGCGCATCGCAATCCACTCACAAAATGATTGATACACAATTACGATTCGGAAGTCCGATTTTCCAATTGTCACACACCAACACAGGTTGATGCGTATGGGCACTGCACACCAACTAGGCGAATGTCAATGGGGAGAGGGGAGCGTTGTTCAGAACTTCGGTCGCTGCTCACGATCAAGCAAATGTTTTACAGTGTAGCCCGCTGCTTACACAATGCCGGTGTACTAGCGTCATCACAATGTATATGCTGAACATCATTCAGCAGTCTTACTGCTCGTTTCTTACCAACAAATTGGCGAGTTGCTACTTAGATTGCAACGTGTCCAATTTGTTTTGCAAAATGTCCACTTTGGTTTGCAAACTGTCCAGTTTGGTTTGCAAAATGTCCAATGTGGTTTGCAAAATGTCCAATGTGGTTTGCAAAATGTCCACTTTGGTTTGAAAAATGTCCAGTTTAAAGTGAAAATGGTATAATAACGCCATCGGTACTTATACTTTTTTGATGGCCATCAGTTTTTTTTCAATGCTTAGCAATTTCACATGCCCTTGCCAAAACAACGTTCCTTCTCTTTCAGTGCAAAGGAATTGAAAAATGCACAATGTATTTATACGGGTTAAGAAGCGTTGCTTTACAAGTCCCGTTGAATAGTTAGTGGGGATATCAACATAACATTAATGATAGTAAAAAAGTTAGTACTTTAAATATGAAAATAAGGACTTATCGTTTACTCCACCGTAGTCCTGCAATCCACTTAGATCCACAGCACCCGCAGTTAACATCAAATAATTCCATGGTAAACTCCAGGTGTAGGATAGAGACGTAGCACTAAGTGATAAAGTGTAAGTGGGTGAGTGCATCATCCGACCGTCTTTTGAATACTAATAGTGTCGGTGCAGAGACGACCGATTCTGGGACAGCATTCCACGGGTGACAGACACGAATGGAAAAGAAATTTCTGCGGTACTCCAGACGGTTATACTGTATAGCGAGTTTCAGTGAGTGGCCCCTCAAGGTTGTATTTGTGCCGAGTCGCAGTAAAGGGCGGCACACATGATGTGGGTCTCGCAGAATTAAGTATGCCAGAATCAGGTCACCTCGTAGTCTGCGATAGCTTCTACTGGACACCCACAATCGTCGCAGCCTCACCTGGTATGAAAGATTGCTCATTCCAATTACGTTCTTAGATGCCCGAGGTTGTGGCTGCTCCAGTGCATTAAGGTCGGGTTTCAGCCATGGATGCCAGGCTTGAATTGCGTATTCGACATGGCGGCGAACATACGCACTGACCATGTGTCGAATTATGGAGCTATTTATTTGTCTAAACGCCCGTCGCAACAGCTCGACGTGTTGGTATCCAGTATTTGAGGACTTTTCGGATTGCCTGAAGCAACACAAGTCATCTTGAACCAGGACACTCAAGTCACGTGCGAGAGTTAGTCGTTGTAGTATAATCGTTCCGAGCCGGTATGAGTAGCTGCTCTGATGTCGGAAGTAAAGTACCTTGCATTTACTGACGTTGAAATGCAGTAAAATTTGGGTTGACCATTTATATACCGTATTCAGGTCAATGAACCATGATATGTTACCGGTAAAAAAGCGATTGCTTTACAAGTCCCGTAGGATGGTTGAAGTGAAATTAAGCATATGTGTAAATCGTCAATTTAAGCGTCTAGCACTTCAGGTGCCCCTTATTCATATAAACATTTTAGAATGTATGCTGAATTGTTACTGTAGAGTAATATGGGAAGTTATATGGAGAAGGTATGTCTTAAGAACAAGAGAAACGACTACGCTTACTCGTGCGCCGCTTTCTTGGCCTGAGGTTATTGATGAATGCAGTTGTAATATATCCGAAGCTATATTCCACAACAGCAGTGTGTAAGTAGTGAAGCAGAAAATCTGAAAATGAGCACCGTTTGTTCGCGTTTGGTTGACGTAGACATCTCTGATTATATAGTGTAATGTAAGTGGATAAGCGAATCATCCAGACGTCTTTTGAATACCCTTAGCGTGGGGGAAGAAAGAACGTATGTGGGAAGAGCGTTCCAGTGTTGACACACACGAAGGGAAAAGAAATTCCGGAGGTATTCCAACCGGCTGTATTGTGTAGCCAGCTTTAGATGGTGTCCTCTGAGTGTGGCATTGCTATTCAGCTTCAGTAGGTGACGACAAGAATGGTTTGAATTCTTCAGGATCAAATAAGTCATTATGAAGTCGCCACGCGGAAGACGACATTGTCCACTGTAAACCCCGATGGTTTTCAGCCTCAATTGGTAACAGAGATGAAACAGGCCCTTTACGTTCTTGGTCGCCCTTCGTTGTGGCAGTTCAAGAGCGGTAACGTCTTGCTTTTACCATGGCTGCCAGGCGTGGATGGCGTACGCAGAATGAGGCCGAATGTAGGCATTGAGCATCTGAGAAAAGATGAAAGGATCGTAGCTCCCGAATGCCCTCCGCAAAAGGCCAATGTGTTGGTCAGCTTTTTGGAGGCTTTCTCGGCATGACGAAAACAACCCAGATCTTCCTACACTATCACGCCTAGATCGCATTCCGTTGAGGTGCGCTGCAATATTTGATCCACCAGTCTGTATTCGCAAGTAGTTTTATGGCGTATGCTCAACACATTGCACTTTGTAGCGTTGAACTTAAGCAGGTTCTGAGTCGGCCATTCGTAGACCCTGTCAAGATCACCCTGAAGTGCTGCATTGTCACTGGTTGGTCTAATGGCTCGTCTTATTTTGAGATCATCAGCAGATGCTATTCGGTGTTCACCTGGATCGTGTGCCAAATATTGATATCGTAGACAAACATTAAGAATTTTGAAGCGATTCCTTGTGCGATATCATTAATAAACACCAAAAACAAACGTGGACCTACAACTGAGCCCTGCGACGCATCACAGTCGACTTGTCTGGGGCCCGATAAAGAGCTCCGAACTCTGACCACTAATTGCCGTTTAAGTAGAAAGTTGCAATCCAGCTTAAAAGAGGGTCGCCGATCCCGTAATGCTGCAGCTTGGAGAGTAGTATCCGATGGTCTAGACGATCGAAAGCCTCGGAAAAATCCAGGTAGATCACATCAACGCCTTCTCCAGCGTCAGCTGACTCGGTTCAACTACTGCGTGCGATGAGTAAATTCCTTGTACATGACCGCTGTCGACGGAAACCGTGATGCTCAGGCGTGAGGATGTTACAGTGTTCCAGATAACACACCAGTGCATCGGCAACTATGGATTCCATGACCTTGGAGAGTATAGGAAGAAGGGATACTGGGCGGTAGTTGGAGGGATTAGTTCTGCTTCCACCTTTGTGAATCGTGGTTATTATTCCAAACTTCCACATACCGAGAACTTGGTTCTGGTCTAAGCAGCGCTGGTAAAAATGAGCTATAGGTTCTGCCAGTTGGCTTGTTGTTGCTTTCAGTGCCTCTGAACGAATGGTATCGACACCCGGCGAGCTGTGTTTGCGTAGAAAAGTCAACTTTTGCAGCACAGCCTCCGCGGTAAAAGTAATGTGGTTTAGTCATTGTGAGGAGACGACAACGGTTGGTAGATCGCCTGAGGGCAAGACCCTCTGGAACATGGGGGCGTATTGCATCCGCAGCGCGTTTGCTGCTTCCACAGCCGTTCTTGTTGGGCCATCAGCCGTCCTGAGTGGAGTAAATCATTGTCTCAATTTTCGTAAGCTATTGACGTGCTTTTACAGCAGTTTATAGTTAACGATGCATGTTGTGCTATGCTCTGCTGATATCCGGTTTTTCTTCTCTTAGCATTTGAGTACAGTGGTTACGTTGGGCTACGTAGTTGTCCCGAGTTTCTGGTGTTGGATCTTCTCTGTACCCTCGCCGTGCTGCGTTGCGTCCTGTCATCCATTTTCGAGTTCTGCTCATAACGAAAGAAACTGATGTACACTTTCTGCAAATGTTTACCTCTGAAGCCTCTACAATCAGCTGGCTGAATTTTTGACGAACTCGAGCCAGGCCACTTCCGGGGGTTCTTCGTCAAGGAACGACCAAGTTGTGGCGCTGACAACCTGCGCTAATCGAGCTTAGCTTGTGATCGTTCGCACAGTCTCATCGTTCTCATTCCGATATTCTGCATAGCAGACGAAGTTTTAAACTGATGATTGCTTGGTCATTGCGACCCAACGGGCAGTCTGCAACCAACACATCAATCATATCCTCCTCGTTGGTAAGCATAAGATCCAGCACAGATGGCCTGTTATCGGTTCTGAACCGAGTTGGCAGAGTGATGTGATTTTAAATGGGAACACGGGTTAGGAAGTCTTGGAGATCGGATTTGAATTGTTCTTGGATGGTGACAGGAGTTTCTACACAATGTACGTTGAAATCACCCATGATAAGTATGTGAGTGTACTTTCACTGTAAACTGCATCTTAAAGCAGCCGCTTGGTGATAGTCGGTTTCAGTTGGAGAGTTAGGGACACGGCACACAAGACAATAAGGCAAGCGTCTCTGCCTTTTAACTGCAAACGGCATCAAAAAGAGTCGGGGAAGGGCGAGACTGAATTTTCCATGGCTTCGCACTGTAAGTCGTTTCGGTAATACAAGATTACCCCTCCTTTTGTGAGCCTGTCGTTCCGGATCAGCGACATGCCCGGTAGCGAAACATCAGCGTCCGTCATTCCCGTGTGTAACCGTCTCGGTGATACCAATGATATCATATGACCAAGAAGCTGGGTGATCTTTCAGTTCGGCCAGTTTATTAAAAAGACCCTGTACATTCGTATACAAGCAGGCCAGTTTCGTGGAACCCACAGAGTGCTAAAGGGGTCAAGCGTGGGAGAATGCTGACTTATGGGCGGTCGGCAGTTACTCCTTTTTGATGGGGTAATTATATCACGTTTGCAACTTGTTTCGGACAAGATGCGTCACAATCTTCGTTTAAACCTTTGTCAGAGTCAATTAAAGCAGCAGTCAAGTTACGTTTCGGTACATTTGTCGGTACGCTTGCTGCTTTAGTTACTTTAATATTTGAACTGTGCGAAGCTTCTGCGACCTTTAACCGAAGTTCAGAAGGAAGACGTTTCCGATTTCTCCGCCATCGATCCAAAACATCCGTTGCTTGTTGCTCTGACTGAACCACAAGTTTTAGGATTCTAGGGCCGCATCCTCTATAAGTTGGTAAGAGAGGTATCCTGGTGAGCGATAGCGCCACAATATTCATGCCTACTTTCAAACATGATTTCGCTCAAATTTTGTGTAAAAATTGCCGAAACGAGATACAGTCAGAGAAGGTAGAACAGAAACGCAAACCGCCTTGTAGAGTGAATCATTCCGTTGAGAACAGCTCGTGAGTCTAGCCCAACAAGCTAACCTGAAGCACCTCCAATTTTCAGATAAGCTTTCCTGCTCGTCCCATGAAAACTCATCGGCACGAAGTTCTGCAGTTACCAGCATCCCAGATATACCTGACGCGAATATTTCGCAGGCACAGATGTCCCAGTGTGTGAAAACCTGTGTACTGAAAACATTTGGGAAGTACAAGCAAAGGCAGAAAAATGAGAGCAGTTCAGTCATTGCAAATCAACGACAGGCCAGACCACGTGAAGCGCGAGAAAATCCTCATTCTTCAAGGTCAAATTGTGAAGACCAGAGGCGTTTTAACCTCGTGATCTTCCACGCGCCTGAGTAAAGTGATCCAACTCCCCAGATACTATAGGATCATGATGTCGATTTTTTACAGTCTAATTGACAGACTCCTCGACGCGGGGTCCTCCTTCAAAAGCTGAGAATGTGCGGTGTTGGTGGATCACTGCACCAGTGGATCTACGAGTTTCTTGTTGGGCGAAAGTGGAGAGCACAGGTCGACGGTCATCTAACTGACTAGTATTCCTCGACTACTAGCGAAGTAACCCCGAGGGCACGGACCCACTCTGTGTGCCTAATCCACATAAACAATCTGCGTCAGCTTCTCCGGTCGCCGTGTGCTAAGTTTGAGTATGACGAACTGAAGATTTGGAGAGTGACTAAACCCTTAAGGCTGAGTGTGGCGAAAACGCCTCAAACCGTTTGTTTTGCAAATGCAACTTATGATACATATATTTTCTTTCGGTTTCGGTTGTGGAAATTTTGGGGACTTAAATATCTTTCTATCAGAATCATACTTTACGGCTTGTGTTGAAGTTACATCTACTTGAAAGTAGTGAGTGTGAACGTGATTCCGCGCGAAAGTTGGTTCATACTCAGGATGTCTCACAACAATTGAAGTGTAATGCAGGAAAATTTGTACTTGCTTATGGTGCATTTGTCCTGCTAATATTCTTGAGATGGAAAGTTTTGGAGTTATTAGCGATATTAGGGTATGTGGCGTTTTCGCCACATTCGGCACAAATGAAAGATATGGAGTTTTTATTGCTGTGATGAAATCATCTATTCATCTAATCATCTATTTCATCTATTTCAAGTGTTCGGCTCTATATTTCTGAAATGGACCAATCAACAACGAGCTGTTCGATTTCAAAGAAAGATCAAACTTCGAATCAGGGTTACGCCTTCTTGGAAGTGATGACAGCAACCTTAGTAACGGCGATGATAGCGAAGGAGAAAACATTCCTACACAGTTACCACGGCTTGATGACAGAAGCAGCATCAGCAATTTTAGCACAAATGATGACAGCGGAAGAGAAGAACTGCGCAGTAAAAATCATCATGCTGCACACTCCTGCCCGAAGGCTACCAACTGATACTCCAACAGCAAAGCAACCAGCTCCTATTCTCGCAAACAAAACACCAGCCGTAAGAAAGCGATCAACACTTACAGGATAGAAGAAACGGTCTACGTTAGTGTGAAAAACAGTGCAACAACATACTTTGAGAAAAGACATCCCAGTTTGGCATTCTGCTCTCCCTGATTCTGGAGAAATTAGAAAACCCATTCATTATTTCGGAGTTTTTCCACACAGATCTGATAGGTATCATTGTAAAGGAAACTAATCTATGCTACCTACAGCTTAGCCCGAACAGTGTCCTCAAGTTAGATAGAAATGAACTGGAACAGTTTATTGGTATTGTAATGTTCCTGAACGTAGTACATTTGCTTCGTTGCCGAATGTACCGGCCGGGCAAATGTAGAATAACCCAGGCGGCGGAGGTGATGGGACGAGACAAAGAGGAACACATTAAAAAATTGTTCCACTGTAATGATAACATCAGCATGGCAGCTAACAGTGAAGAGAAACTCGAAAATCAGACCAATCATTCATGTCCCGTTACCAAAGATTCAGAGTCTCCCACAAGACCAAATGTTGTCCATTGATGAGCAAATGGTCCGCTTCAAAGGGAGATCCAACCTGAACCAATATATACCCATGAAGCCACACAAGATCTTAGTGCTTTGCGATACGAAATGGCTTGTGCATTCGTTTGAGATATTCACAGGGAAAATTGTTCCTGTTGCCGGAGAAGCAGACATCGGTGCAAGCGGAAGCTTTGTTCTGCAACTTGAAAGATCATCCATCCCAATGTCAATAGTTTAATATAATTTGATGTTGTGTCGCCACTGGCGCCTTCACCCCACGACCGCAAGGAGAAGCTCAAAAAGGGGCCAGAAAGAGACTTGTATACACGAAATCACATTTGCTTATATAGTTTTGAGGGCAAAATGAAGGGAAGCTACTAAAGTACACTTGAGCCCACCAACAGAAGGAAAACATCAAATGCAACGGCGACTAAGCAACCGTGTATTCAGTAGCGAATCGCATATGTCCTTAAAAATAGCATCATGGGACTCCAAGCGTAAAGCGAACATCCATTTACAGTGACGGGCACTGGCCAATCAGAATAATGAAATGCAGCGTTTAAACAAATGTCACGGAACAACGAGAACAAGAAATGCAGACACAAAAATTAAAAACTAGTGCAATAATCATGTGACAACGGTGGTTTTAGCTCAAACAACAACACAGAAAGGAAGAGAATTCCTAGAAGCATGGTACGCCTCTAATACTTCGATCAACATGCGCATCGACATCGACCCCGTGTACCATCGACTCAGAAAGAAAAATCTCCGGCGAATCGCAAGGCATGGTTCAGCCACAGAAGCAAATGAGCAGAGATCACGTGGCGCAAATCGTATTTGCCACCTTCAAAAGTCCCCTGCCCATGGATGACGGACTGACGATTCAATACGCAGGATTATACACTGTCTATCACCGCACTGAAGATGCCACATGGTGGTGAAATGTATGCGATCCCTTTATCAAGCTCGGAAAAACGATCAACAGGTGAGCAGCCAAGCCGGGCTACCAGTGTTGCAAATTATTTCGAACTAAAGATTCCTTTAACATAACCAAGTAGAACAGTGATGCGAAGAAAAACCAATAGAATGTGTTCTTGCAAATGGCACTGCTGAAAAAGACACGGAGATGAGCGTCCATTAACAATGACGTGGGTGTACCAATCGGGTTAACACAGTGGAGCGCTTAAACAACAGACAAGAAGTAGAAAATACCAAGAATAAAGAATGGCTATTAAGCTCATTCCCAAAAAAGGAATATTTAATAGCTATTCTCCTAATATTTGATAACTGGTTTTCCTCACTGCTCTTATCCGTTGCTCTGGTTAACAAGGGCAAGGTTGTGTTTCCAGCAAAGACACTGAGATAAAGAAGAGAAGAGGGGCATTTGAATAGAAGACAGTAATAGTTGACAATGTGATGTGAGTTGTCAAATTGTTTGACAACAGTGCAGTTCTTGTTGCCAGAGCTTAAGCAGTCAGTAATATCCAAAGATGGGACAGAGCGTTGAAAGTAGAAGTATTTGTGGTGTGTCCAAGCATCATAACACTGTATAATAATTTCATGGATGGCGTTGATGCTCTGGAGGTAGTGATTGCATATAACCTGACCGATATCAAGTCCATAAAATACTACCATAAGTTTTTTTGTCGACTTGGCAGTAGTCAACAGCTAGTTAGTCTATCGACGTGACTGCCACTGGCTAGCTGTACCTCTATAGAAACAGAAAGACTTGCTTGCTTTCCGATTATCCGTTGCTGAGTCACTCCTTATGTAAGACAAATACATGTCGAAGAGGAAGAGAAGGCAGCCTTCATCAATAGAAAGGGAGTTCAAAAGGAAGCAACGCCGACGTCCAGCTAAGGAAATTCCATCAATGGAAGTCCGGTCAGAGTATGTGGGTCAGTGGCCAGTGGTTGATAGTGCAAGACAGCGATGCAAACTCCAAAATTGTAAGGGCCAGGCAGTGCTCAGGTGCATAAAGTGCAATACTCACCGGTGCCTCCGCAAAAAAATCGCTCCATAGAATCTCACGAGTAACACTCTCCTTATGACTTTTCCTGATGGTTAAGGCATATTTGTTACAATCTTGATTGTGTACAGGAAGATTTGACCAACTGCTGCATTTATTAACCATTTGTATTGCTGCAATTGTGAATTTGTTGTTGCGACCATCATGGCGGATCACATCGAGGCTACCGAAGGGGAAGAGGTTACCGCCACCACATGGCATAGTGGGCAACTGACGATCAATCACGTGACAGGTAAAGCAAAACGATTGGCTGGGAGAGTGAGAGTGGTAGCCGCGTTTCATATGTCACGCAGCCGGCGATTGGGTCGGATGATTTGGCTTTTCGGGTCACTTGTTTGATCCGACTATTTTGACACGTCGTGCCGAAGGTGGCGTTTTTGCATCATACCTATATATATATCTAAAGTAGGTTTTACGACCAAATACACTATCTGTACCAAATTCAGCATCGGCAATTTAGTCAGATAACCAAAGAAATTTTTTTCGAACATCTGGAAAATAAAATCCGGTAAGAAGGAGTTAACAACCCAAACGACTGTAGCCTACCTCAACCGCCTCTCCATGTGGTCTGCAGAAGTCCACCTACCGGTTAACCCATCCAAGTCAGGTATTTATGAGCCTGGGGAAGAGTGGTGATGACCGAATTAACTCCATTGACGACCATCCGCTACATGCCACACCTTCCGTGAAGGACCTAGGTGGACTTCCGCGCTGCGATTTGAAGTCTGTTTACAACATGAATAGACTACATAGTAACGGACTGCGCGTGCTTTGAGTGATCAAACGCAGCTTCTGTACTTGGTCTGGTCTATTACATGACAAGACCAATACTGGAATGCGGCTCATATGCCTACTGGCATCACTCGAGGCGAGGCATGGAAGATCCAGCGGATCAAAATCATCACTACCAGGCTCATTCCAGGTTTACGGGAATTATCATACGAGGACCGGTGCGAGATACTCGGAATCTTCACACTGTCCTATAGTGGAGTGCGAGTCAATCTCATCATGACCTACCGTAGATTACACCTCGGTGATTTCGCCATGTTGAAGCCGCTGCTTAACTTGCGAACGCTATGCAACACACGCGGACACCGGTACAAGCTTGTGGTGTCGGATATAAAAGGATAACCCCACCCCGTGTGCTTCGAGCGGAGAGTGGTAAATGTTTGGAACAGTTTGTCAGAACAAGTCGTGGAGGCTAAATTTGTACAACAGCTCAAGACGTTATTGGCTTTACATTTCAACCCCATCCGATATGGAGAACGGTTGTACACTAGCAATGACATCTTGCGTTTGTACAATGCTATATAAGAAGTTACCGAACGAATCGATTATCATGGAGTGCAGACACGTTTCATAACATTATGTCTATTGCGATGGAATTGTACAGAGGCACGTTTCTATTTGCTCCAACATACTGTATTCAGTATATGTTCAAAACATCTATGGACATGATGACGTCTGATACACACAAGATTTGAGACCACATAGACTAAACTGAGCTTGTAGCAGAGAAAGCACATTAACCAACCAGCGAGCTAATTTATGTTGGGGTGCGTTTGTCATCGCGAGGATTGGTCTGAGCGGCACTTAGCTCTTGCGCATTTTTGGAAGCCCATATAGCTGCGGCGGCCTTAAACTGTTATAAGTAGCGCTGTCGATTACGTGATACTGATGAAGCATTTCTAAGTGGCGAATGATTCGGGATTCGAATGCAGTCACATCCCCTGCCTTCTCCAGTCGTTTAAATTTGTTAGTGTCACTGAGTATGATACTCATCTTCTCGATGTATTCAACTTTGTTCATGACTACAACGCCTGAACCCTTATCCGGCTTCATTACAACGACATCCTTATCGCGTAATTCGCGTAATGCTCGTAGGTATCTGTTCGTAAGCGCGCACTTTTCTTTTATTGGCGCATTTTTTACTTCATAAGCAACATCGGTCAGTTTGTTTCTAAACCATATAAGCTTATCGGTACTAGTTGGTTGAAGGTCCTTCAACTGATCAAAAAAGTTCTCAAACTGAGCCTCAATGAACAATCCTATCAATCGTCTAGGAGGCACTCTGTAATCTAGCCCGAAAGACAATGCTTCTAACTGTAGTGCATCAAGTTTCACATTTGACAGATTCACCACATACTTACTGGGGTCCCGAGTACATAGCTCCTCATTTTGGTTGTTCATCAATGTTTTTTCAAGCCGTGCTAGTTCCTTCATTTTGGTACGATCGATTTTGACTTTACAAAATTGGGTGTATATAGTCCGAGAGCAGACTGACAAGTTTGCGACTACGGGCAACAGGCGTGCATGGGTTTCTACTAGGCCATCAAGTCTGGCTCGCGCGGTCTCCAACTGGGCAGTTGCGACGCGTCTGAGATTAGCTGCAGAAGGCTTAAGCTTGTTTCTACGTAACAGTTTCCAAATCGCCCGAGGATAACGACGCATGCGAATACAATCAGACAAAAAGTTAATTTCCACACGTATGCAAGCAATCTTGCAACGCAGATTGACGATACGATGAAGCAGTTTAATGGGATCAAGGGGAATTCGTCGTTTGAGAAATTTAAATAATATATATATATACATATAAGTATAAATAATAAATGAATAAAAATAAATTTAAATAAAAGCCTCTCCTATTTTCAAATGCTATAGTAATAGCGTTTAGTGAGAGGACGTAATCACCTCGCAGGCTAACCACTGTCAGTGACAATGGTAGATAGGTGGTGCTATATCCCAGTTAGTTTGCAAATTATGTAGCCCAGCCTACGTCCCCCATGGCTTAGTGGCTTAAGCTGCTGGCTAGTTGGCATCTGCCTCTAGCGGTCATGGGTTCGATCCTCCTTAGAGGACCGAGGGAATGCGCGCCACTGACGAGCCTCAATAGGGCGAAACGCGTCTGGCGCTTTTCCTGACTAGGCTCTGCTATGTAGCTTGTGAACTATTGGGATGAAAGCCTTATCAGATTTAAAACAGTTAGTTCCCTTTAGTAACTTGGAAAGCACCATTAGAAGATGAAGCTCGGTAGAAGCACGCATTTCGTATCGTCTCATCAGTGCCGATAACGATAACCGGTAATCTTATACAACAGTTTGTGGGTACAGACATACATACAAACAAAGGAGAAAAAAGGGGTGTCTTTGTTCTACAACCAGGGCAGCCTGAGGCTGACCGATAATTGTTTTTGAATACAAAGCACTGGCTTAATCCGATTAATGGCAATAGCCTCGGCAAACCGGAGGAGCAGGGAATTAGTATGGCGAAGCAGGATTCGAAATACCTTGTTGACCTCAATTTGGTGACCCGATGTCAATAAGTGCCTGCCGATCGAAGATGCTGGCGGCCTGCGTACACATGTAGTCTGAGTTAGGCTTGCTTGCTGAATAAGTCCGCACTGAACCCATTTTGGTACAAGTTCCTTAATTCGGGAACTCAGTGTTTTGTCGGATTGTATTCGCATGCGTCGTTATCCTCGGGCGATTTGGAAACTGTTACGTAGAAACAAGCTTAAACCTTCTGCAGCTAATCTCAGACGCGTCGCAACTGCCCAGTTGGAGACCGCGGGAGCCAGACTTGATGGCCTAGTAGAAACCCATGCACGCCTGTTACCCGTAGTCGCAAACTTGTCAGTCTGCTCTCGGATTATATACACCCAATTTTGTAAAGTCAAAATCGATCGTACCAAAATGAAGGAACTAGCACGGCTTGAAAAAACATTGATGAACAACCAAAATGAGGAGCTATGTACTCGGGACCCCAGTAAGTATGTGATGAATCTGTCAAATGTGAAACTTGATGCACTACAGTTAGAAGCATTGTCTTTCGGGCTAGATTACAGAGTGCCTCCTAGACGATTGATAGGATTGTTCATTGAGGCTCAGTTTGAGAACTTTTTTGATCAGTTGAAGGACCTTCAACCAACTAGTACCGATAAGCTTAAATGGCTTAGAAACAAACTGACCGATGTTGCTTATGAAGTAAAAAATGCGCCAATAAAAGAAAAGTGCGCGCTTACGAACAGATACCTACGAGCATTACGCGAATTACGCGATAAGGATGTCGTTGTAATGAAGCCGGATAAGGGTTCAGGCGTTGTAGTCAGGAACAAAGTTGAATACATCGAGAAGATGAGTATCATACTCAGTGACACTAACAAATTTAAACGACTGGAGAAGGCAGGGGATGTGACTGCATTCGAATCCCGAATCATTCGCCACTTAGAAATGCTTCATCAGTATCACGTAATCGACACACAAGATTGTTATTCATGCTGATTAAACGCCGATGGCATGTCTGAACATAGCCAGTTGATGTGGCATCAGACGTGTGTCCAAATGTGCCAGGGTCACGAAATCCATCCACCTCGGTTTCCGCAATCTTCAGTTATCCAATAGTGAATTTTCCGCCATTAGCACATCGGTCGGAAGTGGAATAGACGGATTTCCAGCAACAGCGACTGGACACCGGCGTATCGCCTTCTTCTCCACCTTCGCCATGTCGTGTAGTGCTCTCAGAGTCAAAAGAAAGTCTGGGCAACGATCCGGGTTTGTTATTGAAGAATCAGAGCGTCGTTTTATACTGTACACAAGTGGGGAATGGTTATATACCGATATTAGCCGCTGCGACTTTCGTATTGCACAGCGTTCATTGATCTGTCAGCTTCTGCCCCAGCTTCGTTTATTCGCCTTGAGCCACGGCTGGATACGGCAGTTCCGCTTTGTATGTCCAGTCTGTCGTTTTACCTCATCTGCATGTGGGTGTTCCGCCAAACCGATCTGCCACTGAGCCAACCGCCATATTCCTCTCTCTGGATCGTCGATGCGTGCACCAGATTGACTGGTTTGCCATATGTTACTAACTGCTGTTCGCTCAAGCGGCTATCCGGAACCTCACACGCCTGACGCACTTGCAGTCGCAAGCCCTGATTGGCCCGCATCGCAAGGGCCGGCTCCTCGGATTTGCACAAGCGGCTAGCTGTTGCCACAATTGCGTAATCATAGAAGGAGTTAGTGTGCTAAATATATGCAAAGGTGGACAATCATCTCAGACAAAGCTGCCTATCAGTACTCATAATTTGTGATAAGGACTGTTCGTCGAACCCGCACGACGCAAGTGGCTCAGGAGTGTGACTTCAAAACACAGTGTGCCGACACTAATCAGTAGGCAGCAAAACAGGAAAACGGACTGAAGCTGTAAAGCACTGAACATGAAGATGTTGCCCTAAAATACCGTCGATATGGGTGCAGCCAACTCCCAGTGAAAAAAGATGTGGCCAAAGAAAGCGGCATGCAAATCAGAATCATACTGGTTGGAGCCCGACGTGCCTGAGGAATGCTAAGTCTCAAAAAAACAACCTTTACCAATTTCTCAAGTTCCATACAAATCAGCGGTGTTATCTTGTTGGTCGAACTATTTATTTTATCGACTACTTTGACATCATAAATGAACCCTGGCTGTTTTATTTGAAAAACAGCAGCGCTGATCAATATTGAAGACGGTTATCTAGTAGAGTCGCGCCACGCAGAGTAAGATAGGTATTTCCCTATGATCAGATGAGAATGCTCCTCATACCGACAGGCGGTCCGTGACCGAAAGGATCCCAAGCTTGTATTGTAATCCGGAGGTCGCGGGTTCGAGCCTGTATAAGGACCGGGCGACCCTCGCAGTATCGTTAGCCTAAGCGCGACTGGTGGCGGCTGCGTGGCACCGAAGCCTCGGTACGGCGTACCACTGATGCCATACCGCCAGACCATAAACATGACACAGTTAAAAGTACCTCTACCTACTGCGAGCACAAATCGACACCACACCTTCAAGTGGCTGCACTAGGAAGGCTGACACGCTGTTATATAGCATCAAGCCTGAAGTTCACTACAGAGATAGAACGCTTCTCGAGTCAAAAACCCTTTCAATAGCATAGTTTGTAATGTTCAAACCCGACACTTGCAAAAGAGACACAAAATCCGAAGTGTAATAGCCAAGATAACACCGGAAAAAGACGAAACCGCGGAAGTAGAAATCGAAGTTTATCAGGAAAACGATAAACAAATGAAGAGAAGTAGAAGCTTTTAATTGTAGTGTATTTGTACAGATGAACGTGTCAAGAGAAAATAACTTCACCAGGAACAGAGGACGCATAGTGAGTCTTGCCTTGCATGCATTAGACAAGCATACTAACACGTCGGTGTAGCTGTATAGACACGCTGGCAAACAACCAAACGCATACTATACGGAGAAGATGAAAAACCTTGGAGCACACGGACGAAGATCCACATCGTGAACTAGGTCGAGTGAGCGGGAAAACGTGTATATACACCGACATTTGTGAATAGGGAATGGAGGCTGATGGAACGTTAAAAATGCAGGATTTGATGGAAACCGTCAACTTCAAATAAATAAGATGGTAGTGGGTTCAAACGATGGCTGGTCACATGTACTGCGGCGACGAGATAAGCTATGAGATGATGTCGTTTCATACAGATGAGAATCGAAAAATAAAAGATACAAAATAATTTGACGAACCGGAGAGGGAGTGTGAAGAATGAGCAGTGGGGGGAAGCACCGCTGAAGGTCCTATAAAAGTGAGGGCGCAGTGTTGCAGGTCAGCATAGAAATGATGCAAAAAGGGCTGAGGATGCAGCAGAATCCGAATTTTTCACGTCAATTTTCACAATTTTGATCGAGATATGCGCCGATTTTTTGGCAAATGTACTCAAAAGCTGGTCTTCGACTTGGATCCTAAAATGAGCAAGCATGACGGAACGTCCGATGATGAGAAGGTCCAACAAACATTATCGAATACGCGAACGAGTGAGGAAAAATGGCTGCAAATATACAATACAATAGGTAGCGGAGTTAAGGCAGCATAACCTAACTAACGGTGTAGACACGGTTTGTGTTCAGTCGCACAAACAGTAGGAAGTAAAATCGAGAATGCCAAGATCGATTGTAGAGTGAATTGCTGAGCGTTGTTCTCTCGTGACTATCGTCTGCATTCCACACACGATTCCGTTGCTATTAACTTCGTGCATTGTTGACAACAGAATCTTTCTGGGATTCGCAAAAAGAAAATTCCCCGATGTACTGACTCTATGGTATCTCCTGTGAGAGTTGAAACCGAGCAACTATCATGTGTAAGACGTTACCATTGGTTTGACATTAAATGTGCACTTCACCTACACATGCACACATAGCGTGTGTAAGAGATTAAAATAGTGCTTAGAGATAGCGACAAAATGCGATACGCTCCAGCTCACTTCACTGTTACCTGTGTAACCCAGCCGGTTCAGGCTGTTTGAAATCGACCTCGAAATAGAGTGAAGCAACGCACCAGCATACGTTTGCGTGTCAAATCGCATCGCAGTGGGCAAACAAGCTTGTGATGAGCACACTAATTTAATGAAGATGAGAGTAAACAAGCTGCGATGAAAACGAAGGTAGTGGAAAGAACCAAGTGAAACACCTAGAAAGCGAAAGAACCATCGAGGCTGAAATGCGGATTGATAGTGGCTACAGCCAGAGAGGAGTGGAATAACAGGGAATTACTAAGCAGTGATACACAAAGGAACGGTGATTGTCTCAAACTCACATGTTGCCAGCACTCCAACATGAGAACGTAAAGATGCTGGGGACAGACAGCAGGTTTTTGCAGACGACCACCGGCGATGATGTGCTGATAAACCTCTGTGTTGTTTTTACCTTGATACGGATTTTCGGCGCAACAAGTGAAAATTTCCCACATGAGGACACCTAAAGATCAAAAGAGAAAATGAACTTTGAGACACACGCCGTATCAGTAACCCGTGAACGCGGGCGATGACTTTTAGTTTAAGAAGTCAGATAAGCACCGAGTAGTCGTTCAAGTTAAGAGTTGGCAGCCAGTGATTCTTGACAGCCTCTCCGTGTGGTGTGCACAGATATACAGCAGATGAAGCATCTGTCGGTTATCATACTACAAGGTCAAATACGTAGAAGAAAACTATAGCATGTTTAGTTGGAAAAATATCCGGTGACAATACTACCATCGCACACAACCTAAAATCTGAGAGATGAGACAGGTACTTGACGAGAAAAGAGGTCATATGATGCAATGAGTGAAAATTACGTGTCCGAGGAGACGCATGCAAGTGGGCAGTCGTGTGCAGCTGGGTGGATCAGTTCGCCAGTGTGCGGCAAACGCTAATGGTGAAATCGGAGTTTCTTGTTACCTTCACTACCGTCGGGGCAAAATAAAGCGTTGAGAACACTTCCTGAGTGAGATGTCCACAAAAGTCCTGTCGGCCATAGAAGCTAGCCGAATTTTACAACAGAGTGGGACAAAAAAATCGTGAAAATAGCATATAAAGGGCAATAGCTTATTGAACATGTCTCAAAAATGGTGAAGTATCCACTTAATTTTTGCCATATCTAAGCCACCTGAAAGTTGAACGGTTGGCAGGTGTGCAATTTAAGCATGGGAAATAGTTAATACAACGACCAGCACCCGATAAAGTGTAACGTTTCTACACACAGAAATATTCGCGCTGGTACATAGCCAGAAACGGCCACTGAGTCAAGCCGGCAAAGAGGTGAGGAGGCATGGGAATAGATCAGATACACCGCGGAGAATAAAAAACTATGCAGTATTACCTACGAGAGTGAGAACTGTACTGCAGGGAAGAGCTAACTGAGCGACCGAACACCAGAAACGTTCTGGGTGGGTAAGAACAAGCAACATTAAGAAAAATTGGTGGTGGGTACGATGTTGCTGAACGGACAAAGAGCAATGTTGATCGAGGAATGATGATAAGCAAAGTAAGAAACGTCAGCAGCTTTCGGACAGGTAAGTAAACGCACTGAGTGCCTGTTTATGATGCTTCCTGCTCAATGAGTGTCCTGAAAGGGACACGGATGTATAAAGGTACGTGATCGCAAAAAGTGCGACTCCGTGATCAATGGAATACTTCTGTAAGGAAGTCCGCTAGCGGCATTACACAACTGCGGTGTGGCAGTTGGATAACAGTCGTGCAAACGATAACGCCATACCCTGAACGCTTTAGGGAAAACCACCTGCCCAAGACTAAAAAAGGTTGGTCGGAGTCGATCAAAGACGAGGTAGTCCGATCGTAATAAAAGGCCGAAAAATCACGGGAAATGGTCCACTATTTTCGAGGAGCCGTTCAAAATGGATATCACATTCTTTCACTTCGCCAAATATACATCAATCAGTCAAGCATAAAAAAGAGACAGGTAAAACTTAACATACGCTTGGAAAGTGACGGTGGCAAATCATGTAGCTAACAAATTGAGAAGAGATCGAATGTTGAGAGACAGTCTTGAGTATAACTCCAAAGCGTTGTAAAAGTCCAAAAGCGACAGCGTGTGCTATTTATAAAGAGTAACTATATGAAGAGTAAGCCTATTGTGGAAAGGTGCGTGTAAACCCAGTCCACACTTCGCCATTGGATTATTTCATTTGCATTGTCAGAATCACCATGTGCTTGGCGTCATTATACCATGGTTACCATACCCACCTAGCCAGTATGGCCCACCAAAGATCGCATGCCTTTCAGATGCATATTGACTGTGCTTTATACTATTGCTTTCGGTCATACCTGTATTCTGGAGACCATAGCAAGCCCCTTGATCGGTGTTTTCTATCGGCTTGAACAATTGGATTCAAATCAAAATTTTATGTTTGAAACATCTCAAAAATCTTTATCGCCCAGCAAGCGTTCTATTTACCTACAACGGTTATTCCTCGTGGATTTGCCTGCGCAAACCACCTGACCCGTGGGTTATCTGCTCCGACAACGATACCCCATATGAAATAGCCGACCTTCATTACTCTGAGTTGCTTGCTCACCTGCGCAACTCTGCATAGCGCAATATCCGTAAGGTACCGCCAATTCCAACCGTTACCGGTGAATTCTGACTAAGCTTTCGCTTAGCCAACGAAAAAATAGGTGCACCAGGATTGCGATTAGCCATGCGGAAAATCGGTCTTAAAGTGGCGTCGCCAGTGGCTCACTGCTATTCAAGTTGTGGTCAACGGCAGTGTTTCAGGACGTAGTGAGTTTTCAACTGGCAAGGGTTCTCCCTATGAAAAGTCAC
Source organism: Dicrocoelium dendriticum (assembly GCA_944474145.2). Taxonomy (NCBI): domain Eukaryota; kingdom Metazoa; phylum Platyhelminthes; class Trematoda; order Plagiorchiida; family Dicrocoeliidae; genus Dicrocoelium; species Dicrocoelium dendriticum. Next base: position 65,377,689 of record OX104065.1, on the reverse strand, counting down.
AAATGTCCGTTTAACAACACTGCGATGAGGCGGATGTGACTCGATATCAAAATAAAGTTACTGCCCATTGCTAAAGACTGGCGACGATCCCAAGAACCCAAATTTGTGAGCACAACGGCATATGAACAAAATCGCAACCTTTCGTCCAACAATGTTTATCAAGCATTCTATCAATTTCCGACGCCCACAGAATAATGAAGACCAATCTCCGGAAATATTCGAACCCCCACCCAGTATTCCCATAACGGAAACATGTATAGATCTTACTGCGCTTCACCGTCACATTTCTATCTGACTCCAATGAACATTCCCATCAGCCTTGCAACTTTCTTATACGAAAATTATGTACTATTTTTGAACCATGTGTTTCGCCAACACTTACCACTGTCCTTTGGTGTACATCCTTTGATGTTACCTCGAGAATAAAACTATTTACTTATTTATTTATTTAAACCAGTGGACTGTAACATTCCGTACACACAAATGACCACTGAAAAAGTTGGTTCCGATGCCCAACCGTAAGTAAATGTATCCAGCAGATTGGTAACACCGAACTAACGCAGAAACACACATTCTCGCGTAGTATGCACGATTATCTTGATCAGCCTAAGTTTTGAATTGAACAGCGGCAAAAATCCAGTTTACAGTGAAATAACATTGCTATCCATATAGCTTCTAAGTCCTTGCGTTGTACCAAGGAGTCATGCGGAAAGTTCTAGCTCGCGGAGCTAACTGCTGTCCTCTGCATAGTTCGTTACTGGCACGGTAATGGAAGATGAGCCGGGCTATCAGACAGGTCCGCGGCTGTTACCCATGGCGAAGTGGCATTAGCTGCTGGAATCCGGAAGTCATGGTGGCGGAACCCGGCAGGGGTCGGCTGGAAGGCGCACCACTGACGAGACCCAGAAGTTTGAAACACCGTTGTTTGGTGCTTTCCAGACTACCCAAAGGCTGCTAACTGAGAGTTGACCGTGAGGAACTACCTCTAATCAAACCAAATCCCCACTAATCATTAGTAATACCAGGGGAAACCAGATTTTTTACTTCCGAGTCTTTGCTAGTACGAAGTTAAACATTTTTCAGCGTAATAATGGTCGAACGTGACCGGCGAATAAATTTCCAAAAAGCAAGGAATACCAACATTTTGTCAACAACAACCCTCGTCAAGAGTACTGCTCGCCAGTAGAAGGATTCGCACTGAATCGTATGACACCAGCAGGACGATATGCTTGATCTGGAATCCACAAGAGATATTGTCATCTGCTACAAATGGGGCGAATAGGTTCCGACCATGTCTCAATGCACGATCGCACAAGACCGCGTCGCTTGCTGTTAACGTGGTTCCCAGGGTGCTCATACGTCAGTTAGACCCACAATGTAATGAAAACACTAGCCGGTATAGTTGGAATATAACCAATCGATGAGGAACAAGGTGAATAAGCCATATGCCAATTGGAGACATCTGCGAAGCGCAAAAATCTACCAGGGGTCTCTGAATAGTGGATGAAAGTAATGCAGATCAGATGACCGGAATAAGGGCAGCCGCAAAATGCCCAAACCGAAGTACTTCGCAGTGAAGGTGGGTGCCACAGAAAAAATGAGTAATGATTCAAATCCACTCGAACGACAGCTAACAAAGAAATCAGCAAGTGAAGTAACTAATGGGAAAGATGACCTGTTCAAATGACATGGGAGCGAACTGGAGTACATGTACAAGCTTAAAGTGTTGTCCTAGCACTTAAAACGTGACTCAAAATTAGGCTTTTAAAATGAAACAATGACGCAAGAGTTTGCTCCGATCTATAGATGTGTCAGGATAGCCGATAAGTTGGTATAAGGTTTACCCGACAAAGCTTGGCAGTTGCACAATCGCTGTTTTTAGTTTTTCAATTCGTAGCTTCAAGGTAGGCCACACACTCAGGTCCCCCTGTATGAACCAGCGGATTAGGTACGGACTCCATCGATCCCACCACGCCAATTAGCAATTTTAGGGTCTAACTTCTGTAATCCACGAGGACTACCCACTCGTTTTAGAGTGCTGTCCAACAAGCGCATAAACTGTCCTGTTCGCATCTAGAGGTAGATGTGTTCCTTGCCAGATTCCAGCCGATAAAAATCGGGGTCCGAAAAATAGCAACAGCGGATGGGAGCATTGGACTTCACTAGTAAACAGCAACGATGGATACAATTCATGTCCGACCGAGACGGACATCACGATCGTAACAGGTACAGTATCTCCCACAACAGTTGACAAACTGAAAGGACAGCAAAGTAAGGTGGTACACGACATGAGGTCTTGTGCTTAAAGCTGACCGTCAGCCTGCTGGTAGAATGTGGCCACATGTACTGGTACAAAAGCGAATTCATAGCGTACAATGGAACAATGGATTTAACACGGATAAAAAGTACACCTAACTAATTCCGTAGGTAAAGGGTGAGACCAAAGAGTGATTGTAGCAAAAAAAGTATCGCGTAACAGTGGACTCACAGCAATATTCACATGTACACACACTTTGGTTATGATATCCTGTGTCCCAATAACGTGGGTTAAACTATGGGCGGTATGTGGTGCAATGTATCACCAAGGCTAACCTTGGAACCAGCTAACGTAGAAGCGGAGATGACAGAATGCGGAAGAACGTTCCATGGCTGGGATACATAAATGGAGAAAAACTGTCGGTGACATTCCAACCAGCTATACTGTACGGCCAAGTTCAATTGGTGGCCCATCAATGAGGTGTTGTGGCTGTTTCGGCAGAGGTAGTTAAGATCCTTGAGGATCCGATACACCAATATGAAAGTACCTCACAGAAGACGATATTGTCCACTGAACATTTATAGTCTTTAAACTGTTGTGGATTAGCAAGAGCAGTAAAGTCGTGTTCTTGCCAAGGGTGAAACACCTGAGAATGACGTATTCTACATGTGGCCTCATTTGCAAAAATGAAGGTAAGATCGAACCAGTCAAACACCATCCGTAGCAGACCTAAGTGTTGGTTAGCTTTTTTTTCACCGCCTTCTCAGTCTCTCCTGAGTATCCGAGATGGCGCTGCACGAGAACACTAAGATAACTTTCAAGAGAAGCGCGCTTCAAAACTTATTTTCCTAGTCGATATTCGTAGGTGCTTTAGTAGCGTGTGCCCATTATTTTACATTTGACAGGATTACACTCAAGCATGTTTTGGGCCGACCACTAGTAAGCTTCATTGAGATCGCCTTACAGTGGTTGTTTACCCACTTGAATGATCATCAAATCTTGTGATCACCCACAAAGGTTGAAGTTTGAGGCGAACACTACAGCGAGGTCGTTTATGAACACTAGGAATAGCTGTGATCCTAGCCTTGAGAGACGCCAGAGTGTAAATCTACGGGGTCATATGGAGCGATACGAAGTCTCAAATTCAAGCGGCGTTGGAGCAGGTATGAATGTGTCCAGCCCAGAATCGGGTCATATATTTCATAGCACCGAAGCTTGTAAAGATGAATGCGGTGGTGGTCCAGGCGGTTAAAAGCCTTTGAGAAATCAACGTGGACGGCGTCGACCTTTTCCCCAGCGTCGACGGATTCCATCCAGCTGGCAAATGCTAACAAAAGTTTGTGGTTAAAGAACGGTTTCGGTGAAAGCCGTGGCACTCCTGCAAGACGATATTGCATTTCACTCTATATCCCATGAGTGCTTCTGCAATGAGAGATTCCAAGACTTTTGTCAGCACCGGGAGGAAAGTAATCAGGCGGTAGTTTGCGGGCACAGCATAATCGTGTCCCATGTAATTAGGGGTAACTATTCCACGCTTTCACATAGTTGGAACCAGCATCCCGTCCAGAGAGCGCTGGAAAAATTGGAATAAGAATTAACCTAGGCTCATAGCAGTCATCTTCAATGACTTGCAGCGTGTGCTGTCCGGACACGCTGGAGAGCTGTACTCGCGTAGCGAAAGATCAGCGGCAGTGAAGATGTGGTTAAGTTCTGGTGGAGGCGTGATCTTAGTGTGGAGCCTGTGAGATGGCGGTGCACACCGGAAATTACTGTGACTGCTTATCAAGAGCTACTGTTTGTCGAGAAATGTACGTGATTCGTGTGTGAATATAAGCGTGTAATCAGGCGAACCATGACATGGTCGTATGTACAACCGTGTCCATTACATGTCCATGCGTTAACTTATAAAAGAAAGTACGAGCGAATTGATGTCTAGGAAGGTTAGCTGCTTCTTGTGCAGTTTACACTTGTCCATAGATAGTGCTTAGAGGATGGATGTCTCACTGTACTTTGCGGAGGTTGTTACCATGCCTGTAACCTAGTCTAGGATTGGAGAAGGACTCCTCCGATTTGTCATCGCGGACCAGTTTGACGCAGCGGTTGTAAAGCGATCATCCATCGTACAAAAGACATGAGGTAGCTCTTGAAAAATCGTTATTGAGCAAACACGCTGAGGAACAATGTATAATAAACCCCAGTAAGTATGTGGTGAACCTTTTAAACGTGAGCATTAATGCTGTAAAAATGGAAGCATTGTCATTCGGGCCAGAGTACAGAGTGTCTCCAAGGCGTTTAAATGGATTTGCAACGAAAACATTAGCATACTGGAAGAGGAGGTAGGGAAATATTACGAATACCGTAGTCACAGGAGAAGCAAAATAAACTCAATCAGCGTGGACGGAGAGAAATGCAAGCTCAATAAAAAGCAATACTTTTGAGCATCGTGATAACGACCGGATTACTACCCAGCAGCAACAAGCATACAGTCAGCAAAGATACAGGATGTATTGGTACTAAAGGAGGCGGAAATTCAACAACCCATCAAAAAGGATACTAACACATATTGCAAGTTGGCAGACCATCTCGAGTAGTATTCACCTCTATCAATAAGTGAATTTGTGAAAAGAAAGGAGAGACTGGTGGCATTGCGTTCGGGATTGGTCCGCGATTGCTGTTGAGGACAGCAACGAGATAAATAATATGGGGAAAAGGCTCCGAACGGCTTACGACGCACATCTCAGGTGCAAACCGGAAGAAACAAAACGGAGATAAATGCAAATCATGGCCCGCTCGCAGTTCCGACGTTGTGTTTAACAATACTTCAGGCTCCTATCAGTATGTACCATTAGAATAAGTGTTCAGCAGGGTGTTGAATGGGGTCATTATCTGAAAGCCATCCATTGATGTTGAACTGAGGATGCGTGAGTGGATAGGTCCACAGACCATTACGAAAGCATTCTTAGAGTCTAACCTCATAACAATAAACAATGACTAGCAAGCCCTTGAAAATGGGTATTGAGAGTGAGATATCAAAGGAGCAGAAAGCTCCTCAAGGTTCTGGTGCAGTTGAGCAGCGGCGGGTAGTGTGGCGCGTCCGCCCCAACAACATCGTGCACCTACTGCCGTAATGTTAAACAACGAGTTGGAGTTACTACGCTGAAACCCATAGACTGCAAAAATAATGGACATCAGTATTTTCCAAACACGCAGTTAACAAGTAGTATGGTTGGGGATGGTAGTTACAAACAGTTAACCCAGGTTAAACGGATGGAGGGCAAGCAGAGTCACATTAGCTGACAAAGCACCTAATAAGTAACATCAGCAGGTACTAATTGGCACACCAATGATAAAACATGGTGTATGGCTCGACTTTACAAAACACCTTGCTGTCGGCGGCAGTCACCAAGATAACGACCCTGGTAAGCGAATTATTGCATATTCATAGCAGGGTAGCAGACAAAATTTATTCGGTGTATAACTATATAGCGAATGTAAAATATGCGGAATTGTCTCGCATAAATTATTAATGCCAAAGCAATGTGGCGATCACTACAATTTACCAAATGGGACCCACGGGGACAAAACGGATTCAGTGTGATTCAGGATGGTATAACAAATCAAAAAGGAACATCAAGTTTTCCAAATCAAGCCCGTCCCATGGGAAAACAGGACTTTACAAACGAGACTAAGTAAATGAGCAAAATGAAACTTACCAAAGCTCCAGACATCCGCTTTGGCGGTGTAAGTGGACTGGAAGACTTCCGGCGGTGCCCAACGGACGGGAAACTTTGTGCCTGCACTGGGTTCGTACACATTGTCTAACAAGAAACGGGCCATTCCAAAGTCGGCCACTTTCACGTGCACAGAATTGCGACTGACAGACTTCACAAGGCAGTTACGCGCAGCCAAATCGCGATGAACGAATTGTTCTTGTTCTAAATAGGCCATGCCGTTGGCAACTTGAGCACATATATCGGCCAACACAACTGGTCGATTGCAGAACAGGGACTGACGCTGTCGCATGAAATCGCGCAAGGAACCTTCGTGAATAAACCAGGAGGAAGAGTCCATGAAAAGAATAACATAGTGGGGTGATGATAAAACAAAAATACCAAATGAAAATGCGGCCAGGGTAAGGGGATTCAAGATGACGGAAAAAGAATAGATGTAAGCGACTAGGAGCACTAATATGCACCGGATAGAATCATATTATCCGCAAACGGCACGGTAGCCGTGGCCAAGAGCGCGTTAGTAAGAACATGCACGACAAGGTATATGTAGTACAATGAAGTTGAATGTTCAAGTCAACGAGTAACGCCATGACAGTAGACATAAACACAGTGAAGTGAAGCCTAAAATACGACAGTATTCAAAGCCATAACATGGAGAGTGCAATACTATCGTAATAGTAGATAACTGCGATGAAGAACAGCCAAAAAGGACAATTGCAATCTCTAATTTAAATGGTCGAAAGCATGGATATTGCGATCCCTGTGTATGACACGAATGCTCAAGTCAGTCACATATCAGAATCAGAACATGGCCTCGGCAGCCGCTTCGGGGTCGATGCACACTGTGCTGACGAACGTACAGTTACATGGTGACCGCCGAACGACAAGCTACTCTGAAAGCAAACCCACAACGTCGTAATCAACGAAAGATTGACGGTCGGTTTGGAGCATCTACTTCGACTCCGACTGCACTATTATGCGTGCCAAGACAGCACTCAATCTTTCGGGTTCGATGAGGATTCGGAACTGGAAAGTGTCTGTTGGTCTAGTGAATTCGCAATGGGTGAAGTAGATATCAGTCTGAATTGTAAGATTGCCTGACTGTAGAATGAGGTAGAGAAGTCGAAAACCTAATGGAACCGACTCCCCAAAGTGACAGGCGAAAAGCAGCTGATATCGTTCCTTCATATAGCATGAATCACAGGAACAGCGGATGAACCACTGTAGCGCCGATTACCTAAATGTAACCCAAAGGATGAGTTTGCTGGGATGACAAATATTTGTAACACGTTGAAACGTCATCTGAGGATCTACCGCAAGCATTCCTGGACAATGAGGGCCCGGGAGAGAGAGAGATCAGTACCATCATACTACGCACCGCATCAAGGCAAGCTCCCGTGGGTGAAACAACGGCCGGCTAAGATGTGGGACTGAGCTACTCACAATTACGTCGACAGAAGGCACCCTGAAGAGCAATTCAGCCGGTGTGTTGTAGCAGAATTGTTAGCCGAGCAATCTGGTGCCGCCTTGGACGTTGACGTAACAACTCCCACCACAGACGAGATCCGATGCGAGCAAGTGTTGTTTGAGCGAGACAAACTGCTTGACCCATAGTACCTTCCATCATCGTTGCTGAAGAAGCATAAACGCTCAACAGCCAACGGGTTGGATACTGTGTTCAACTCTATTTAGTGCAAGGAGGAGGCACTTCCCATATGTCAATCGTCATCCCTATCGTTAGGTGGTGAATGGGGGTCCTGTGAAAACCTTCGTGGAGGGCTTATTTCAAGTGCCTACGACCTACTCACGTGCATCATGGCGCGGGGGCTCAATGATACTCTAATCCATAGTTAAGTGAAAATCAGGTTTCCGCCCCGGTAGAGTTCATTGGCCGTATTTCTACTCTTCTCCAGGTGCTCGAACGGCACTGTTCAACAAACAGTTTATCGTAGACTACCTTTAATTTGGTCAACCCTACGGTTTGTGGTACAGCATAGTTCCGAATAACTTACAACGGTACTCTGTACATTACAGCAACATATCAGATGAAGTTGGAGTACGAAATGACAGTCATTCTGATAGCGTGATGATGGCCAAAACAGCCCAGTTCTGCGTTTGTATTCAATTTTGTCGTGAACACCATCGGGAGTGAGTGAGTTTGCAAAGCTACTCTAGTGTAGTTTCAAGTAATCACCGCTTCTAACTTGCAACACGTAATCATAAATTGAATTACGCCTTATCCTGAAGCAAATCGAGTTCATTTCAATCAGTGGCTCGTATTCTAAGTGTTGGGTGTTGCTGCCACACACAGCAACATCGAACCACCTCACATTCGTCTCGTCGTCGACTGTTCTCTCCAAGTAGAGAGAGAATTGGAAGAGAAACCCAATGCGCAATGATTTACGGCCCACTCCTTGATCAGCTCCGCGGTCCCTACCTAGCATGACGGTCCGCGATGGATTGTCGCGTTTCGAATTGCCCGTTGTATGATTAAGTTTGATAGTGAAATCAACATGACCTTACTATTTCACAATCAACTCTGGATAATGTCTGCAGGTGGAAGCGTTTCGCGTTCTAAAAGTGAAGTCCTTGCTAGCCTTTTGAGCTTTAACGGCGAAGAATGAAGTGTAGCCCACTAGAATGCTTCCATTGTTTTCTGCATTAGCGGTGATAGACAATGAACTGACAAAGTTAGTTTGTGTACTGCAACAGTCAGAATCGTTTTCTTATAGTTTGACTGATATGGAACGGCTTAGGAAATCGAATTGTGGTACAAGAGTAAATAAAAACTGCAGACGGCCCAGACGCAACCTATGCTAATAAACATGGTGGCAGCGAAAGATGCAAAGAGGCTATCCGGCTTATAACGCTATCTAGGTCCGATAGCTAATCGTTTGTGACCGTTTGTTGTTGAAAGAGCGTGGGCACCTTGGTTCTGGATTTCTCATGAGGTATCTTAACTCTCCTTGGTATTCAGCATTAGTAAGATCACCAAAATTGTGTGACAGCGAAACATCCGTAAAGATTAGTGTAGAGATCCAGATGACCGCTTCATCAAACCACCATAATCGAATAGTTATAGTAGTGTGGTGATATCCGTAAGCTGAGGGCGCACTGACCCAGAAGGCTTGTAAAATGGAAATTCAGCTCATTTCACTAATCCTTTTTATTTAGCAGCGCTGTCATTCAGAACGATGTATGGTTAGATGGTAAAGGGGTGCCAGTACGAAGCACTGGTGTACTGCAGTGGACGAGGATGGTGTCAAATGACTACATTCATAACAGTAGTGTCTGAGGTTTCAAGTAATCACCAGTCACGTGGAAGCGCACAAGAAACAGGTGCTATGACTGTGTCTGATAGCATTCCAGTGGGGAAAGCACGCATTGAAAGATCCCGTAAAGTATGATAGCGATTTACTTTTATATGCATTTTCATAGTTTTACTGATATGGGGGAACCTCAAGAACTTGTACCGGTAATGGATTAAATTCCCTAGGTGCAGAAGGCGAACCTTGAAAGCTGATTAGACCGTTGAACCAACATAAATTACGCTTAAGTGAAGTGAAACGCAAGTGGATACTTAACCTACACTTTGTGACAGTCAATGTGGTTGTTCAGTAGAATGAGAAATACACTCAATTCCAAAGCATGATGGCATTGGTAAACAGTGCTTTTGGCGTAAATGATATTAGTATGATTTCAGGGTAGGTTTGTGTACGCGCTGAGGCAGTACACATACTAAAATTGGAAGCATACGGAGAAAATTAGCATGTCCGGTGCGCAAAGATGACACGAAAAATCGTGGAGCGTTTCATATTTTTGACAAACACAGTCTTTTGGTCCTCCATGCTGGGGGGTTTGAAATGGGATGGGGTGCATTTCTGTAAAATTAAATCATTGCCACCTCCCCGTTGCTTTGCGGACAGACTTTTGAGCCAAAGGATTGAGTTGAGGACCCTTAAAGTTCGTTAGGTTGGGGCACCCTGACAGTATCCCAGTCCAGACATAACCATGATAATTTCCCCAAACTCTAACCACATCAAGCATCGGCCGTCGCGCAGATCATTAAGGGTCGCCTTTGCTGCCGCATACAGCAGGGCGGATAAGCGAAATTACGCTACTGCTGGCGCCTCCCCACCTTCCTTTCCACCGGCTACTCTTACTCCCGTCCCAACCCTATTACTAACCTTGCTTCTATAAATCCCAGTTCAATTGACAGCAGCCGTAATGTCACTGGAGTCGAACCATCTGCAGCTATCTTCCCGCACCGCACACTAGACGCTTATCGGCAAAAGTCCCTTATAAAGCCACGCTGTCCCATTTCCCCGGTGGCGTTCAACTTTCGCACTCTAAGAGAAACAGGTTAACAAACTGAGTGATGATGTGTGTTGTGCATCCGAAAATAGGATCAATGACCCTCACGGGGTTGTTGAAATAACTGCTCCCGGCTTGTTCTCTCGCTATTGTTTGCACGCATCCGGAGACACGGATGCGGCACCCACGGGTCAAGCTGAGTTAGATATCGTACTCAGCACCAGGGCGTAGTCATTGTTAATTGACTGCATTCCGGTGAACAGCAGTTTGTGTGCTGCCCGTTAGACGACATCGACCAACGTTGATTCACAAAGTAGTACCAAACGCCGTTTGTTTGTGGTTTCTGCTTGTGCTCCCACCGACTGCAGTTCCGATGCTGGCAAGGACACATTATTTCACGAACTGAACGCGCTTCTACGCAGTGCTACTAGTTCACATATTATAGTACTTGCAGAAGAGATGAAAGCACAAGCAGGGAGTCTGAGCTCTACAGAAGCTCAGCTGAGTGGTAATTATGGGCTTACCTCCAAACTGACTGACAACGGCGAGCGTCTTTTGCAACTGTGTGCGGAGCACCAGCTGTTTCGTGGTAGCACTGCCTCCAGACAGTGGGAGCTAAAGTGCCACGTGGAAGGCCGCTCGTTCTGAACTACTTGCGTCGACTCTGATCATGCCTTGGTACGCTGTCGCTTTTCCATGAACTTTACCGGGAAGTGCACCAAGCTTTAACACTGTTCATACATGACGCAAAATTTCGATCGGTAGTGAGCTGCCGAATTTGGGAACCATCGAGGATGCAGGCTCTCAGGTTCTCCAGGAATGATTTGCAAAGATTATTGTAACAAGCACCACCTTCGTCTAGTGGTTTAACAAATGGTTTTATCAGCTCCAAGTTTATAGGTGGTGGTAGGGGGACTGACTTTTCTGTCGATCAAAGGCTTCTTGGCAGCGGTCGTCTCGCCTATATTCATGTTTTCCTTCGTAGGCCAAATCACTTTCTTCCAATGATGTTTAGCCCAACTGTCCCATGAAAACGCTAAGCAAGAAGACTTTATGCATTAACTTTGCAATCCGAGCAAGAAGTTCACACAAATAATGTAGCTGCAAAATCGCAATAGCATGATTTCACCAACTCCTTTGTGATAGCGTTATTTTCTATGTTTATTTGCGTAAGTAATTGGTGCGTAAGGTGCATAGCGTTAGCCGTTGTCCGATAAGACACACTTGTAACTGCTGCAGCTGTCTATAAAAAGCATTCACTTTCGGTTGACATATCACTAGCCCCGTTACTAGAAGTCCAGCAGCAGGATAGTAGTAGAGAGGCTTTTTATCCTCAGTAAAAAACGTAGAATTGCCACCACTACCGTTTTTTCGTTTTTCGGTTTCAAGGTGTTTTTTATTCTCAGACGAAATGCTAACAGTTCAAATGTTTGTCTTGATAGACTGAGGTCTCGTGTGACACCGCTTAGTTCTTGCGAAAATTGCTGAGGTGTTGAGAAAGTTTCTTCATATTCATTGACACTGCTATCAATTGTACTAAAGCAAGAATGCGTGTTATGCAGTTCCTCAACATCAGAAGTTAAAGATCAGGTAAGTAAGCAAATACTGGTATAGAAACATCACCAGATAAGGACACTTTAATTCACGCCGATTATATTCCTTGAAGCCCTTGATATTGACAACACAGAAACAACAACCGTTCAGTTCGCCGACACGGTACGACCGTCCAGTAAACCATAGATCAAAAAAGGAAATTACTGGCGATACGAATTTCTAGAAGTGAAAAAAGGAACTGTCCTTACAGGACCTTATCAAACACTATGCTGAGGTCAACAAGATAAATATCTCGGCGTTTACTCGATTTAAGGAACTAAACCAATTTGCCTTCAAAACAAGCAAGTTCAATGTATATGAGCGTACCATTTGAAAGCCATGCGGGACGCGAGATGAAATCCAGATTCTTGAAATGAAGATACTGTTTAGGAATATGTTTCGCGACTTTACACACTATGAATTTAAAAGAGGACGACGACTAGCGGGATCGCGTTGTTTCCTCCTTTGAATATGGTGAAGTGCAGAGAACGACACCAGCCATTGTACTCGCTGTTTGTTGATTTCACCAAATCATTTGATACGGTGAACCGCAAGGCATTGTGGCAGGTGTTGGGTAAGTTTCGTTGTCCGAGTGAATTTAATGGAATGTCTGCACAGTGGTATGCGGGCGAGGGTGCACCTGATTGGAGAGACCTCAGATGACTTTGCAGTTGTCTCTGGTGTGAAGCAAGGCTGTGTCTTAGCTCCTGCCCTGTTTAATATATGTGTATTCATGCCATGATGTGTTGTGCTTCTGATGCGGCTTGTGCTTAGGGTGTTCGTGTGAAACACCGTATTGATGGTGGGTTGCTGAACATCCGTCGTTTCGGTGCCAGAACTCTAGTCTGTGAGACAACTATCCGTATGCTGCTGTTTGCTGACGACTGTGCGTTGTTTTCACACAGCGCGAATGAGTTGCAGCACATGACTAGTGCTCTGACTTCGACAGCGGCCAAAATCGAGCTCGCAATCAACGTAAGCAAAGCAGTCTGTATATTTCAGCCTTCACCGGAGGTGCAATCTTCAATATTGCCGCGAATCAGCATTGGTGCTGAAGTATAGGAAACCATCTCCCGCTTCAGCTACCTTGGGAGTGTGATATCGACTGATCAACAGCTACACGTTGAGTTGCGTAATCACGTGTCGAAGGCAGCAGCGGCATTCGGGAAGCTTGAGTACCGAGTGTGGAACAACCATCAGCTTAGCATTGGCACGAAGCTCATGGTGTACAAATCCATGGTGCTCTCCGTTCTTCTATACGGCAGTGAAACGTGGACAATGTACCGGCGGGATGTGCGATATCTCGAGCGGTTCCATCAGCAGTGGCTGCGACGGATTTTGCGCATCGGCTGGGGGCGACAGAGTTGCAAACACGGATATGTTGCACCGAAGTGGGATGTATGCAGTGGACTGCATACTTTTATTGAGACACCTGAGGTGGATCGGTCATGTGAGCCGTATGGATTCACCGCGGATACAGAAGCAGCTATTATATGGTCAGCTGAGTATTGGGAAGCGGCACGTGGGAAAACCGAAGCTTCGTTACCAGGACATGATCAAGGTGAGCCTCTCACGTTCTAATCTTGATTGCAGGTCATGGGAATGGAAAACGGTTGATCGGCGTGCACGGCGCGATCTGATCACGAAGACAGTTGCCGAAGTGAAAGAGAAATCCCTCGTGCATGCAGAGAATAAGCGGCAATGCCGAAAACGACAGGCGCCGATGGGTTGTACTCCATCAACATCGAGCGTATGGTAGTATATCACATGCGGTCGCGATTGCCTGAGTCAGGCAGGCCTAGCGAGCCATGACCAAGGCCACTCGCGTCCAACACCAAACGACGACAGGTCCTGCAGAGAAGGTAGGCAGAACCGGCGCATTCGATGCATTCAATTTCACTAACTGTGTGCTTGCATGCTGGATCTCTTTATGTCAGGTGGTGGGTTTGCTATATTGTCTCCTTAAGGTCTACGTAAATTAACTTCCATTAACTTGCACACGTCGCTTAAGTAAATTGTGGTTAACTTTGATAACATTTTCGGCTTCGCGGCAATATTTTAAAAATATATTTTCTGACGTCGAACTTATCACGAATTTGTTCATAACCAGTTTATTTCATATGCTAATTTAGTGAAGAGTTATGTCACCGCACATTTCAATGTGAATCACAGTCCATTAAATTGAGGTTACGTGTCGCAATCCAATCACACAACGTGTAATCCAAACTTGACCCTCCAATTAGTCATCTACCGTTGTGACAAAAAGCGTTGCCCATCGTGACCCGGTAGCCAAAGGGGTAGTAGTGTTGGCTGCTATTCCAATGGTCCTGGGTTCAAATCCTGCTGTCTCCACCTGATGAGATGAAATTACATCGAAACGCGTCGTGGCTGTGCAGTGTTTTCGAGTGGGCAATACCCAATTTCCATCTACTTTGAATACGGTCCCTGTGATCGCGGTGACTAAGGTTCATTTCAATGTGAATCACAGTCCATTAAATTGAGGTTGCGTGTCGCAATCCAATCACACAACGTGTAATCCAAACTTGACCCTCCAATTATTCGATTTACTTTATTTGATATTGTCGTTTCAAGTGATTGGCTGTTGCTTGATATCCCCGGTGTGACTGCGCTTGATGTGCATGTTGACAAGGTGCCTACCTGCCTATTACCCACTACCACGTCCATACTGGCTCCAGGAGACAGTTGGTCGTTGCTGGAGGGGACGGTGTGCACGGTCCTTGTGGCCATGCTAAGCTCGAAGAGTGGTTCCATGCACTCAGTGTGGAATGGATTACGGTCCAGCCACGGCCTTGTGTGCGCTTGATTCCCAAATACAGCGTGCCTATATTTGCCTGTGAAGGAGTGTGGGCCGGCTCCGTTGTTGCTACGTGACTCCCATCCACATGCCTCCCGGTCTTATTCCATCGGGTTTACACTGGATATGGGGTGGGTGGTTGGAGCTGTGGGTGGTGCAGCGCAAGCCACCCATTGTCCCTCTGTAGACGCAGGCGTCCTGTGGCTGGCCACAATGACAGGCGAATCCGAAACTGGATGCCGCGAACCATATGGGCTTGACAATACCCACCCACCTTTCAGGAAGTCAGGAGACGTGAAGCTTCCAAAGCAGGATGGAATGATCGATGGACAGTGCGGCAATGCACCCGGCAAGTTTTAAGGAACAAGGAGTGTAACTTATCCAGACCCGTGGAAGAGTTTCACAACAGTGTCAGCGGTAATATTCGCCAGCTCCAACAAAGAACGAGGTGTAGGTATGCTGTACTCGGAGGATGGTGACTATCTCAACGTAAACATATGAACACTGCTGGACCACGAAAGTGGCTTTGGCACTGACCCCAGAAAGAGACGCTCACAGGAGTCTCTCTGTTGCACACGAGTGCAATAAAGAACGACTAAGGAGCACTAGAAGTATATCGTAAGAACAATAAGATATGGAGTGAACACAAGCTTTTGGCAAGTACGTTAGCGATAGCAATACGTGGTGAATTATATCCTAGCATTTGAGTAGACAAGGAGAAGATGGACCAGTGAAAGCAACGAAGGCAGGGAACGAAGCAAACGCTATTGATCCATAGAGTGCGAATGCACTGCGCAGTGGGCCGAGGTAATGTGTCGGCAGCCGGTTGAGTACGCAGCACTCCTTTCAAATACGGTTCCAACCATCCACCCTGAAGACGACCGACCGGTTGGCGTCCTCGGATGGAAGCAGCGCGGCTTCTGCCTTAGATGAGAAGTCATTCGTGCGTCTATCGCCTAACGCTAGCGGTGGGGGGTTTTGGCTCATAGGTAGACTCTCTATATGACGGTCCTGATCGCATGTGTTGTCGCGCGATTTCGTCAGCCGTAGTCTCCGTATATGCAAACCGTCCGTTAGCTACCTATATAACAGTTGGCTCCCATCCGGAGTGGGCAAGAAAGGTACATAGATTTGAGCAGGCTGCATTATGGGCGTTTCAACTGCGAACATCAAAGAGGACTCCAGATCCCAGAGTTCTGTGCAGTAGATCTACTCGCGTACACAAACGACGGTCGAACATTAGGTTAGCATGTCTTCTTCCCGTGGTATCGTTCATCATAAAGAGCAAGATCCAAGCGCACTCGATTGTATAGGCAGTATATTTTTCACTGTGCACAACCAAGCCGGATGATGGAAAGCTGTAGTTATGCAGCGAATTCCATATGAGGTGAGGAAGGTGGAGAACTCAGTGCTGGTAATCACATATCCGTTGTCCAACACTAGTGTTTTGGGGAGTCCAAAGGCAGCGAATATAGTGCGCAGTTTGATTATTGTGCTAGCGGAGATCGCTGTGGCCAGAATATGAACATAAATCCACTTAGAATGAGCATCAAGGACAAACAGAATAATCTGACTTCCGAATAGACCGAAAAAGTGTATGTGAACACGTTTGCAGAGCGTTTCTGGTCGCCACCAAGGATGCATCGGTACACTGGAAAGTAGCGTATAGAAATTTTTTAGCAAAGCATACAATATACAACTTCCGCCGCATTGTCAGCATCGAATTCGAGCCACTATATATAGAAACGAGTGAACATCGAGAAGTACAAGATGGATGTTTAAGATCTCCGCAGGACCACTACTCGTGAGCCCCACAGCAAACATTCATTCTGGAGGCAGAGTTCAGTCATCCACATGCGAGAGGTGTAAATTGTGCAGGTGGGATTACTCAGGACTAAATCGATTATTGCACCTAAGGCGTATTGGGGCTCTACCACGACAATGGATGCGATGGAGAACTACTTTCAGGAGCTACAATGGCATTCTTGTTCCAATTAGCTGCTACAACAAGTGATGCTGTGAAGAGCCAATTACTTCGTCATCAGGTTGGTCTCGAACGTCAAGGAGACTTCGATAGTTTGCAGCTACATAGATAACAAGGCCTACAGACTTTGTTCTGCTCTTTAGACTGAGGATAGTGTGAACAGTAAAATATGTTTGGCGCGCTACAATGGGAACGTAATGAGACAGCAGTGGAGTGAGTCTGCAAATGAGTATATCTCTAGGCTGCTGAATGCCCTTCCAGATTCCACTTATAATCAAATCGCGCTAAATCATTTTGGAGAAGCAAAGTGCGTTCGGGCATTAATTGTCGGTACACTTGATAAAAAAGCACGAATGTTTATTGCAGGAAAAGAAAAGTTCTTGAGTTTGCAGAAAGCTTGCGATACTACTACTTTGTTCGGTAACTCGCGGCATTCTCTTTAGCCGTCCAGTCTTTATCCCATGTCGTGATCGAAATTCTCCAACCCTTCGTGTTGCGCAACGCACAGGCTTCCCTTGTTATTGTCGTGGTGACCGTCAGCCGATTCACAGTGACAGGAAGCATGTGTTTACTGTGTTAATTTTGTGAAAATAAGTGTCCAATACTGAAAGTAGGCTTTTCCAAACGGAATGCATTCACGAGTTAAACTAAGAGCGGTGAACTACATCGCAAATGAATCGGTTCAAAACGGAATCAACATCACAACAGTTTTTTAGTCGCAATGTATCGGCGGAAAAACCATTTATTGTATCTCCGAAAGTTCGAAATTGACATCGGTTCTACGATAACGCTAACACCATCAGATGCTTTGTTGCAGACGCCAAAAGTAGACCCACTCAAAATACAGCTAGATCTTATACTGGCCAGATTAAAAACCTCCTCAGCACATTTGTTGCACATATCTTTTATTGCATTTCTACTAGTCACATGTGAGTGTACGTGACTGGCGGGCCAAATTTAAAAACACTCGGCAGCGAAAGGATCAAACGTGTACATAACATTATATCAAGTGTCAACTTAGTTGAAGCCCATCGGCAAATACCGAATATTTTATATTACTTACGCACAGCACTGACGAGACCCAAGAGGGTGAAACGAGTCAGGTGCTTTTCCAGATTGTGGTTACGCTATGTAGCTTGTGAGCTGCTAGGACATTAAAATTACACGATATTTCGTTAAAGCAATAAGTCCCATCGGAGCAAACCACAACTGGAAGGTAGAAGAGGTACAGAGCACGTTTGATGCTTAAATCATAGGTAAAGCCAAAATTTTGGAAGGGGCGCAATGTGCTTTACACACTTCGGAATAAAACCGAAGGTGAACTATTCTGACTTCAGGAAAAAGGTGGAATTAAATCCGTTCAGTACTTAGACCAGGTAACACTTATTGCGTCAGCAGTAAAGAATGACGGCACTGCGAGCGTCAGTGGAGACTACAAAGTTACCCTCAATCAGGTACAACGTCTTGACCGATATCAGCTGCCAAGAATTGAAGACATTTACGCATCACCCACTGATAGTGAAGTTCTTATAAAAATAGACGTAATCAACCCGTACCAACAGACTGAACTCGATGAAGACCTGGACGACCATAAGCACATGCTGCGTTATTACGATACAAACATATGCCGTTCAGAACAAGCTCTGCCCCGGACATACTCCAACGGATTACTGACTCACTAGTAACAGACAGAAAATGCATGTGCCTAACTGAGTGATACTTTAATAACAAGGAAAACAGGCGATAAACACACACTGGATGTAATTCGCAAAAAGGCTAGCTAACATTGGACTGACACCGAAGAAGGAAAAATGTAAATCTTTTTGTCTCATGAGTGTAATCCCTATGGTGCAAAGTTTCACGAGATGGGTTTTGTTTGTTAACACAAAAATAAGGGCGCTGTTTAAATCCCCAACGCCTAAAAATTTAAGAGAACTACGATCCTGTCTAGGAGCAGTCGATCAGTTCTCCAGGTTCATACCAGCAGCAGCAACTCATTACATTCGCTTCATCACCTTTTGCGCGAGAAGCAAGCGTAGAAACAGAACGCGGTTTATGATAAGGCTTTCGAGACAGTAAAGAAACTCTTTTCTTCAGCTGATTCACGAAAGCCGATAGTTCAATTGTGATGCCTCTCCTTGCGGCCTTGGGTTATTTTGCAACACAAACCACTGACGATTCGCAGTGACCCGTTGCTTACGCTTCGTGAATCCAAACCGCATCTGAAACGAAATACTCTTAGCTAGGTCGAGTCAAAGTCGCTGTAATTTTCGGTAGCAAAAAATTCCACTAATTTCAAAAAGGCAATAAGGAACAACATTATTTGTTGACAAGAATACATTGAATAGCTCAATTCAGATTATCACGTCGAAATACTGTTCTTTCTTACCATTTTTAAAGAGGTGAAGGAAAGAGCTTATCTGAGATACTACTACTGCTTGCTCGGCCAGCATCAGTGCTTCATACAGTTTCCGTCTTGGACACCACAAACGAATTCAGCCAATAACCTCGCCCAGAATGATCCGTCGGTCCCCCATTCAATCCGCTCATACACTAAATTATATATATTCCTGGTAACAGAATACCACCGACGATGTTTGCCACCGATTACCCGTACAGATTCTTTTGGAGAACTTCACAAAATACCTCAAATCTAGTTCACTTATTCAACAAGATCGTGGTCACAACCACGTATACATAAAAATACTGATAGATATTCGTAATTAGGCCTCGTAAAGCGGTACGTTCGCGTTTCAGAGCCAGAAGATATGTGTAAGCTCAATGTTTATTTACGAAATGGCAGAAACAACTTGCTTCGGTTTAAATTTTTACGCACCCTAACAGAGTACAGACTGCTCAATGGGATACTTTAGCTGTTATCCGAGTCGTTTTCTTGTTAGGTGAGGAAGCCATGGCAGTAACGTAGTTCAACGCCCAACCATGAATCACCAGAATAACAATAATCCCATGTTGCATCGGCTATGGCGCAGTGGCACTAGAAAAGGGTCCCTTATCAACTGCATATAGTGGGGGGCGGATAAGCGAAAACATGCTATCGTTGACGCCTCCCCTCTTGCTTCTTCTTCTCCTTCACCTGTACATACTCACTCCATTCCCATTCCACCCAACAAACTACTTCCTCCAAAACAGGTCACCACATGAGCGATTATCCGCCACTGCAATCATATGTGCGCAAAGCATTTAACGTCGGGTACTGAAACGTGCGCACACTACTCGACAGGCACGCAAGTGAGAGACCTGAACGTAGCACTGTACTGGTCGCGATGAAACTCGGGTGCTACGGGATCGACATTGCCGCACACAGCGAGTCTCGGCACGCTAACTACGTCAAGCTGCATGAGGTTGTTGACGGTTTCACATTCTACTGGGTGGGGAAAGCCACCTCAGCACCAAGTGAACATGGGGTCGGATTTGCACTATCCGGTCGCCCGAATGGCCAGCTAGTGATAAAACGGACTAGAAACAGCAAACAATGAATGACACTTCCGCTGTGACCTGGAAAAGGTACGACTGCCAATTTTATTGGCACGTATACTCCCACCAAGTGTTATTCTGAGGATACGAGAGATCAGTTTTACGCTCGGTCATGCTCCGTGATACGGTCGGTGGCGAGGAGCGACAAGCTATTCCTACTGGGTGATTACAACGCAAGCACCGGGCATGAAGCTGTCGTGTAGACAGACCTAATCGGTCCCTATGATATTCACACAACCAATGGGAATGGAGACCGGCTGCAGTGGCATATATGCATTGGACTGCATAATTGTGTTGAGGTAACTGAGGCGCCTAATGCATGTCAGCCGCATGCAGTCGATGCAGATACAGAAGCAGCTGCTATATGGACAACTTAGTACAGAGAAGTGGCACGTGTGAAAAGTGAAGCTACGTAACCAGGATATGATCATGGTGAGTTTATCTCGAACAAGTGTTGATTTCAGGTGTTGGGAACCAAAGGCGGTTGATCGGCCTGAATGGGTACAGCAGATCTAGAGGGCGGTTGCCCAGGTGCATGCGCAATCACTGTTGCATGCCGAAAAGAAACGCCGGCTAAGGAAGAGACAGGCGCCGATGGAGTCCAGCCCATAGTGATCGAGAACACGGTGCTGTAGCACATGCGATCGCGAGTGCCTGAGCCAAGCGGACCTGGTAAGTCACCAGCGTTGCCACGAGAAGTCAGCATCCAAAACAAAAGAAGTCAGCTAGTTGTCCAATCAGCATCAGGGCAACGTTGGTAAATGCGATGCGTCCGCTTCCATCCGATTTACTAGTCCAGATAAATGAAGCGGTTGATGTGGTAAGTGCGCTGCATCAAAGATGCCGTGCCTGCGTGTCGAGTTTCTTGCATTTCAGGGGTTGGCGGTTGATTGGTATACCAAGTGTGGTTGCGCTTGATGTGAATGTTAACAAGGTGCCTTCCTGTCTACTATCCTCAACTTCGAATACTGCCTCAAGGAGGTTGTGACACGATGCTGCGGGGACGATCCTTGTGATGGTTTTAAGCTCAAAGCGTGGTTCCACGCATCCGGTGTGGAATGGGCAACACCTGAACCACTGCCGTGTGAACGCCTGGTACGCATGACTCCAGTTAGACAGACACGAATGCTGCTGCTATGCATGTGAAAGAAGTGTGGGTCCGCTGTGTTGATGAAACGCGAACCACATCCACATGCCTCCCGCCCTGATTTCTTTGGGTTAACACCGAATATGGGGTGTGTGGATGGAACTGAGGGTGGTGCAGTGCAATCCACACATGGTCGTTCTGTATGCGCAGGCGTCCTGTCGTTGTCCCCATGGAGCTCACAATGACAGACAAAACAAGAATGCGATACCACCAACAATATATATATATATATATATATATATATATATATATATTGTTGGTGGTATCGCATTCTTGATTTGTCTGTCACTGTGACGTCCATGGGGACAGTCACAGGACGCCTGTGCCTACAGAGGGACCATGGGTGGTTTGCGCTACACCACCCACAGCTCCAACCACCCACCCCATACTCAGTGTAAACCCGAAGGAATAAGACCAGGAGGCATGCGGATGGGAGCCACGTATCAACAACGGAGCCAGCCCACGCTCCTTCACAGGCAAATACAGGCACACAGTATTTCAGGAATCAAGCGCACACAAGGCCGTGGCTGGACCGTAATCCGCACCACACTGAGTGCATGGAACCACTCTTCGAGCCTAGCATGGCCACAAGGACCGTGCACACCGTCCCCTCCAGCAACGACCAACTGTCTCCTAACGCCAGTATGGACGAGGTAATGGGTAATAGGCAGGTAGGCACATTATCAACATGCACATCAAGCGCAGCCACACCGGGGATATCGAGCAACAATCAAATAACATTATCAAATAAAGTAAATCTGATAACGCAAACCGCTACGCAGACACCTCTTCGCTAAATTGGCGAATAAAGTAAGTTGGTTAGCAACGAATCCGCGATAAGCACAAAACGTCCACAATTTATTTAAAAAATGCCGCAAATGCGATAAAGTTAACGAAGAAAAGCGCAATTAGCGTAAGCAACGTGTGCAAGTTACTAGAAGACTATTCAGGTAGACAGAACAAGCCAATTAAAGTGGAATGAAATTTATCCAGCTTAAAAAACCTAGTTTCAGTGTGAATTGGTTTAGCCCAACTGCGGTGAAGAAGCAAATATATATATATATATATATATATATATATATATATATACATATATATGTATATATATCTTGCTTGCTGTTTTCTGCTGAAACACTGTTTTGTTTATCGCTTCTTCTGAAATTGGTGCGATGCCAATTTATACGCGCGATATTTTGGAAAGTATAGGTACTTACACGCCTGCAAACTGTGCATTTTCCAACGGCCCATTTATAAGAAATATGGTGAAAAGAATCTACAGGAAGCGTAATAATTCTGCAAGAAAACCGCGCTGGATGGAAGGTTGCACTTCGAATGAAAAATTACGAGACCTAATAATACCCGTATTGATAGGCACCAAGAAATGTGCACTACTGGGAAAACTAGAGTCTATAAAGCACCATCAGCTCTAGAGAACTATCGCAGTTATGTATCATTTTGTTGCAAGAAACTTGTCTCCATGAAGAAGTGGGTGACGCTGTTATGTAAGTTTATTTGCCACCGGATCGACCGCCCGTATAAGTGCGGTAACTGTGGGGGAGTCCTTGTTTACAATAATCCTTCTTGGTGTATCGCAACAATACACATCTTTTGCTCCTCTGTTTTACAATGCAAATCGAAGTATTTGGTTGGGGACTGCTCAATTTTGCTGACTAGTATTCATATCTCACAGCTGTGCCGAACATGAACCAGGGAAATAATTAGCGAATTTACAGCAGATGTTGCAGAGCACACCGACCGAATGTTCTCCATGTATTTTCGCCGGTGACTAACGGAATTAATAACATGCTTCTCACCAATCTTGGGTTACAAAACGCAGCAAATTTGCTTATCTGATTAAATGTGACCTAGGACTCGGTGTCCACTAATAAAGTGAAATGGTTTTCTGCATACAATCGGATTCCGAATGATAGTTCTCATCTCTCACCAGTCAAGCTTTTTCCTGTCATCTATAGCTTACCAACCAGCAGAATCGTACTCGTTGTAATAATCTGAGGTAAGGGTAAAGACAATGCTCTTCACAAAATTGTGACCGAGTTTGTGAAATCGCTGCATCCACAGACTGAAATAAATTTTTTGACTGATGTATCCAAGAATTCCGACGAGCTGACGAGCTATTCAACTCTTCTCCGATATCAGACGTCCGTTAGAGACTAAGTCAGTTGGCGTAATTCTTCTTTATACAGTCAGCTTCAATGTGGCGGAGTCTTCACATCTGGCCGTGCTCTACGAATTTTTCAGTGTAATCGCTACGCTGAGTGGTTGAAGTTCGCTCGATGCTGATTGATCGAAAGGTTGACTTCTAATACTTTTTCAGTCTCGTTCTGAGTGGCTGCATGTTCCAAGTTTCCGTATTTCGGTGTAGAGCGACTACACCTGCGTATTTTTGATACAACATTTGGCGTCGTGGGTATCGCCATGAATCTTTCAATTCAATTGCAGAAACAGGTCTAGGCCAGACGCCTGGCTTCACCGGAAGATTTCGTACCAGAATTATGTGGATCTAAGAATCGACCTAAAGTCTCTAATCAGCGAGGAAAAAACTGAAGCGCCTTCGTCATTTGCTCGGAGATGAGGCACAGGGCCCTAAACCTTCACGAATTCAAATCCGTTACTGATGCATTCCATGCTCACGATCGCATTTGGGATTCCCAAATGAATCTGTTTACTGAAAGGCACGTGTTCTCCAGAATGCAGCATGAGCATGGTGAATCTGAATAATTGTATTACTAGAATTAATCCTGCAGTACGGTCGTGCGATTACTCATCTATTTCGCAGAAAAAAGGCCTGTATTCAGACGCAAGAATTCACCACTAGTTACAGATAATCGCAAACGCGAAATGCTGTTTCAGGAAGAGGCCAAAACTCTAAGTTGGGATCGAGCCAGCAATTTGGCCAGAATGAAGATGGAGGTTACGCTGTAGCCGAAAGAGTTGCGTGCAACTAATCTGACCGATGTGGTAAAAATACAGTCTACACATCAGTCACCATCTTGTTAATGTTGTGGCAGTGCTACGCACAAGCCTAACTTTGCCCCTTGCCCATCCCACAGTCTCACATGCAAGAACTGTGGGAAAGTTGGACATTATGCTCGCTGTACCGATCACACTCGTTGAATAGGATGCTGTTCTAGAGCATAAGGTAAGCAGAGCAACATGTTTACTTAGTCACCGCTAATACCAGCAACATAGGAGCTGTGATGAGATTAATTGTTGAACCAAAACTTCCCTCTGCAAATATTCGGACGGCCTTATTCCCTACGAACAAAGATGTTATTCGACTTTTAGTCGAATTGGATTTCACTTCGCCTATTACTACGGGGTCCTCCAGTTTCTACAAAGGTTACTTATCCGGGTACTCGTTGCAACCGACTCATTCTAGACCTAAAGCGGCAATAAGTTACCCATTCTTGGTTTCCTTATCGCACCTCTTGGTATCACCGGACGTTGCGGTCCATGCTCCATGAGATAACAATCGACCTTCGCTTGAGAGGAACGCAATGGTCGCGCTAAAAGTAGTGCCATTGTTTGATTGTATCCAAAACGTTTTAACCATCTATTGGACGTATATCATGTGATATTCACCGTATCCAGCTGAAACAGAATGCGAAAGCTGTTTCCATTGGTCAACCTCAAAACAATCCTACTCGCGAAACGTCAAGCTGTCTCAGCAGCCTTGTTAGACAACTATCTAAGCGGGCCGGTTAATTACTCCGAGTGGGTGTATCCGATGGTGGGTGTTTTAAAAAAGACACACTGTCAAAATATGCAATAATCTACTAGGTTAAAACAGACAGACAGCCGTCGAGAGATTTGCGCCACCTTCTTATAATGAGCTAATAGTTCGTCTTTCCGGTGAGACAGTTTTTTCAAAACCGGATTTAAGAAGTGTTTTTCTATTTGCCTTCAGCTAGTAGCTCCAGAACCCCTACTGCCTTCCAAGCTCTGATGGATTGGTTCAGCACACATTTTCACCTATAGGTCCGAGCTCAGCACCTGCTGCCTGGTAAAAGTGCACGAGACGCGATCAAAGAGGTGTTGATGGACGGGTTGCATACTTGGATGATAATTGTGTCTTTGGTCGCACGACACAAGACAAGAGTTTACAAGAAGTCCTTCAGTGAAAAGGATATTCGCTTGAACACAAAAAGGTTGCTTATTTAACGCCCCTGAGATTCAATTTCTAGGACACAACACATCGCGCAGCAGCATTCTCCCGAGTAACGAAAAAGTCCATGCCATGGTTGGTGTGCAGACACCTAGTAACATAACAGAACGAAAGTCTTTTTTGGGCACATTTTCTTTCAACAGAAACATGTCAGCCCTTTAAACTGATGCGCCGTTGCCGTTCAACCACAACGATCCAAGGAACGAAGAATAATAAGAGGGAGAGAAGGAGAATTTTCCGGAAAATCCTAATGCCCTAAGCAAACTTTCGGGGTCACATACATCCGGGGCCCACACATTGTGTAGACAACATACCGTCACAAACAGCTGGCTATCATGCAGAACTAAGGCGGCACCGACGCGACAGCATCCTTACGGCTTTCGCTGCCCCGCATCACAATAGGCCACTACCCCGCAGGTAATTCAGCACCAAACACACTGCAAACAAGCAATCCGACTAAGAAACCCCAGCAGACACGCCACTGATGCCGACTGTGAATGATGTCCTGTAACGTCTCAAGCCAAGCACAAAGCGAATTACATGGACTCTAGTCTGGAATGCGAGACGGACCGAGAGCACTGAGTTTGGCCATCAGTGGCTTCATTTCCCAATGTTAAATCAAGGTTTATCCACCTCGAGCCTTGGGCCACCCGACATCTGATAAACAAAACAAGGCCCTCCTCGGTAAGGGGTGACCAGGAATACGTAGCACGTGCCCAAGCCAACGCAACTGATTCAATGTCATCAGTTGTTCTAATGAACTAGCAAGGGTATCACTCGCCAACGCACATCATCGTTGCGGACACGCTGGTGCCACCGGAGAGCAGCAATGCTCCCCAGACAACAATGATCAAAGAATTGAAGGTGTCTCAGAGCATCAGATCAAAGGGGGCAAGTTGTACTACCATAGAGTAGGACGACCCCCACTGTGGGCTTGTGAAACGCAGAAAAGAAAGGCCCCAACAGTACGCCGGTATGCAATACCGACACTTTGCTGCCGCATACGCACCACCAGTCGAACCTGGGCTAAGGATGCTGCAAGGATCACCCGTCCATAAACAGGCTCGAACCTGCGCTCTCGGATTACAAGACAGGCTATGGACCGGGCCTGTAAACACGGTGCTGCAGAACGAGAGAAACTCCTTTCTGACGCCACAAATGTCGCAGATTCAAGAAGGCAGTTCTGGCTTTGGCAATATGTGAATTGACTTCAATCATTATGCACCCATCGTTGATGGTGAAGGTGCCAAGGTAAGTGAATTGACCAACTTCCTCGAGTTTCTCCCTTACTAGGGTCAAGGGGTCACAAGTGGTTGGTGGCTTTACAATAAAGCTAAAAAAAGTCCTCAGACAAATATCGACCAATTGAGTGTAATCCGGTGGATTTATAGGTGTTCGAAAAAGCAATCATGAGATGATGTGGACACGGAAACGGTCAAATGATTCTCTGCAATTTGGTTACCGCAGTTCGAGATCAGCACAAAACGCAGTAGCAGCGGTTCTGTCATCACTGGAAAATAGAAGCAACCTGACCTGAATCTGTTTTCTGGACCACAGCAACGTATTTGGCTGCGTAAGCCGTGCATTGCTGTTTAATGATTTACTCGATGCTGCAATACATCCCTCCATCGTCCATTGGTTGGGGATTATTTTAGCGCTCGATTTGGAGTCGGAAACTCCTTACACCTAATAGACGCTAGTGCTTTTCAGAGACCTATTCTTATTCTCCACTTGTGTCAGCCCAATACAAGCTCCTGAGGAGGCGACGCTGCTCAGATACGAAGATGATACTGTCCTGGGTATTAACAATCTCACGTTTTGATCGAAAGCCCGGTAGCTGTCGCGTAACTCCTTCATTTTCGGTGGGTTTCAGTTTGTTCCACCTTCAAGTACTGGCTGGATGCGCGGTGAGTGATCTTTTGCCCCACTTCAAAAAGAGGACCATAATGATCAGCGTATTGGTGTGTTTTTCCACCCACTTCTATAGATAATGACTTCGCCTATTCCAGACAGAAACTATGTGTCAATATTGAGGTCGAGATAAACATTGTTGGATAAACCGACAATTTTCAAGGTGGGTGCTCGAAGCTTCCTTTTCATTATCCTACATACTATAGATAAATATGCTTTTTCAAAACACTTTATTTAAAAATAATGTAACTTTGAATTAACTTCACGCTTCTGACGTGGGGAACATGACTTCAGAAAATGACCCATCACGCGGATAAAGACATTGACGCCAATATAACACTGTACATCTACATAAGCACCAGAGGAAAATAAAAATAGAAGTTGTATTGTGTTCGAAGAGTAATAAAACGCTAATGTTGTTCTCGCAACATTATTATTTTTTAAAATTAGATTACAAAAAATATTTTCTCAGACGAGGAATGATCATATTTCTTGCAGCGAAATTTTATTCCTGACCTGTGCTAATGAAGCTATTAAGTATAGTTTTACAATGCAGCTATCATTATGAAAGATAACAGAAGCAGACGTATGGCGCAGAAAATATTTGCCATCACTGAATAAGACATACTCCCTAATGCATCATATGCCCATTGTGATGCGAAGCATGAGGACGAGGACTTTCCTGACTACACATTGGAACCGACAGAGATAAATTATTCATAAGCAAGTGAAAGAAGATGAAATAGTCCCAAAGCACATCAATTCCCGTAAAAGGCTGGTGTCAAAGATACTTGGCGATGTAAGCCACCTTCTTCATAACGCATAATTTGAATGTTTGCCAACTTCGTCTACCGGCAAAAATACAAGTTGATATAGGTCCGCAAACAAGCCTAGCGCTAGTCGGTTATCTCATATCTAGCGCTAACAAAGCGATTCGTGATATGAAGTCAAACTTTTTTATTTACATTGTTTCGTAGTTCGTTTATTTCTTCTGCAATATTACCGAGAGCGAACGTGTTGTTGCAACGGAATATCTACTAGTTGTGGGTGTATGAGACAATTTCTTGATTTGAGCTCTAGCCACTGAGCGAGCGTAAGTACTTGCATAAGTGAGCTTTTTCACGGAAGTCTTCGTTAAACATTTCTGCTGCTTTGATGAACACGTCAATGCAATGAAATCGTCGCTCACTTCTACCACTCCTGTTCTTCTCGTGTTGCTACCTCAGATGCGCGTGCTGTTGAGGACAAGTAGCGTAAGATAGGGAGAATCTGTAGGTCAGTGGTCAATTTTCTATCATTTTTACTACGTGATCCCTAGACGAACTGAAAGTGGGCTGCTGTAAAAGAACAAGTACTTTGGGTTCGTGGGTAAACTAACCAGGTTGGAGACAATCTGAGATGTGTGTGCCTGAAAAGCTGTACAATGACAAGACCTAATCATCAGGACAGCATATCACTTCATAAAGAAATGCACAAGATTATTTGTGTGTGCCGCCACATTGTGGTCATCGCGTATTAGCTTATAATAACGCAACCTGTATGGTTTGATATGCGAACTCGGGAGGAGGCAAAATATGCTGCATCAGCTTCACATTTAGTTTATGTGACCACGCTTTAACCAGGACGCGGACATAAGGGCTGGAAAAAAAAGACAGACGCGTCCCAAAGTCGCATACTTATGCAGCGAACGACAATCACACAGTGGTTTGTGTCGAGACGTAGAAAACGATTGGACATGGAAACGAAACTCGATGAGATTTAACTTGCTGATAGCAGTATGCTTCAGAAAGATTTGAAGCGGTATGAACAATAAAAGATGATTATCATCGACAAAAGTCTATCAATGCCATGTGCTTGTGCCTTACTGACATCCTACTTGAAACCAAAAAAAGCAAATCAGTTGAGAAGAAATAAGGTTAAGAGAACGGCTAAGGTATACCTAACTCCATGAAACAAGCAATCGCGGTTGAGGCACAATATCTTACGAATATATCGTGGTTCACAAACCTGGCTAAGGTGTAAGCAAAAAGATGCAAGGACCAGGCAGATCCCCTGGAGGCTTCGTCTTCTCATTTTAAACAGTCAATTTTACACGACAGACATCTCATCTCTGTGCAGATGTAAAACATGCAGTCGGATCGGATAAAATCGAAGTGGCTGCGTCTAGCGAAGACAAATACTACAGCCAGATGTAAACAAAATAGACATTTTACCACACAAGGGGATGTGAGAGAAGCACGCGATCTTCAAGGGTGGTCTTCCACAGAGCAATCAGAACCCAATGAAATCGATGCGCAGTAATGGTAGATGGGATCAATCAATTAATCAACAACAGCAGTACATCAGCCATTTGAACTGATGCTTCGCTGCCATACAACCATGAGGACCTATGGAATAAAAGATAATAAGAGAGAGAAGGGGGAATTACCTGAAAACCTTAATGCCCTAAGCAAACATTCAAGGTCAAGGCGCCTACACCTTGTGTAGACAACATACCGTCACAAACAGCTGGCTACAGTACAAAGATAAGACGGCATCGGCGAGACAGCTTCCTTGCGGCTTTCACTGTCACGCGTCATAATCAGTCATTACCCTGCAGATAACTCAGCACCAAACACACTTTAAACAGACAATCCGATTAGGAGACGACAGCAGACGCGCCACTGGTGTCTACTACGAGCCATGTCCTGTAAAGCCTCAAGTCAAGCACAAGGCGAGTCACGTGGATGCCAGCCCGGAAGGCGAGACGGAGCAACGGCACCCAGTTTGGCAGTCAGTGACTTCATTTCCTGCTGCCAAGTCAACTTCTGTCCACATCGAGAATTGCGCCACCACCCTACATCTGGCAGACTAAACAAGGCCCTCCTCAGTAAGCGGTGACCAGGCATACGTAGCACGTGCCCAAGCCAAAGCAACTTATTCAGTGCTATCTGTTGTTCTAGTGAGCTAGCATGATTAGCACGACCTAGTACTCGCCTACGCACATCATCGTTGCGGACACGCCGGTGCATCCGATACCAGCAATGCTTCGCACACAACGATGAGCAAAGACTTGAAGACGCCTCAGATCTTCAGACCGAAGGGGCCAAGTTTCAGTACCATAGAACAGAACGGCCCTCACTGTGGTCTTGTTTACACGGCCTTTCAGACGGAGGGAAACTCCCTTCTGTCGCCAAGGATGCCGCAGGTTCAAGAAGGCAGTTCTGGCCTTTGCAATGTGTGAGCTGACGTCAGTTCATATGCGCCTATGTTTGCTGATGCAGCTGCCCAGATAGGATAAGTAGATGGGGGCACATAACGATGATTTATGAAAACAAGTAAAAAATCGTTTGTCAGTTAGTAGGGAGCGATTTCACGAGAGCACAAGAACGTCACGAACGTTCACAAGGTCGATAGGTAACGAGTAAGAACTGCAGCCAATCTCATTCCTGTTAAGAACCCCAATCGGACAGTCAGGACGTGATCCGAACGCAGGGCCTAGGACTCGATGAATGAACGAGTTGGAAAAGAAGCTAGCTTGGTTTAAAGAGCGACGCTTGCAGTAGTGGTTATATACAAAGCTGGCGTGAAGCAAACTTCTGAGTAGATTGTTGTGCGGTTCAGGCGACCATGGTGAACGACCAATATCTTCGACGAGGCGTTCGCAAGAGAAGGTGACCAAATACTGGCGTAACAGTGTAGCATGTAAGGTTAGTAGGTCATATAGATACACACTTAGCGACAGCAATAAAAGTGTGAATGAGAGACAATTGAGCAACGGTTTTGAAGCTCCTGTTGTTTACTGAGCTCGGGAAAAGTGATTTCAAGCTGGATGATCAACTTGGGTATTCTCGACCACCGGGAGTGTATCCGGAGTAAGAATTTGTGCACCGATTGTTAGCGCTGAAGCTTGATGAGTGAAAACTT
This sequence comes from Dicrocoelium dendriticum, assembly GCA_944474145.2. NCBI lineage: Eukaryota > Metazoa > Platyhelminthes > Trematoda > Plagiorchiida > Dicrocoeliidae > Dicrocoelium > Dicrocoelium dendriticum. The sequence goes on along the minus strand of OX104065.1, from coordinate 65,346,350 downwards.
CGGATGACTAAACAATAACGTATCAAAACAGAGAAAATAAGCAAACCGGGTAAATTTATCACGCTAGCGACCGCAGCTTTGATGACAGAAAACCACGGGATTGGCTACGCCAGTGATTGTACACCAGTTCGACATAGTTCCGCTGAGTGGCTTTATAATATGCAACATCGCACTTCTAACTACTAGTCAGTTTCTTCAGTGACTTGGCGTTGTTAAAATGATAGTCGTCAAAGTGAGACAACCAACTGGCCAGTAATACATTTGAAAAATGGATGAGTAGCCACTTCCCGTCGTTAAACCAATCCGAAGTGTGCACTCCTCAGGTCTGGCTGGTGATCCGAGATACCAGATTGAAAGCCTTGAAAGCCTAAACGGGGAGCGGCACAACCGGGTAACTTGTGAAATAGCGCAGCCTACATTCTGACAATGCGGTACTGAGGTTATAGGAGGCACCCCGGAAAACGATGAACCGGATAGTAGAGGATGGGATAAAAAAGAAATGGGATCAAGTTATTTAAATTTGCTGCGGTCCACTGAATGCAATAACGATAATCAAGAATATGATCTTAGTTTTGATCTGCCACAGACCAGTTGAGTGTTGCTTATAAGTCAAAAGAGGACAAAACGGTCACCTGGTGCTTGAATTGATGCTTAGTGATTAACTCAATAGACCAAAGTATGGATTGCGGAGAAAGTAGAGGGAGAAATTAATCGACAATTACTAGGAAAAACAAGGGATTTGGAAAAGATTCGAAAGAATGGTGAAAACGGAAAATAGTAGGCATGGTTTTGAGACGGTGACCTCAAGTTGATAGAAATAATGCTAATAGGAGTAGCATCTCACCACTGGCCTGTAACAGAACGCCGCAGAAATAAGCAAAAACCATGGTGGCTAGCATCACAAGCATGCTGGTGGTAAAGGACGCTTGCAAGTAGATGAAGGTTCTCGATAAACGCTCCACCAAATGCAAGTGCCCTCTCAAGGAAGAAATGTAAATGATTCAAAAAGACCAACATACCATGTTTCATGTACTCTGTAATAATCATAATAGGTCGTTTCTTCAAGACAACGCCGAACAATTGTACAAGGTTGGGGTGGTTGAGAAAGCTGAATGGTAATGGAAAGAACTCGTTGATAGGAATAGATAAACAACAACGAAGTGCACAGAATATATCTATATCGTGACCAAATGGTACGAGAAATTGGGGAGATTAGTACAGAAACTCTTCACAGCCGCAGAGAAATAAAGGGAAAGGGAAACAATGAGATTCGGCAGACGACATTGATGTATCAGACACCTGGTACTTCTTAATTCGAAAGTAACGAGAAATCGCAATAACAGAGAATCATTAAGTTGGCATGTGGGCTATGAAAGACGGCTCAGTGAAGCCGATGCGTAGGGCAAGGCAGAAAGTGAAAAACATGGGGTCAAAAAACAACAGCCAGATGCGCAGGTTGTGATGAGAGGTGAGCCTAGAAGCCAACATTCAAACAAGATGACTCTAATTGAAGGAATAGGCACAATGAAGTTTGGACTGATTTTCCCAACTAAGTAATTTACTTGCAAACGTCTCACCGTCAACCGAGCTAGCGCTTTCAGTGCGTAGTAGAAAGTAGCATGTTAGTAAGTAATGAGGCTCGAGTAAATCCAGAGATGGATGCCAGTACATGTCCATGAAACACTTTTCAAGCGTTAGTAGCAACGCTTCATCCGGATTGGTAGCCCCTATGAGCATTCGAGGATAAAAAAGTGATCTTTATTGGCCGGTATGTAGCTTTCTGCGAAGTAGGAGAGCTTATCGCAATGTCATTGGTGCAATGATCACGTTGCCTACCGAAACGGAGAACAAAAGTCTGTTCTGCATGTTGTTCAGTCGCCGGTCTGGGTTAGTTCACATTGGTGATATTCCCCATATACGACGAGGGAACTCGAGCGGTAACGAAGCGCTGTAAGGCTTTAGTAAAGATATATAATAGACAGAGGACTGAACTGGGTGTCAAGAACCGTAAAGTAACATGACATCATATCGGTTCCAGAGCTAAAGACCGAAGCAAAGCGACTACCGAGGTTAAACGGAAAGCGGGAAATACGCAATGATGCTGACCAGGTGCGGTCAACTGGAAAAACAGCGAGTAAAATTAGATAATAAAATACCCTGCGACATTCCTCTATCGTTGCTGAAAGGAGGAGGTGAGGCTTTGTTGACTGCACTTGCTGCTATATTCAACGTGATCTGGGGCACTGAAGAGATGTCATCAGATTGGTGCCAATCAATTGCGGTGCCCATTTTTAAGAAGAGTCAGCGTATACTGTGATAATCATCGAGGCACTTGCTATATTTTCTTTGCTTCCAAACTTCTCACGGGTACCATTCATCGATTACTTACTGGTCCTCGTTAGAACCGAATCAGTCGTGATTGCGTAGACCACATATTTACTTTTGGTCAAATGTTAGAACAGAGATGTAATTGTTTTCCTTGACTTGAAAGCCGCCTTCGATTCTGCTGATCGAGACAACTTGTGGCACTGCGTATCCGTGAAGGACCTGCATGAAAAATCCTTTCTGTTTTGAAATCTCTCTACCTTGAGTTAGTAGATAGATATCTGTGTTGCTCCATCGTAGTTAGTTCGGGTACGTGTGCGGAATCACGTCGTCGATTCCTGAGTGTCTGGTGCATATTACAGCTGCGCCATAAGCTATTCAGGCGCGATGCGCTCTATAAATCTAAGATTGGACGTTTAATGATTCCTTAAATTTCTATACCGGCTTCGCCTCGACCATTTGCTCGGACAAACCGTACCAGTATTTCACCACAGACAAATCGATCGGCAATTGTGCAGAAAAACTGGGTCACCGCCTTTCGGGATTCGCTTCACTAGCTAGCATTGGGTGTTTTGGTAGTTGGCTGGCAACTGCAAAATGAGAAGTACCAATGTAGGACAGCGTTTATTTGTCATCTGCCCTCCGTACACTCACTGGAAATGGCGCATCGGTTCCATTGGCTGTTTAGCCGCATTATTTTTGGCAGCTGAACAGATTGTTGAGCGGTTTGGTAGCTTTCGTATGCCTTGCAGTACCTCTGTTATAATTGAGGTTGGCTTACTGAGGTGCATTTTTGTGGTGGTCATTGACCATGGCACTTATGGTATCTGAGAACAGCCCCCAAAATGCAAAGCTGATGCCGGTTAGTTGGTGTTTGGCAATAATTAGTTGTATTGCGGAGCTGTCACGTCGATTCTGATCAGATCAGAATTTTGGGATGCTTGTCGACCACCAGCGCCGGTGTGTTTAAAGTACAAAACTTGGACGGTAGATGAAAAAAACACCCAGCATGACTGGCAAAGAGACCTGATCGTGCTGGTGTGGATATCATCCTCGTGGATGAGATTTATGAGCTTAGCCACAGAATAATCAAGATCGACAAGATATAATCGTAAAGCAAAAGCAAGCTAGAATTCAGTGTATCCCATCAAAAGGACAACCACTCCATCAAATGAGTACACCCACACACTGCTTCCTCTTGATATCCTCCCCTTGTTCCTTTGTCTTTCTCCCATTCTGCTCATCACTACAATGTATTGGTGTCGAAAGTTCTCAATTTGATTCACCGCAATCAGTTCACAGGGTCGTGATGGACAAAGGGAACTGATCGCATCAGCGACTGAGACACATCGCAAACACCGGTGTACACTGCAGATGTCTTTCAAAATGTAGGTTCCCATAGTGAGTGGGTTATGTACTGCAAGCGTTTTTGGGAGAAAACGAACCTAAGCACAATGATGACATTATAGTGGTTGAAATTGGAAAAACAGGAGGCGGTAAGTATGAGTTGGACTGATCAGTGAGAGCCCCATCATAAGAATTAAGAACGCACAAAAAATGAAAATGTAGTAAGCAGAACCAACAGCGTGGAACTGTACAGCAGTGAAAATAAATACTATTCTCTCAGTGCCCGAGAAAAGGAAGCAAAATAAGTTGGAAAATAACAGCTCGGGTAACACTCCTCGGCCAATAAGTTTGTGAAACTAGCTCGAGCAACAGGAGCTCCGGTAAGATAAACTTAAGGAAAAATTGAAAAGCACGTGTAGACAGAACAGGGAAATAGCACGGTCATACCGCATATTTTTGGCTTCTTCGATGAAATCGTCCTCATTCATGGCACCTTCAACCATTTGCTTGACAGCCACGGGGATATTTCGGAATTTGCCCCGCTTTACAACCTGTGATTGGATAAACAACAACAACAGTAGTCAAACGGCTGCCGAAATAGATGAATAAGGTCTATGAACCGCGAACAAAATCAATAGAAGGACCAGTAGTGAATATATGACAGGTATTAGCGTCGGTCATACGAACAGAAATTGCGGACACAACCACGATGGTTCGCTGTTCTTCTATCTGGAATATGAGTGAAAATATGCGTATTTACCAAGGTAGGGGGTTCGAATAATACATAGAGAGCACTGGATGAGTGAAAATTCATTGAAATGAAAACGTTAATTATCATCACTAGCGCAAAAAATCAAAAGGTTACCAATTGAACATGACCGCCCCAAGGCACAGATGGAAACCATTAAGCACAGATACAAGGAAGTCGATAAAAAAAGGATCTACTTTAAGAAATTCAACTGGCAAAGTGAAATGAATGGGCGCCGGCAGATGATATATTGACTGAAAATCGTCTTAACCTGGAGAGTCTAGAAACTAGTGGCACCTACGGAAAATGAGCCACATAGACAGGCATCAAAAATACACGACACGAGTCTGGAAGATAGGAGAGATAATTCACACGGAACAAGCGAAGCTAATGGGACAAGTCGCCAGGTGTGCATATGTGGAAAAGCAATCAGGGAGCAGGGAGACCAATGCAAAGTGCACAGTATAATGAGTCACCGGACTACATAATCGTCATAAGACGAAACAAAGTAGTTTTTGAATGGGTAGATTGCCTAGCTACCGTATGCATGCATGTGTGTTTCAGATCAGTCGGAGGAGAAGCGAACGATGGAAGGACAGAGATGCATGGGAAAAGGTAATTTGGTGAATTGCAGCACTCTGTGGGGATCGCATAAATTGACGGTAAAGCATGGATAAGGGAAGAATTCGACATAAACGGCGTCAAGAAAAATACTTGCAAAGCACATTAAGCCGGAATTGTTCAGAGGGAGTTTGCATAGAGCTACATACAGCAGACGACCGGGAAATTGGTTGAATCGGGAAAGTTCTAGCCAGTGAAACGACAAAGAGCTGAGATAATCGGGGACAAAATGTGGCTCCCGCGCAAAAACATGTGACGTTCAGTATACGAGTCGAGGACATTAGGCAATCTCGGGAACTGACAATGGGCGAAATAAGGGAGAGGAAACAATCTGATCTCTTCGTTCGCAACTGTATACTACAAAGCTCGCTACATCGAAAAAGCTAAAACTAAGCAAAGCAAATCCTCCATAACAAATTGCAGCTAAGCATCGCACAAATAAGATGTTGGATATGGCGTAGTAAATTTCGCCAGCTTCAAGAAGAGGTTCACTTATTTCAATAAGTGGGGTACAATAGCAGCATGGAATGCCCCAGTTTTTCAACTAAAAGAAGATATCACAAGCGAAAAATTATTTTCATTCAACATCTGGATCGCAAGTTTAAAGAGAATAATCCAAAAGCATCACAGTTAAATAGGAAATTTTCAAATCCAAATAAGTAAACACGCCCATCCAAATGTTAGGCCGGCAACACTTGCCGTTTAACCCCAAGATGCGTCAACCATTATTGTTGCATCAACTTGTTAAACTGTGATGGGAAGGAAACCGCTGAAATTTTGCTCAACAAGTGCGTCACTAGGTCATCGAACCAAACGAAACAGAAGTGCAATGTAGATTCCGTTCGGGTCGCAGTGTCATACATATGGTGTTTCCGGCTCATCAGCTGCAGTATAAGTGCAGAGAACGACACCAGCCATTGTACTCGCTGTTTGTTGATTTCACCAAATCGTTTGATACGGTGAACCGCAAGGCATTGTGGCTGGTGTTGGGTAAGTTTGGTTGACCGCGTAGGTTTGTAAGTTTATTTGAAAATCCGCGCAGTGGTATGCAAGCGAGGGTGCAGCTGAGTGGAGAGACCTCGGATGACTTTGCAGTTGTCTCTGGTGTGAAGCAAGGCTGTGTCTTAGCTCCTGCCCTGTTAAATATATATATTCATGCAATGTTGTCCTGTGCTTTTGATGCCGCTGGTGATTACGGTGTTCGGGTGGAGCACCGTATTGATGGTGGGTTGCTGAACATCCGTCGTTTCGGTGTGTGAACTCTAGTCTGTGAGACAATTATCCGTATGTTGCTGTTTGCTGACGACTGTGCGTTGTTTTCACACAGCGCGGATGAGTTGCAGCATATGACTAGTGCTCTGACTTCGACAGCGGGCAAATCCGGGCTCACCATCAACACAAGCAAAACTGCCTGCCTCTTTCAGCCTTCACTGGAGGTGCAATCTTCAATATTGCCGCGAATCAGCATTGGTGGTGAAGTATTGGAAACCGCTTCCCGCTTCTGCTACATTGGGAGTGTAATGTCGACTGATCAGCAGCTACACAGCGAGCTGCGTATTCGCGTGTCGAAAGTAGCGGCGGCATTCTGGAAGCTAGAATACAGAGTGTGGAACAATCATCAGCTTACCGTTGACATGAAGCTGATGGTGTACAAATCCATGGTGCTCTCCGTTCTTCTATACGGCAGTGAAACGTGGACGATGTACCGTCGGGATGTGCGATATCTCGAGCGGTTCCATCAGCAGTGGCTGCGACGGATTTTGCGCATCAGTTGGGGCGACAGAGTTGCTGACACGAAAGTGTTGCGCCGAAGTGGGATGTATGCAGTGGACTGTACACTATTACTCAGACACCTGAAGTGGCTCGGACATGTGAGCAGTATGGATTCGACGCGGATACCGAAACAAGTATTACATGGTCAGCTGAGTACTGGAAAGCGGAACGTGGGGAAAGAAAAGTTAGATTACCAGGACATGATCAAAGTGAGCCTCTGACGTTCTAATCTTGATTGCAGATCATGGGAATCGAAGGCAGTTGATCGGCGTGCATGGCGCGATCTCATCACGAAGGCAGTTGCTGAAGTGCGGGAGAAAGACCTCATGTATGCAGAGAAGAAGCGGCAAGCAGCGAAGGGTTGTACTCCATCGGCGTCGAGCGGATGGTGCTGTAGCACCTGCGGTCGCGAGTGCCTGAATCAGGCAGGCCTAGTGAGCCATGAGCGAGGCCACTCGGGACCACGACCGAAGCGACGGCGGGTCCTGCAGAGAAAGCAGGCAGAACCGGCGCAGCATTTGTAGGTACGCCGCATTCGATTTACTAACTGCGTGCTTGCATGCTAAGTCTCTTTATTTCAGGTGGTTGGTCTTCAATTTTGTCCTAATGCTTTCCTTTCTCATATAAATGTCTACCTGTACTCTCTTTCATTAACTTGCACACCTCGCTTAAGCCAATTGTAGTCGATTTCCATAACACTTTCGTGTTCGTGGGATTTCCGTAAAGTATACTTTCTGACCTCGTGAAGTTATCTCGAATTCTTTTGTAAACAACTTATTTCATATGCTCATAAATTTAAGATTTGTGTCACCGTTTCCTTGTGCATTACAAGAGTTATTTTCTTTGTCTCTCTCTCTCTCTCAAGTGATTGGCTGTTGCTTGATATCCCGGTGCGGCTGCGCTTGATGTGCATGTTGACAAGGTGCCTATCTGTCCATTACCCACCACCTTGTCCATACTGGCTCCAGGAGACAGTTGGTTGTTGCTGCAGGGGACGGGTGCACGGTTCTTGTGGCCGTGTTAAGATCAAAGAGTGGTTCCATGCACTCACTGTGGAGCGGACTTCGGTCCAGCCACCGCCTTGTGTGCGCTTAATTTCCCAACTACAGCGTGCTTGTGTTTGCCTGTGAAGGAGTTTGGGCCGGCTCAGTTGGTGAAACGTGGCTCCCATCCACATGTCTTCCGGTCTTATTCATTCGGGTTTACACTGGATATGGGGTGTGGTTGGAGCTGTGGGTGGGGCAGTGCAAGCCACCCATGGTCCCTCTGTAGACGCAGGCGTCCTGTAGCTGGCCACAGTGACAGGCAAATCCGAAACCGGATGCCGCCAACCATATATATATATATATATATATATATATATATATATATATATATATATATATGGCATGTGGGTGGGTGCCACGTCTCATTAACGGAGCCGGCCCACACTCTTTCACAGGCAAACACAAGCACACTGGATTTGGGGAATCAAGCGCACACAAGGCGGTGGCTGGACCGTAGTCCGCTCCACATTGAGTGCATGGAGAACCACTCTTCGAGCCTAACACAGCCACAAGGACCGAGAATTTGCGGATGAGCATGGAAAGACAGAAAACGTCGTGTATGAACCGAGGTTAGTCGGTCAAGATGAAAGTGAGCAGGAGTGTGAAATGCAGTGTAAACCTCGGAAAATGAAACTTACCCCAAATTGTCCCTTCCCGATAGGGTTCATTTCTAGTTGCAACTCAGCCGGATCCAACTCGAATTCGTCCAGACCCATACCCGCGGTGACCGGACTCTCGCGATCTTTTGTGGGCGGGGAGCGCAATCGGACAACTAAGCCCCCGGAATTATGTTTATGGTAGTGTATCACATCGCTGATAGTGGGGAAGGCATGTTTCTCAGACAAGTAATATTGAGCCTCTGTTCCACCCGAACCACCAGTGCCACGGTTACTGATGACATTCCCAGTATTATTTGGTGGGGTTCCGTTAAGTTGCCCTATCCCGTTGGCACTATGGCCATTGGACACAAGGCTACTATCCGTTCGATGAATGTGATAATGGTGCACCTTGAGTTTGCCCGGGCTGTAGAAAAAGAGAGCAGGAAACCGATGAAATGAGTTGGCTTTCCGCAGCCAATACAATGTACCGAAAAGTAATGTTTGCTAGTGGACAATTGGCGACAAGAAATATTGCTGCTTAGGGGTCTTTAAGTGCGGCGTGTGACACACGAAGAGCTAACCGAGTCGTGGTATATCAGTGTTGGGAGGAAATACACCGAAACCCGTACACACATGAGTAACATGTGTGCGTGTGGCGCAATCTGTATATAGTGCATGGAATGTACCAAGGTTAAAGTACCTAGTTGAAAAATACAAAGCGTATGTATCTTCATAGCTAACAACAATGAAAGGTCACGAAAGTAGGCATAAATTAGGAGAGAAAATAGAATGCCGGTTATCGGGGTTAGTCGAATTTATAGAAAAAGAACGGTCAAACTGTCAAAACAATTTCATGGTACAAAGTGTAGATATTTTTCGACGAAATTAATACTTAGGTAGACAGAAGCGTGTGGCGAATCAGAATCAATGATGGCGGAAAGGCAACTAATGGAGGTCATAAGAAAAACCATATGAAGAATGTAGTAATTCCGTAAATTTGGAAAGGCGGGTTATCTTATCAGTGAAAGTGACACATGGACCCGTTTAACGACGGGACAGTAATAGCACTGACATCCAAACGACTTAAGAAGAAACAATATAAAAACGATGTACTCAGGCGTAGACAACACATTAAGGGTTAAGAATTAGTCAGACCCCGGTGCGTATACATAAAGGTCATGGACTGGCAACATGGAAACAAGTAGGCCGCAAATGGAACAGTTATACATTTAATATGAGGCCATCATTTTCACGTTGCCAAAGTCGACCGTAAGCGCAATACAATGGGGCTGAAGGTGAGTGATTACTTAGCTCCGAAATTTCGACCCAGGCTAATCATCATCATTAACAGCAATACATCAGCCATTTGAACTGATGCTTCACTGCCATACAACCATGAGGACCTATGGGATAAAAAAATAATAAGAGAGAAGGGGGAATTACCTGAAAACCTTAATGCCCTAAGCAAACATCCTGGGTCAAGGCGCCTACACCTTGGGTAGACAACATTCCGTCACAAACAGGTGGCTATCGTGCAAAGATAAGGCGGCATCGGCGAGATAGCTTCCTTGCGGCTTTCACTGCCACGCGTCATAATCAGTCATTAACCTGCAGATAACTCAGCACCACACTTTAAACAGGCAATCCGATTAGGAGACGGCAGCAGAAGCGCCACTGGTGTCTACTGCGAGCCATGTCCTGTAAAGTCTCGAGCCAAGCACAAGGCGAAACGGACCAACGGCACCTAGTTTGGTCGTCAGTGACTTCATTTCCCGCTGCTAAGATAACTTCTGTCCACCTCGAGTCTTGCGCCACCCTACACCTGGCAGACTAAATAAGGCCCTCCTAGGTAAGCGGTGACAAGGCATGCGTAGCACGTGCGCAAGCCAACGCAACTTATTCAGTGCTATCCGTTGTTCTAGGGAGCTAACATGATTAGCACGACCTAGTACTCGCCTACGCACATCATCGTTGCGGACACGCCGGTGCCATCTGATTCCAGCAATGCTTCGCATACAACGATGATCAAAGACTTGAAAACGCCTCAGATCTTCAGACCGAAGGGGTCAAGTCTCACTACCATAGAACAGAACGGCCCTCACTGTGGCCTTGTATACACGGTTTTTCAGACGGTGAGAAACTCCCTTCTGTCGCCAAGGATGCCGCAGGTTCAAGAAGACAGTTCTGGCTTTTGCAATGCGTGAGCTGACGTCAGTTCCTATGCGCCCATCATTGTTGATGCAGCTGCCAAGATAAGTGAAATGATCAAGCACTTCGGGTACCTCGTTAGCAAGTGTCAAGGGGTCATCAAGTGGCTGGTGGTCCTGCAGCAACACTTTGCACTTTGAAGGTGCGAAGTGCATACCAAATAATGGGACCACACTGGACAGGCTATTCACGGTTGATTTTACCACCGCAACCTCGTCAAAAGGCAAGCCCATATCCTCCGCATAATCTAGATCAACTAACCTTCCACCAGACAGCATTTCAACGCCTACATCGTGAGATTCCGCAAGGAAACACTCCATGATGGAATCCATGACGAAATTGAACAAACACGGGGAAATCGGACAACCCTGACGAACGCCACTTGTGATCGAAAAGTTATCCGATAGGACACCGTAGACCTGACGCGGCCTGTAGTGTTCGAGTATAGAGCACAAAGGATGTTCCCATATTGTGTGGGAACACCTTTCCGTGGAAGTATTTCGAACAGATTAGATCGATCGACTGAACAGAACGCACTTTTGAAATCAAGGAACACAGCTGTTGTCGGTCTGCGGTATGCGTGGCGCTGCTCTAGCACCTACCGCAAAGTAAATGTATGGTCTATACAGCCAAGCTCTGTGCAGAAACCGGCCTGCTCTTCCCTAATCTAAGATTCCCGTTGCGCAGTGAGGCGACGAACGACAATCGAGACCAGTAATTTTGTCACAAACGGCGTTAGGCTAATACCCCTGTGGTTCGCACAGTCTGTGCGACTGCCCTTCTTGTATATTGTCACTATAATCGATTCGCTCCAATTAGCCAGGACACCCTTTCAGATACGTTCGAATAGGGAGGTCAGTACTTTGCAGAGGACCTCACCTCCATCCTTAAATAGTGCAGGTGGAAGGGAATCCGGGCCAACGGCACGAAAACGATTGAGGGCTGTGATCATGTATCAGACTTTTGCGTCCGACAGGGTCTCTGAACTAACCGTCCATGGCTCGTCCTGCATCACCTGAGTAGGAAGAGGTCCAGGAGCAGGGAGCCAGCTGAACTGATCTTGAAAGTGTTCCGCCCAACGAGCCATACGGCGCTCCTTATTGTGTATCAGCGCACCCGCGCTGTCTCTGATTGTCTCACTGATGCGTGGTTTCCTGGGACCAGTGGTGCGGCTTATCTGCAAGAGCTTGCGGTAATTGCCTACTGCTCCTGCCTCCTCCATTTCTTGAGCCCGACTGGTCCACCAAGCTCCCTTGTCAGCAGGTAGAGACTCTGCTTTAGTTCACGCCTAATAGCCCGTCTGGTCACATTGTGTTCAGAGCCAGCCGGAGGGTGTCTTCTAGATTCCAACAGGTTCACCGACCTCTCCGATATCCAGCGACTGGTGCGGTGACGATGGATAGTGCCACAAGCAGATGCTCCTGCGTCGTGCATGGCGACCGAGATCCTATTCCACTGAAGCTCAGTGTCATTAGGACTAGACATCGGAAGTTCGGTATGCAGTGCTTCTTGATAGGCTTGTCTGACCGAGGACGGAGACAATTTCTCCGTTTCCAATCGTAGGGAGCACTTGGTGCGCCTCCCGGTAAAGTTCATAGAGAAACGGCAGCGTACTAAGGCATGATCAGAGTCGACACAGGTACTCCAGTACGAGCGGCAATCCAGGATGGAACCACGCCATCTGTAACTTATGGATATATAGTCAATTTGGGCCCATCGCTGGCCAGCTATAGGAGGACGCCAAGTTGCAGTTCGGCGTTCACTGTGTTTAAAAGCAGTGCTACTAAGAGACAACTGGTACTCCGCACACAGTTGCAGTAGACGCTCGTCGTTGTCAGTCCGTTCGGAGTTAAGCCCACAATAACCACCCAGCTGAGCGTCTGAAGAGCTCAGACGCCCTAGTTGTGCGTTCATATCCCCTGCAAGTACGAGAATATCTGAACTAGCAGCACTGCGTAGTAGCGCGTTCAGTTCGTCATAGAATGTGTCCTTGACAGCATGAGAACTGCAGTCGGTGGGAGCATGAACAGAAATCACAAACAAACAGCGTTTTGTTTTACTTCGTGAATCAGCCTTAGCTGATGTCGTCAAACGGGCAGCACATAAACGGCTGTTCACCGGAATCCAATCAACCAACGATGGCTCAGCCTTGGAGCTTAGAATGATACCTACATCAAGTTGACCCGTGAGTGCTGCATCGGCGTCTCCGGATGCGTGCAACCAATAACGAGAGGATAAGCCGGGCGCAATTAATTCAATAACCCAGTTAGGGTCATTAATCCTAGTTTCGGACACACAACACACCAATACGCAGCGTGTCCAAGGTGCGTATGAGTGCAGCCTGTTGACCTGTTTGTCTTAGAGTGTAAACGTTGAATGTCGCCATGGAAACGTGGCCTTATAAGGGACTTTTGCCGATAGGCGTCCGATAGGTGCTGTGGGATGGTGGCTGCAGATGGTTCTACTCCAGTGGCACTACGGCTGCTGTCAATTAAGCTGGGAATTATAGAAGGAAGGTTAGTAATGGAGGTCGGGATGGGAGTAAGAGAAACAGGTAAAAAAAGAAAGAAGGGAGGCGCCAACAGTAGCATGTTTTCGCTTATTCGCCCTGCTGTATGCAGCAGATAAGGCGACCCTTGATAATTTGCGCGACGGCCGATGCAGGACAAAGTTTATGTCTGAAGGAAATGTCATGGTTGTATGTGGGCTGAGATACTGCCAAGGCGCCCAGACCTAGACAAAAGAACGATTAGGGTGGTCATCCAAAACCTTTGGCTCAAAAGCTTGTCCACAACGCAGCGGGGAGGTGGCAATGATATAGTTTTACAGAAATGGACGCCATCCCATTTCAAACCCCCAACCTGGAGGACCAGGAGACTGAGTTTGTCTGACCTCTCACCACCGACCAACCTGGTAGGAGCAGCTCTCAAGGTGCCTGGAAGCATCATCCAGTATAGTTCAATGGGTCAATGAGGTACGCAAACCGTCGCACCACGTTAAGGTCCAGTCTCGTTGCGACGGCAGACTAAATACAGTCAAGCTAACCGCTGGTCGTTGTAGGAAACAACACATCTCGTTGAATGCGTGTGTTGAAAGTGCTAAGTTCATTCGCGGAAACCACTCGAATGGCGCCCCTAGTGATTGGCTGATCGCGAATACTTCACTGTGGGAGCACACATGGGAAGACAGCGTCGCACTATAGCAAGACTGGGAAACCCCACATAATGCTTAGTGAGACCGTGAACGTACCGTCCGTGATAATCAGAATAGATAGTAAGAATCAGAGTAAGAAACCATGGGTTAACAAAAAATGGTGATGGAAGGATGATCTAGACCGTAAAACTTACACTTCAGGATCTTTCGAAGTGACCGAAAGAGTGTAGGTGTTCTTCTTACTCACAGAGTCCCGGACCAAAAAACATCCTTCGCGACCCTCATCCAAAAGGATTGCCTCCGCTTGTTGGCGTGTGATGTCTTTGTAGTACCAACTAGTACGCATAGTGGGAAGGAGACGATACGAAATCATTTGGAATAATGTGGTTTCGGTAGACAAACATAAAAATTTTCAAGTAACAGAAAATTCGGAAGCAAGCGGAGTATGGAAAACGATATGTAGCAGCGCCGCCGCCGTAAATGTCAATGCTGAGGGGAAGGATGTGAGAGTATAGTTGAAAACATAAGGATGTGGCCGAGTAAGGACAGCAACCAAACTATCTCATGCATAGCACGTGCTACGAGGATCCGCAAAAATTGCCATACCGATATATTGTCTGCGAACTTCGATGCTCGGAACACAGTTGACGACCAAGTTTAACTGGATTCCAATTGTACAGCTTCAGTCAAAATAATATAATGTGTCAGCTGTACGCCGAAACGGCGCTTCGGTGCCGCGCGACCACTACCAGTCGCGTGTGGTCTGGATATAGTGCGAGGACGCCCGCCACTATGCGGATTCGAACCGGTGACCTTATGATCGTAAGCTAAGCGTGCAGACCACTCGGACGTCGTACAGCTTAAGCTGCACCGCGCTGCGCATGATCTCGGTGATAAGAAACCTCTGAGACACAGTAGTGCATAATTCACTATGCTGGTTACGGAGAAACGAGTTTAATTAGGTTTCTCTTGAATCCCCGTAGAATTAGAAGGATGAAAAAAGCGAGCGTGGTTTAATAAATAATTTCATGCCGTAAAGGCAGTACGCCGGTACGCAGTACCGACGTTTTCCTGCTGCGCAACCACCACCAGTCGCACGTGAGCCTAGCACACTGCGGGGGTCGCAAGGTCCATATGCGGGCTCGAACCCGCGCCCCCGGATTACAAGACAGAACGTGATCCTTAAGACTACGGATTTCGCGCTGTAAAGAGCCAGGTTTGAGCTGTGACAGCAAGAAAATGATATTTCTCACCACATTCGGAACTAACTATGTTATCCAATTTGCTAGTAATAAATGACGCAGAGACAAAATGGATTCAAACGTTAAAGGGTGAATTACACAGATGGGCGGTGGCGCAGCAATAGTTTGTTGTGCGATCTTGAGTTTTGATTCGCATTGCAATAAAAAGGGAAATGAAAAATGAGACAGGATCACAGATCAAGCATGTAACTGTATCAAAACCACAAGAAAAGAATTAAGATTACGGTCAGAGAATGGTAGCAGGAAGTATAAAGATTGCCTGGTCTCGTGCGAGACGGCACTATTATCAGGATAGATGCGTAAAAGGGTAAGCCAAAAACTAAGATAAATATGGATGTCAGCAACGCACCAAGGTTTTGCGGTGGTGTGTTGTTAACATTTCATTAACAAGTGGCGCGTTACACCACTGACTCCAAGCTATCATTCAGCCGTAATCATACAAAGTTGCCAAACAATCGACTTCACCACTGCACACCTTCATCCGTTGGGGTAATGGGTCTGCGGTTCTTGACTCCATTCATTGAAGACAGCTATCATTAACAAAACCCCATTTTATTGGCTAGATGACTGATGTCGCGTTAACGAGAACATACGCGCAAAGACGGTCAAGATAAACACACAACTTTACTCAGAGCAGAGACCTACTGTATGCCCATGGAAAGAGACAACCTGGGGATTTGTACTAGTAATGCCTTTAGCTTTTCCTTCTCCACTATCTCCTCACTCTTCAGAATTTTTACACAGTTCAACGATTGATGACTTGAAAATAAAAGCAATGGAAAATCAACAGCTCTAGGAGTAGCGTTCGTGAGCCTGTTATGCCTTACTGAGTGTGATTAACTACTAGGTGCCCATGGCAAGATGGACAGTGGTAGATTAAGAATCTACCTTTGCCGATTTTCCGATTCCGAGTGATGACGTGCCAATAGGTGTCAATAGGTCTCGTGTATTTAGTACTACGTTCGCCTCCTAATGCTGAAGGCAGTTTAAGTTTACATTGTGCTATATCTGCACTCTTTTCTTGGTATGCTCTCCGGCATGCAGATAAATGAGCGAGGTGATTATGATGAAACGTGCTGAGTGTTGGCTTCAATGAATCGCACGAACAAGATGTAGTTACTGGCTTCTCTTCTCTTACAATTTTAAAATGCTGGGGATATGATATGTACCGCAGTTCGGCCATCTTGAAGGAGTTACCTGAGTTTTTTGGATGACAGATCACTAGCCTATCCTCTTCTACTATCTATCCCTTAGTGAGCTAGACCTAATTAATCGCATGGATAACATTGTCGCTTAAGATGCCACACACAGCCAGTGTGGCTTTTACCGCCGTGTACGGTAGGTTACCAGAAGGCGCATTGTATATATTGGTTTCACAGAGGCAATTGCTTAAGCTCTAAATTCCGAATACTCCAACTATGCTGATATACAAATCACTGGGTTTTAGGTAAGGGTTAAGCTAAGATTTCGGGACAGTTGTCGGTCATTAATGTCTACCTTTCGGCACTGGAGCCCGCTCCATACATATTCACTCTCTTTCAGGAAGCGGGTGACCAATTGATTGCCCTGAGCTTCGTCTAATCTACTCTATGCAACATCATCGTCAAGATGCAGTGGTTCCACTATCAACGATCCTCCATTTCAGCGACGATGGACAATATGGATAAGAGACCGCAACCTCCGCTGTTGTATCAATTGTCGCGTCCCACATACTTCCATTCTCTGCTGACCTTCTTGTAACGCTCCACAGTGCACGAATTTCTTCGAAACGTCCGTCTCACTTCAATTCTTTGTTGCTGCTTTATTTACCGTGTACATGATATATCATTAACAGCACTTCACTATTTCCCATCTTAGCACATATGAAACTAGAGGAGACGTAAGTATTCCATGTTGTGTACTATCCCAAAGCAACGATCATTTATTTGCATAATTGGAAATGATATTTGCAGTTGCAATAATTGGAATGTGTCCATCGTTGAAACGGAATCCACCGACATATCGACAATGCTAGTTTCACTACAATGAGCGCCTTAGAGGAGACAGCTTAAGCTATACATAGAATGACATTATTATCCAATTTTATGCGCAGAATCGACTGCAATACTCTGTTATCATTTATTTCCCCAGTGCTTTTTTGCATTCATTGATACACAACTCTTCTAGTTGTTGCGGATTTCCATATGCAGCGGATTAACACTGAGTCTCCATATGACAATTTTCGCTAGTTCCGTGCTCATCTTCCCAGACAATACTTGACATCCTGTTGTTGCAGGTTTTCAATAGTATACCTTCAGTGCTTACTCACAAAGTAATCGTAACCGTAAGAACTCATTCAGTTCTACTCGCTATTGGACCCATTTTCGAAAGATATGGTGAAGTCACGCATTATCTTCACGGCTCATGAACGCTGAGTGTAATCGAACACGAAACCGGTAGTGTATCGCAGTGTTTCGAGTGGATAACAGCAAACATTTGCCTGCTGCAAATGCAGTCTCAATGACCGAATTGACCCAAGTTCTCTGCAAAGTGAATCGCAATAAATACTGAGATTGCGCGTCGTAATTCGCACAATGTGTGCTTCGAAGTGACCCTTCCAATCACCCATTTGGCCCGTTTGAATGTACTCGCACCTGGCAGCGTGCTAATTGTTGTCAGATATGATGTTCGATGGGACAAATGTAATGTTGGTTAAATATAGCTACACTTCTGAAATTCTCGTCTTCTCCCCATCGAATAAATGTTGTGAGCACTTCGTCATTCTCTTGTGCACAGCAAAGCAACCTAGGATTGTGCACCACCATTGTGCAGTCCTCAACAAACAGTGCACCTGTGCCTTATGCAAAGTGCCGGATTTTGAGATCACTATCAGTAAATGCACTGCACTATAGACAACTGTTACCGACTTAGCTTCTTCCGCATCCTGAACTACTCCCTTAAATGAACGTCGATTGGGTACCAATACGAGAAGCACATGAGCTGAAGTGTAGTGTATTTATAGAAAAAATCATGCTTCCCACGAGAGTGAAACTGAAGTTTATTTTTCTTATTCACTCTGGCGGCAATGCTACCAGAAACACAGTTCAGCAAACATAATGCTTTCCATTGATAATTCATCATGTAGGTAACGGAAAGTAAACATCTGCAAAGCCTAAGCTGTCCCTCTGTGTCTCACAGTCGATAAATATACACGGACAACTGGTTGTGGGTGGAATGGGATACAAACAAAGCAGTCAAACCAGGGTGGATGCGAACCCGGAGTGCAGAAGCGAACATAGTGAAGACGTCATAGAAGAGGTGGAGGTGTCAGTGCAGATAAATATGGAAAAACAGAGCTATACATATGGAGAGGAGTAGAGATTAAACTGCACTCACTCAAAGGAATTCAAACTATTAGGCTTGTGCACGTAGTTCGTGGGCACATAACCCAGTTGCCCTGTGATCATGTTGCGGACATACCACCACTGGGCGTTG
Organism: Dicrocoelium dendriticum; assembly: GCA_944474145.2. Lineage (NCBI taxonomy): Eukaryota > Metazoa > Platyhelminthes > Trematoda > Plagiorchiida > Dicrocoeliidae > Dicrocoelium > Dicrocoelium dendriticum. The sequence continues at coordinate 65,327,794 of OX104065.1, read as the reverse complement.
CTCCGGTTGACCACATAGTACTTTTCCCCTTTTTGCAAAGGCAGCTGATTCTCCCTCACGGGGTTGTAGTTGTGAACGGCTATCACCGTGTTCTCGCTATCATCCTACAATGGCGCAAAGAAACGTTCAAGCAGAATTTCAGCTGATGGACGAATATGTGATAGGGGGCAATTGTACACTGCATTCGGAAAACCGACTGAGCGTCCGTGTCACGGCAGTATGGAGAAGGGAACGGAGGCATAAAAACTTGTGAAGTTACCAGGTGGCGAAACTTCGTCGCATACTAATGGGGGCACGCACGAGTGTTAAACAAATGAGCTGAATCGTGGCGGTGATCACGTCTCTCAAGGATGTCAAAATCGTAGCACTTTCCTGACGATTGAATAAAGTAAGGGTACACAAGGAGTAACATGGACGTCGTGGTAGCACCTAGGAGTCATCATCGCTTTCTCCTTAAGTTGACAGCAGAAGCGATGTTGACCAACAAAAATGAAATAGGTGGATGGCACACCACAAAGATGACTACGCAGGAATACCAAGGTGATTCCAAAGTGTTACGCCCTGCTTTAAGTACTTTGCACTTTCGAAGCGAAAAGCAACAATCTAGAACTAGATCAGTAAACCACTAGTTCTTCAGGTTACTAAATGGCAACTGGAAGCAAATCTCAGAATCGCGCAGCCTGGTAAGAGTAGAACATAAGCAGTAGGCCAGTTCGTAGTGCCGACGCATTGCTGTCAAGTGACCATCACCAGTCCGGCCCTGACTAGATATTGTGAGATCGCCCGCGTCTAACCAGATTTGAAACAGTGAGCTCCCATGTTACAAGGTAGAGGCCGCATACATTCGGCCATCTACCAAGAACCTAGTAACTGAGACAAGTAAGTTAGCCAAAAGGACAGAGTCGCAACGGAATACGTGTCAGCTAGGTTACGGACATGTTGCGAAAGTAGCATTTGGATCAAGGGCAAAGCGCACAAAGCAACAGTGTGGCAGGCGCTACTCCACCGAGCACACATATGAACAATGAGCAGTTAAGATGCTAAAGTATGCATATAAAATTAAATAATCTGGATCTATAACATCTAATATTTCACATGTTCGTCAATACCACAACGTTCCTAATTAATTAGACCAAAAATATAGTTCCCATTTGATTACAACTATGCACGTCGTAAAATAAGTTCCTGATGCGTGTCCATCGAAGAAATAGTGAATATTGAATACTGAGAATAAGGAGCGAAAAGATTAAAATCTGTGTTGCTCCATCATTAGTGGATCGAGTACATGCGCGGAATCACGTTGCTGATTCCTGCGCGGTGGCAGCATATTGCAGCTGCACAACATTTTATCCAGGTGCGATACTCTCCTTATACCTGTAGTACGCAAAGTGCGCGTCAAGGAATCTCTTAAATTCCGACACCGATTTCGCCTCGACCACCGTCTCCGGCAATTTGTTCCAATATTTCACCACTCGACGCTAGAAGCATAAAGGATGAACGATGTGCTTTAAATCCGGTACCACTAATGTGTACCGGTGTCCGCGTGTGCTGCTTGGTGCGCGAAGGTGCAGCAGCGGTTTCAACATACGAAAGGGACTCAGGTGCAGTATGCGGTGCGGCAAAAGGAGATCAACTCGAAGCCGACGCTATGACAGGGTATAAAGCCCTGGTCTTCTACATCGGTCCTCGTGTGACATACCCCGTAAACTGGGGATGAGCCGGGTAGCTACATTCCGGACCCATTCAAGTCTTTGCACCACACCTATTGTGTTCGGACAATAGGCGCGTGAGCCGTACTCAAGCACCGGTCTTATTATGGAAGAGAACAGACTGGTGGCAATCTCTTCAGACCAAGTGCAGAAGTTGCGTCTAAGTGCCCAAAGCAGGCGTTGTCCGTTTGCGTACACTCTGTTCCTGTTGTCGATAGACTTCAGATCACAGCGTGGTAATACGCCTAGATTCTTTACAGAACTAGTGGGATGCAGCGGGTGACAGGCCAGGGTGTACTCACGCTCATTACCACCGCTCCCCAGGCTCATAAACGAGTACTTGGTCGGGTTAATCGGTAGGTCAACTTCTGCAGATCACCGGGATAGGCGGTCGAGGTCCTGCTGAAGTACGTCACAAATGCCGGGAGAATCAATAATCTTCCAAATATTCAGGTCATCTGCAGGGCGACCGAAGAAGCTGAGGTACTTCGTTAATGTGGATCAGGAACAAAATGGGCCCCAGTACTGTGCCTTGGGGTACGCCGCTAATGGACGAGAACCATTCCGTTAGGTGGTCATTCACCTGAACCTGCCATCTTCTCCCAATAAGGAAGTCACTGATCCACTGGTGCAGTGCGCCACCAACACCACAAATCCTCAGCTTGTGGAGCAGGACCGCATGATTCACGTTATCGAAAGCTTTACTGAAATCAATGTAGAAAACATCCACTGACTTCCCCCTGATTCAACGCTTGCAACCATTCCTGTCGCGTCAACAGCAGGTTGGTGATCGACGAGCGGTTCTTCATGAAGCCATGCTGTGCCAGCGTTAGGAGATCATGCGACTTCAGCAGCTAGAGAAGACCCTTTTCCACAACCTTCTCGAGCACCTTCACCAAAAGAGAGATAAGACAAATCCGCCGGTAATTGTCCACATTGCGTGGATCACCGCCTTTTGCAATCGGCTTCACTACCGAGCATTTCAGTCCCTCGGCAATGCACCCTCGGACAGCGATCTGTTGAATAGATCCGTCACGGCAGGCGAGATGATGATCGATAAGGACTTCAAAATTAGCAGGTGAATTCTATCTGGTCCGGCAGGTTTCGTACCGTCAAGGCTAGCGATTTGACTGCGGACATCTACACGGCCATCAAGGCCCTCGAGTTCAGTAGGGGGTGCACACGTCGAGCTCGACAATTGCGCATGCTTATACGGAAGTGAAGTGCTCCGCCAATGCGGACGTACGTTCAGTGCTGGAGATCTGAGGCTGTACTCCAGTAACTTCAAACACAGCTACGTCACTTTCGGGCCTCAAACGTCGCTTTACGTAAGCAAAAATCTTCTTGGGGGCCGTTTTACTGTGGTTGCAAGCTTCCCTTCGAACTGCCGACGCTTCTGCATAGATTCCGCTGTCTTTTGTACGCCTCATAATCGGCAGACATAGAGACGAGGAATTTATTCCATAATACGCGTCGCCCTCAAACTAATTGGCCATACCCACTGTCGATTTAATGTGGCTATACCGGTCCAGCTTTCCCATACTTGAGGGGTACGAAACGAGCACACAACGATTGCACACCCTTTGATAACAGACCAACAGGCTTCAACAGATGAATCTTGTGGCAGCGAGCAGTCAACTACACTAACAGCCCGATTGAGACCATCGAAATCCGTCTTCCAATAATTGTAGGACGACTGCGGCGGACGCGAGTAGGGCAGCGGCAGCTCTAGGCTGGCTAACACCATCGAGTGGTCACTAGCTGACAGAGGCTCCATGACCTGAATTTCATGTACACGTTGCTCGCAACTCGTTAGTAGGAGATACAGGTACGATGGAGCGGAATGCAGTGTAACGCGCGCCAATTAGCAGACATGTGCTGCCCCAGTTTCCAATACCATCTCCGCAAACTGCACATCGATCTCACAATGCAAAGGAAGTAGTTGAACCTCAAGTCACAATATTCGAGGGTAGTTAAAATCACCCATAAGCAAGATGCTTCTGGCATGCGGCAACCAATCCAGGCATCGACTTTGCAGGGTGCGATAAGCCGCACTTACAAACAGTTCACCCTGTCTCAGGCGGATCGAGCACGATAACTGTTCGCACAGGCCATCTTCACTATGATAGGAGTGTACCAATCTCACTCACAGCAAGGACCGAATGTATAACATCACGCCACCTCGATCCTTTGATAGTCTGTTGCACCGGAAGCACGAGTAGCCACTGATTTGGACTTCCTGGGTAGTGACCTCCGGATTTAACCAGGTTTCGGCTAGTCCTAGTACGTCCGGACGACGTGAGCCAACGAAGTGAAATACATCGTTACGTTTGTACATTAAACTACAGACATTTATAAAGGTTACGCGCACGCCGCGGTAGGAACAGCGGACGCGCATGAAGCGCCATCGATCTGTTGATCCGGGTTGGGCGGACCCGGAAAACTACCGGAAAATTTACGATGTGGAGATTGGTTTCTCCATTCTCAGTCCGCCGCTTCAACTCCACGATAGCGGACTTCAGTTTCTCTCTGTCCGACGGATCCAAATCGGGACGAATATGGAGCTTTAGACCTCTTAGTCTACCGAGGTGGGATAGTATCAGCCTCGGACTCGTTGCATCAACAAAGGTGACTCGCAGAGACCTGGATTTCCCATCCTCTCTTTCCAAGACGGGTAATTTGCCTCACCCGAAACCCCTGTTCATTCATGTCGAGAAGCCTATCAACCAGGCTCTGCAGAAAATGCACGTCATCGTCATAACGAGCCTCAGGACTAGTATCCGCCGTCGCAAACGCGTGAAATATCGTAAGGTTGCAACGCCGCTGATTGCTGGCAGATGTATTCTCCTTTTTGCTTCGCTGCATTCTCCATTGGCCCTCATCGCCTGCGCCATCGCACACCGTTATGTTATTGTCCGCAGGGCGCAATACAGACACAGCTGAGCCTCCAGCAACGGGTGCACTTCGCGTTGGAGAGCATGCAGCCGGTGGGTAGGTGGGCTCGTTCGAGCATAGAGGAGGCTGGGTTTCCGCTTGCTTGGATGAACCCCCAAAGCTCTTCCCTATGGAACGCTCCGCCCATTTTGTAGGTTCTCGCAGCCTCTCGGCTGTTTGTGACTGCGCGGACATACGAGCTGAGGCTCCAGCAACAGGTGTACATCGCGCTGGAGAGCCTGCAGCCAGTGGGCAGGTGGGCTCGTTTGAACCTAGAGATGGCTGGGTTTCCGCTTGCTTGGATGAACCGACGGAGTTCATACCTATGGAACGTTTCGCCTGTCTTGTAGGCTCGCGCGGTTCTCGCTTGCTTGTGACTGCACAGTGGCTTGGCATTTCCCGCACAATATCTGGACAAAGTCATGCTGGATTTCACGCAGTAGTTTAAATTGAGCTGAAAACAAACCAATACACGAAAGGTGGGAATTCACACGACACATGAGACATATAACAGCATTGGCTCTAGTTTGTGCAACAAGTGCCACAGTGAGTCAGCTTCGTCAGTACGGATAGCTTGGCGGATGTGACGTTGAAGATGATAAAAAAGGACACGAAACAAATACCAGAGTAAAATTTACGGACACGAAACTAATACACAATGAGGGAATTCAGAATCGCAAAAGAAACAGCTGAACAAAAATAAACACGAAACATCTGCTCTGAACAAATTAATGAACGATGCAAACTGAGCTGTCAGAGTGAGAAAGGCCGTCTGGTGAGCGCTATTCGCAGTATGTGTGATTATCAACATTACGAGCCAATATGTTGCAGTCGCATCGATGAGACACCAGTTACTGTTGACTGCTCCACTACCAACAAAATTTGTCGACAGACTTGGAGTTACGTGGTATGAATTCTTGTAGAACGTCGAGCAGATTTTGTACCACATGCAGAGAAAAGTTTTCACGGAAGAACCACTGTGTCCTCGAGAAAAATAATTAGGTCGATAACATTCAGTGGAAGCTACCAGTGCTAAAAATTCGCCCGACGCCCCGTTTGGTGTACTGATGTTAACCGCCGACTAGAAGTTTCAGTCTATCTGTATCGTACCGCCATAGTTGACTTTGTGAACAGGATTGACTTTCAGGATTTGAATCCCAAAGTCTACGAGGTCTGGAAAATTTTAAAATGTGTAATTGATTTCTACCCGAAATGTGCAAAAAGTGCGAGACAGTAACCATTACATGAACAAAAAAGTAATCTGTTTTATGAAGCTGCAAGTATCTCAACAAAATTCTCATCTCCTGGCGATTTTGCCTACGAACACATATACAAGGAGCATGCCGTTACATCCGATCATGCAAAGGAAAAGCCTGAATCTATGCACATCGATGTCAGTGAAGCATCATTCATATTTAGCGGTGCCATCGGATGACCTAGAGAGAGTTTCCCACATGGAGGCTGGCACAAAACCCTCTGTGTCATTTCGGGAGTTGCACTGAAGGTACCGAGCAGGACAGGTGCAAAAAATGGAAACAATAGTGATCGAAAGTGCGGGTCAAAGTGTCTTGGGGATCGGTCACACCATTTGCTGGGTCTCTTATCCATCAAGGTTTCGTGTTATTACGCGGTGGCACCATGTATTAATAACAAACAGATCCACTGCTTTTCAGTGTGCTTGTTTTAGATGACTGAACTGACCTGAATTCGCAATGAAAGCAGGTGCCTCAAACAATGTTCGAAGGAAAGCATTTAAAAACAGGACAGAATGAAAATAAAGTTTCGAGTAGTTAGAAGCACACATCTGTAAAGATTGGTGAAGGGCACACAATTTCGCATGCCGTCTAAATCCAAATACCAAGCGTACACGTCAGTGGGCGTGATACAAGTGTGAAAACAGATGTATGCAAGAAATAGCCAGAAGAGCCATAAGTCATCTAATGCGCAACAGCGGATTGTTTAATGTGAACGGCGGAATTTCATGGTACCCAGTACAAGCACGGTCTGTGGCGTTAAGTGCGTAGGTAACCAGATCATTATGAAAGAGATAAATGTTAATAATTTGGTATCGAAATGTACGAGAAAGCATAAGTTTTATAGAGTGCTGGCGAGATGTAAACTGAGTGCTTTTTGTGACACGCCTTTACAAAATGTTCGAGGCCGGCGGAGAACCTAACATGAAGAAGGATGATATAATTGCTTGTTTTGCAGGTGCTCAGTTGCAACCATGGAAGAAAACTGCTCAAGAATCAGTAGCCTAGAATTGGAGCTAGTCTGAGGTTAACAACGTATAGCCTAGTGATGGATTTGTGATGATACTGATCAGGTCGTCGTTTTTCATCCACAAAGAACAACAGTACACCAGGTACTGAGTCTGCGAGTACATTCCGAAGAGCTGGCTATGGCTCGGAATTTAATGATATAGTTAGTAAAGAACGCCAATAATCGGTAGACAACTGAATGCAAAAGTTTATCTGAACCAGAAGTTAGCATCCAGGATGGATTCCACGGGCTCACCGGCTGGAAGTATCAATATCCACAAACAATGACCAAGTGAGCAGTTAGTTACGTGATCATGAAAGGTGAAGCATAAGACTTCATAGTGCGTCATGTACAAATTGAAACAAACGAAAATGGATAATCGCCTCGGAAAGACAGCTAGTTCCTTGCGTTAATGATGTGAGATGACAGACTAACTGTACGGAAATAGGGATAAGCAACCGGATTAATATGGGGACACGTTGTTGACAGGTATTTTCGAACAGACAGCCATAAAGCAGCGAAAGCTGAGGAATGAAACAGGATGTCCAACGGTGAGCTGCCCGGATAGAGCGCGAACTAGCGGGATGTATGGATGCAAGAAAAGAGACACACTGGTCAGGGTTTCAGCGATGTTTGTAATTCGTAACAAAGAGTAGTTTTTCAGTGTATCATTTTCCTTGGACTCAGCGCTAATAGTCAGTGAATTAAATAGGCGGGTGGATGGGGGCCGTCAGGTCAACTATAAGACAGGCTCCAATCACCATAGCTGTTAAGATTAAAGCAAGATCGGTTCAACCGAGAGGTGTGAATACTAAGCCCCTTTTAAACTGTTCGCAGAAGGTCAAGTTAGTAACTGCTGTGTCTGTAGGATGCATGAAGCACAAGGCATGAAAACGATCACACAAGATCCAGATGTAATGAAGTGTGTTCTGCAGTCAATGATTGCATCACGTAAATGCATTGGAAAGTTTAATGACCAAGACGCTTTTCAGAAAAGTAGATACAGTATGCAGTCGATAAACTTCACAAGTTGGTCATCAAAGGGATACATGAAATACTAACGAATGAGCTCCGGATGAAGGCAAATTATGTTAAAAGCTCTAAAAACACAAATTTGCGAGGGCACGTAGCAGAACGTGTCTCATAAAAGCAAATGAACGGAATGCGTGTGCGTCATCTTGCAGACGTGTACTACAGAGCGGTCCCATACTACGAAACAAAGCGATCAAGAGCGTAAAGTATGGGCATTGGATTCGGAGGTTTAATGTCTCGCATGTATATATGTCAACATTCAGACTCGATTAAGGTTGTGTCTATCTTTCCAACCATGATCGTTCTCTGATATATAGTCTTTCAGTTCATTTCTCTTACTCATGTTAGCTACTATGCTAGTAACGTGAGAGTTGCAGCAACGAGACCCATCGCACGTCGGTGCTTCAAACAAGGTGGACTACGACAAGTAGAAAAACAGATAACAGCAGTACACCGGACCGGCGCTTGGCTGCCACGCACCCACCACCGGTCGCATGTGGGCTAAGGATATTAGGGGTTGCGCGATCCCTTACGCAGACTCGAAGCGGCGACTTCTGGATTGCAAGGTAGAAGCCTCGTACTTTCTTCAGACAGCCGACAAGTGACTAAACGTGGGGCACGTTTATCATCATAAAGAATACATAAAAATCGCAAAGTATAAATATGAGAAATAGTTACTATTCAGACAAAAGCAGTTTGTTTTAAAAACTTCATGTACACACAACGAGAAAGTAGCAACGGTATCTGAGGAATTGTCCCAAATGCGTTAAAAGGAGCCACAATGGATCAAAGTAGGCCCACATGCATTCTACATTCAAATAGCCTCATAAATGTTGACATATGGTATTGCTAACAATTCGAAGTGATCATACTTTTTAATGTTTTCGTCCCAGCAGCTCACAAGCTACATAGCACAGCCTAGTCCGGAAAAGCACCAGACGCGTTTCGCCCTATTGGGACTCATCAGTGGTGAGCAGTCCCTCGGTCCCCTACTGAGGATCGAACCCATGACCGCTAAAAGCAGATGATGACTAGCCAGCAGCTTAAGGCACTGAGTCATGGGGGACATCGGCTGGGCTACATAATTTGGAAAGCTAAATAGGTATACTTTACAGAAAAAACTGAGTTCTACCCAAAAATCCTATCCGAAGGAAGCCAACAATATCGTTGAATGAAACAACCGTCCAACAGAAAGGCAAGAATGATGTAGATGCTGTAGCTGAGTAACGCGGATTTTTCAGAAGGAGTGGTGAGTAAGTCTAGCAGAAAGCCAGGCAACTAGTGATTTTCTCTAGTCACCGCGTCGCGTTAGTGTATCTCGATTGCCTTTCATTGAGATGCGACTATTGATGATCTCCATCGCCTCCAAATGGCTTGCCTCTGTCATCCTTCACAGACTGACTGGCACTCGTGAAAGCCAGATTCGTGAAGAGCAAGCCGGATTTCGTCGAGGTCGTGGCTGCATTGACCACATCTTCACTTTGCGTCAGTTGTTGGAGCACGGTCACATATATTGGCGGCCCACCGTTGTCGTGTTCCTAGATATCAAACGTGCATTCGATTTGGTGGGTAGGTGTGCACTTTGGGACTGTCTACTCAGGAAAGGTGTACCTGAGAAATATGTAATTATTATCCGATCATTATACGCGCGTAGCTCAGGCAGAGTGAGGGCTTACGGCAAGGTGTCGTCGCCTGTTTAATATATCCAGCGGTGTGAGACAAGGATGCCGGCTGTCACCTTTCCTTTTCAACTTCGCTATTGATGAAGTCATGAAAATCGTGTTTACAGGACACGACTTAGAAGGGGTGGATCTGCTCCCAGGAGAACGACTTCTTGACGTGGAGTATGCTGATGATATTGCACTAATGTGTGACACCTCATAAACGTGTCAAGCGGCACTGGACAGATTAGCACTGGCTGTCCGTCACTCCGGGCTTTGCTTCACACCATCGAAGTGAAAAGCGGTTCTCCAAGATTGGTCTGGACCGCAGCCTACGCTGACCCTTGGTGGGGATCAGCTAGAAGTCGTTCAAAAATTCAACTACCTGGGAAGTTGTATCAGCGCCCGTGGGATTGAAGATGAGATAACGAACCGTATAGCAAAAACACGAGGCGCTTTTGCTAACCTTCGCCAATTATGGCGCTGGCGCGACATCACTCTTGCCCGGAAGGGTAGAGTGTACAATGCAGCGGTACGTTCGACCCTACTGTACGGTTGTGAAACTTGGCCCATTAGATCAGCGGACATAAAGAGGCTAGTTACATTCGACCACCGGTGCCTTCGCAATTTAGCTCACATCTGGTGGGAACACGGTTAGCAACGAGCGTGTTCGACACCGTGGTTACGGCACAGCAAAAGGATCTGAACCGCTCAGCACCGTTGTTTTACGCACCAGGCTCCGATGGCTCGGCCACGTGTTACGCATGCCAGCCCACCGACTCCCGCGAAGTGCGTTGTTTGCGCGCCTGGGGTGTGGATGGAAGAAGAGGAGGGGTGGCCAAGCGATGACTTGGTCGAGAGGAATGAAGGCGCTCACTTCGGAGCTGGCCTCGGTTGGAGCGTCTCGGCTTCCTGGTTGGGGTCCGAAAGACGATGAACAAGTTTGGCTGGATACACTTGCTGATATGGCTAGAAGCCAACCTCAGTGGCGTTCGTGCTGTGGGTGTTTTTTTGTCCTACCCCATCCGTCTTAGCCTCCCTCTCCAACCACGATCTCACTATTTAGCCTTATATAATTTTGCATAGTAATTTTTATTTGATGCACAGCAGCCGGCTGGTAGCTTATCGGAACAATGCCCATCCGTTACCGGTAGCTCAGCCGGCTTGCACCAGTTGCATTTTTTCTCTTTGTTCTTCTATGTATTGCGGCACAGTAGCTGAGGTGTTTCCCACCTCTAGCTAACGTGTATAATGATGATGATGATTATTGAGATGGAAGTCTAAGAGTTACGACTGACAGATATCAAACATCACAAAGTGATCATGATTGTTGACAACTGTCCCGATCCATAAATCGCAACAATAGCGAGAAGCATAAACACCATCCGGGAAACCAACAACAGGACCACCTGAAGGGGACAGTGGAACACCTATGTCAAAGCTAGAACAGAAGGGGAGACCTATCACGACCTCATCAGGTGTGTGAGCACTGCGAATATTACAAAGTGGAACGTAGTCCACAAAGTGAACAGGGAAGACTGGAAGCCCTGACCTCTGACCTGCCTTCATTGAACCGTTTGCTCGAGGATAATGGCAAAGTGATCCATTCGAGTGCTAAATTGCGAATCACACGGTAGCAAACGTAGGCGGTCCATGTTCGGATGATGGCAACAGTGGATCCCATGAGTAGGAATGAACTGCAGCCAACTTTGTGAAGTGAGGGTGTCATTGCAATCTTGTTGGCTGAAAATGTGTCATGATGTGGTGAATGTCGGAGCCGAAGTCACCGGTTTGAGTGTCATAGCATCTAGTTATCTGGAATATATAACTCGTCAGTACTACCAACAATGCTCAGATAAAGGGCGCGACCACGGAACCCAAAATTGGACGCGCGTTGGCATATAACTTGCCAGTAACTCGACCATCCATAGGTATTCTGAACGATGTCTGACACGATGCTTGATGTCACATTTTGCATCGGGCCAGTAAATCCATCCATATGTAAGTGCCTTCTTTAACCTCGCACCCGAATAACGAGAATTGGAATGGTGAAGGACGACTGGTCAAAGGCAAGACAATACCCAGACGTGCTCAGTTCACACAAAGCACGCGTCGACCACAGAAATTATAGCGTTGGTAAAAAGAAAACGCGTGTAACGCGCCGGAGAAAGCAGCAGTGGGCTAACAAGTTAAGGCTGGCCTGTGCAATTGCTGAAAAGGACTTTAGGATTGAGCACTACAATAACGTGGATGGCGGTCGATGTACAGCTCGAACACCACTGCGACAGTTGCGTTAATCTACACCATTTCCGGCCAAGTTGTCCTCTTGGGCAACAGAAATAATCTGAGGGGGCATTCAACATGAGTCTACTCAATTAATTTGTTCCGTGCGTAGGAGCTGAAGCGTCCCACCTGCCCCCTTATGATTTAGTGCGTCTGAGGTTCTATTGGCTGAAGACGCCGGGCTATACACGAACACCTATACACCTGCACAAGTGACTGGCGTACGCACGGAACAAATTAATTGAGTAGACTCATGTTCAATGCCCCTTCAGATTATTTCAGTTGCCCAAGAGGACAACTTGGCCGGGAAATGGTATAGACACTATGATGACTGCCGATAAAGTGGGATGAACGACTAGTTTGTCGGAAATTTCATGTGCAACGACACTAAATGAACAAGTCGCGTTCCATCAGCGCAAGGACCTGTCAGCAGAGAACACTTTCCATGGATCTGAGTCTTGAAAATAATAGTTCAAGTTCGGTCAGCAGAAGGTTGATCCCTGGTATGGCTATAGTCAGAATAAGAGCAAACTTTCCTTACATATTAGTATGACTTTACCAGAATGTGTGTTTATGAGAATTGCGCGATAGCGTTCCTAAGTAGCTTGTGAGCATGTGAGAGGTAACTGCACCCATATCGTAATTGGAGGCACCATTACTAACGGCCACGGGTAACTAGTCGCAATGCGTTTGTAGTAAGCATAAGTTAAGCACCGGTTTCAAATAAATTAATACAGGTTCGTATGCATCAAAGCAGACCGGGACGTTAAAGCACTGTTGCAGCTGATGAGGCAAACGAATGGGGTAAATGGAGACATAATTTGTGTGGTGACTGTCAGATCGCTTCTACTGGCAGTTGTTCGTGTCTAAGATAAAAGCCACTCAGTTACTTAACATGGACACCTATTACTTTTCAAGACGCAGACATGAGCCAAGCAACCAGGCGTCTTGAAGAACAGTGCCGATTTGACTAGTAGGCTTTCGGTTAACCGTGAAATTGTATTCAGTCCAGCAATATATGTATCGATCATCTGCTCGAATATGACTAACGTGTCAGCTGTACGCCGTAACGGCGTTTCGCTGCCGCGCCACCACCACCAGTCGCGCGCGGGCTGAGTATACCGCAAGGACGCCCACCCCTACGCGGATTCGAACCGGTGACCTCATGGTTGCATAGCAAACATGCAGAATCAGTTTGTCATTAAGATCTGAGAACATGCCTAGGCTAAGTCCGGCAAGGTGAAACAAGTGCTTGGAGGGAAATTTTGCTTTCCTAAAACCCGTTTTGATGTGCAGAGCACAGTAAACTATAAATGCTCAATCGCAAGATCTAGCAATCAACAGTTTTTGTCGTAGTCGTTGTCATCATCATCATCGTCAACAGCAGTACAGCAGCCATTCGAACTGATGCTTCGTTGCTGCACAAGCATGATGACCTAAACAAACATTCAGGGCCAAGGCGCCTACGCATGGTGTCAACAACATACCATCACAAACAGCTGGTCATCGAGCAAAGATAAGGCGACATCAGCGAGACAGCTTCCTCGCGGATTTCATTGCCCCGCGTCCTAATCAACCATTACCCGCAGATAATTCAGCACTAAACACACTTTAAACAAGCTGTTAGACTATGAGACGACAACAGACACGCCACTGGTGCCGAATGCAAACCATGCCATGTAATGTCTCTAGCCGAGCACAAGGCGGGTGACGTGGATTCTAGCCTGGGAGTCGAGACGGACCAACGGCACCCAGTTTGGTCGTTAGCAACTTCCTTTCATATTGCCAAGTTAACTTTTGCCAACCTCGGGTCTTGCAACATCCAATTTCTGGCAAATAAAACAATGCCCTCCTCGGTAAGCGGTGACCGGACATAGATGGTACGTATACAACCCAATCCAACGTATTCAATGCTATCTGTTGCTCCAAGAAACAAGCATGATTATCCCTGCCTAGCACACGCTAATGCATATCATTATGCGGAAATGCTACGGCCAACCGACGAACAAGAATTGAGGCTAGAAACTTGTTCACCACCGGCGTTACTCTTATAAACCTGTGGTCATCACAGTCGATGCTGCTTCTCTTCTTGTGCATTGCCACTATGATCGATTCACTTCAGTTAGCTGGGATGGTCTTCTCCTTACAGACCTGTTCGAAAAGGGATGTCAGTGCACAGCATCTCACTACG
>OX104065.1:65271222-65308722 GCA_944474145.2 Dicrocoelium dendriticum | reverse complement strand
CTGATTCACGACGGAAGTGCAACACGTAGATTTACGAAAATATACGTACAGTTTGGTGCGCACCAATTTGTGATCAGTACCACACTCAGCTCCACGCAGTACACGTGTCATGCGCACTTCACGCATATCACGCTGACGTGCGATGACATAGTCGAGCAGGTGAGCGTGACCACTCCGTGGGTGCGTCCAAGTTGCTATATCATTCGCACTGAGTGCAAACCTAGTGTTCGTGATCGTCAGGCCGTGAGTGGCACACAATGAGAGCAGCCTATCACCGTTCGCATTCGCTGAACCAATGCCATGCGAACCGATAACATCTGTCCCCGCTGATGCATCACCCCCAACGCGCGCGTTTAAATTACCCAGCAGAAATAGTCAGTCGCTCCTCGGCACAGACCGTATCACGGAGGATAGCTGGGTGTAGAATTGGTCACGCGCGTCATCAGGGTGGCACATGGTCGGACCGTACTTGCTTATAAAAGTGGCAAACTTACCTCTTCCGAGTCGTAGGTGAACAGTCATCAGTCGCGTGCTGATGCCGGTTGGTTCACCCACCAGCTGACCATGAAGGCGATCGGGTATTGCAAATCCGACCCCATGATCACGTGGTGCTGAGGCGGTGTTGCCCACCCAGTAGAATGTGTAGCCAGCACCTGCTTCATGCAACTTACCTTGTTCAGCGAGCCGAGTTTCACTGAGCGCCGCAATATAAATGTGGTAACGCGCCAGCTCCATTGCGACCAGTGCAGTGCGTCGCTCGGGGCGCTTTCTGCAGTTCCGGTCCAGTAGTGTGCGCACGTTCCAGCACCCGATGCTGAGTGCTTTGCGCGCAGGCAAACGATTGCATTGGTGGGCAATCGCACACGAGGTGGGCGTTTTGCTTCGGAGGTTTGCTTGTGGGACTCCATCCGAATGCTTTGCCTCAATAGCTTTACCAACAAGGCAGTGGGTGATTTGGAGGTTTGCTTGAGGGACTCCGCCCGGAGCCTTTGGCTCAATAGCCTGACCCACATGGCAGTGGGTAGCACTTCCAGCTCGGGAATGTGACTGCAGAGATAGATTGGGATCTGCTTGACGGCCGTCACACGCAGTCTTTGAGGTACTGGAACGCTTTATATACCTTGTGTGACCGTAGTAGGGTACATCTGCGACCACGGCCCGACACAGTTGGGTTTTGACGCGTTTGCACTAATTTGACCAAGGGCTGCCTGGCTTAAGGCGGGCAGTAGCAAACCATTGAACAATCGGAGGTACCATCCCACCGTCAGAGACAATGCGTGGCGCTCGTGCTCTACGCCAATCGAGCAGTAAGCTTATAACCCGTAGACCTGTTATATCCCATGGCTAGGTTTTACGGGAAGGGGGCTATCGAGCACTTCCAAACTCCGAAGAGGATGAACTAGCATACTGGCAGGGCGCCCACATCTGACAGGAGAATGACTCGGACCTCCAGCCAATGTCTTCGATTAAATGTACATCCGAAAGGCAGCGGGAGTAACACATGGTCAGTTCACTGACTAATGCGGATTGGTGTCCTGGATCTTAGCAAGGAGAAGGGCGAAACCCAACTCCCACCGAGCGGTCGCCACGAGAAGGCGTCCAGGACATGCGACAATGGCGCAGCAGTGGGTAGATCATCTGTCAGGATCTAGCCACCACCAGCCTCTGCGCACCATAGGCTCCCCCGCTACGTATATATATATATATATATATATATATATATATATATATACACCATTTATAAACCTCCAAACCACCCACTGCATTGCAGCAAAACATTCGAATGAAGTCCCACAAGCAAACCTCCGAAGCACAACGCCCACCTCGTGTGCGATTGCCCACCAATGCAATCGTTTGCCTGCGCGCAAAGCACTCAGCATCGGGTGCTGGAACGTGTGCACACTACTGGACCGGAACTGCAAAAAGCGCCCCGAGCGACGCACTGCACTGGTCGCGATGGAGCTGGCGCGTTACCACATTTATATTGCGGCGCTCAGTGAAACTCGGCTCGCTGAACAAGGTAAGTTGCATGAAGCAGGTGCTGGCTACACATTCTACTGGGTGGGCAACACCGCCTCAGCACCACGTGATCATGGGGTCGGATTTGCAATACCCGATCGCCTTCATGGTCAGCTGGTGGGTGAACCAACCGGCATCAGCACGCGACTGATGACTGTTCACCTACGACTCGGAAGAGGTAAGTTTGCCACTTTTATAAGCAAGTACGGTCCGACCATGTGCCACCCTGATGACGCGCGTGACCAATTCTACACCCAGCTATCCTCCGTGATACGGTCTGTGCCGAGGAGCGACTGACTATTTCTGCTGGGTAATTTAAACGCGCGCGTTGGGGGTGATGTATCAGCGGGGACAGATGTTATCGGTTCGCATGGCATTGGTTCAGCGAATGCGAACGGTGACAGGCTGCTCTCACTGTGTGCCACTCACGGCCTGACGATCACGAACACTAGGTTTGCACTCAGTGCGAATGATATAGCAACTTGGACGCACCCACGGAGTGGTCACGCTCACCTGCTCGACTATGTCATCGCACGTCAGCGTGATATGCGTGAAGTGCGCATGACACGTGTACTGCGTGGAGCTGAGTGTGGTACTGATCACAAATTGGTGCGCACCAAACTGTACGTATATTTTCGTAAATCTACGTGTTGCACTTCCGTCGTGAATCAGCGTAAATTTAACATTATCTCTCATGGTACTGTGGCGAAACGTATTGAGCTGCACGTTTTGGCTGCACGCCTGTGTGATGTGGACTGCATAGCCACAGTGGGCGACCTGTGGCACCACATTCGCGACCAGGCGACAGCTTCTGCCGAGGAGACCATCGGGCGCTCATACTGTAAGCGGCCTGATGGGTTTGATGACAACAATGCGACGATTGGCGCATTGGTGGCGGAGAAAACTGCAGCATTTGCTGCACATGTGGCAGACCCCAGTGACTTGGGGAAGAAGAGTCAGTTTCGCAAACTTCGACGGCGACTGACCCGAGAGCTCCATCGCATAAAAATGCATGGTGAACGCAGAAGGCGAGGCAGATGGAATGCTACGCCGAACGCCACCAACACAAGGAATTCTTTTACTCATTGAAGGCGGTGTATGGACGGAGAATGGAACCGCTGAGGACGCTGATCGATGGTAGTTCAGGCGCTACGTGCACACAGACTGTAGACATAATACAAATTTAGCAAAAACACTTTGACGGTCTCTTGAACAACCGTTCAGAGATAGACTGGCCTACTTTGAATGGCCTCAAGCAGCACGATGTGAAGAGGAGTCTCACGGACATGCTGACACTGGATGAGACGCAGAGAGCATTTACTCAGCTGGGACCGACGGAATCCCGCCTGAAGTATTGAAACACGCCGGACCCACGTTGGTGACTGCGCTGCACCACTTGGTGCAACGCGTATGGATTGAGCAAGAGGTGCCTCTTGAGCTGAAGGATGCCCTTGCGCTACCACTGTACAAGGGCAAAGGTAGCAAGCAATGTTGCACGAATTATCGTGGCATCAACTTGCTGAGTTGTGTGGACAAGGTGATTGCCCGAATCCTGCTCAACCACCTCGTCAGTCAGGTTGTGGAATCTAACCTGACGGAAGAGCAGTGTGGATTCCGCTCGGCTCGCAGCACTATAGGTATGTGGTTTGTGGCTCATCGGTTGCAGGAGAAGTGCAGAGAACGACACCAGCCGTTTTATGAGGTTGTTTTTTTATTTCACCAAGGCGTTTGATATGGTGAACCTCGAGGCATTGTGGCTGATGTTGAGTAAGTTTGGTTGCGCGCGTAAGTTTGTAAGCTCAATTGAATGTCTGCACAGTGGTATGTGAGCAAGGGTGCAGCTGAGTGGAGAGACCTCGGATGACTTTGCAGTTGTCTCTGGTGTGAAGCAAGGCTGTGTCTTAGCTCCTGCCCTGTTTAATATATATCTTCAAGCAATGATGTCTTGTGCTTTTGATGCCGCTTGTGCTTACGGTGTTCGTGTGAAACACCGTATGGATGGTGGGTTGATGAACATCCGTCGTTTCACTGCGAGAACTCAAGTCGGTGAGACAACTATCCGTAAGTTGCTGTTTGTTAACGACTGTGCGTTGTTTGTACACACCGCGGACGAGTTGCCGCACATCACTAGTGCTTTGACTTTGACTGCGGGCAAATCTGGGCTCACCATTAACACAAGCAAGACTGTCTGCCTCTTTCAGCCTTCACTGGAGGTGTAATCTTCAATATTGCCTCGAATCAGCATTGGTGCTGTAGTATTGGAAACCACCTCCCGCTTCTGCTACATTGGGAGTGTGATGTCTACTGATCAGCAGATACACAGTTAGCTACGTATCCGCGTGTCGAAGGCAGCGGCGGGAATCTGGAAGCTTGAGTACCGAGTGTGGAACACCCATCAGCTTACCATTGGCACGCAGCTGATAGTGTAAAAATCCATGGTGCTGTCCGGTCTTCTATACGTCAGTGAATGGTGGACGATGAACCGGCGGGATTTGCAATATCTCGAGCGGTTTCATCAGCAGTGTTTGCGACGGGGTTTTGTGACAGTTGCTGACACAAAAGTGTTGCGACGAAGTGGAATGTATGCATTGAACAGCACACTTTTGCTCAGACACCTGAGGTGGATCGGTCACGTGAGCCGTATGGATTCGAGGCGGATACCGAAACAACTCTTGTGCGGTCAGCTGAGTATTCGGAAGCGGCACGTGGGGAAACCAAAGTTACATTACCAGGACGAGATCAGAGTGAGCCTCTCACGTTCTAAGCTTGATTGCAGGTCATGAGAATTGAAGGCGGTTGATCGGCGTGCATGGTGCGATCTAATCAAGAAGGCAGTTGCCGAATTGCGGGAGAAAGACCTCATGCATGCAGAGAAGAAGCGGCAAGTGCCGAAGTGGAAAGCACCGATGGGTTGTACTCCATCGACATCGAACGCATGGTGCTGTAGCACATGCGGTCGCGAGTGCCTGAGTAGGCAGGCCAAGTGAGCCATGAGCGAGGCCACTCGGGACCACTACCGAAGCGACGACGGGTCCTGCAGAGAACGCAGGCAGAACCGGCGCAGCGTTTGTAGGCACGCTACATTCGATTTACTAACCGCGTGCTTACATGTTAAGTCTCTTTATTACACGTGGTGAGTTTTCAATTTTGCCCGAATGCTTTTCTTTCTCACATAAGTGTTTACCTGTTCTCTCTTCTATAAACACGCACACGTCGCTTAAGCCAATGGTAGTTAATTTCGATAACATTTTCATGTTGGTGATATTTCCGTAAAATATACCTTCTGAACTCGTGAACTAATGTCGAATTCTTTTGTAAACAACTTATTTCATATGCTCATTAATTTAAGGTTTATGTCACCATTTCCTTGTGCATTACAAGAGTTAGTTTCTTTGTCTCTATCTATCTATCTATCTATCTCTCTCTCAAATGATTGGCTGTTGCTTGATATCCTCGGTGTAGCTGCGCCTGATGTGCACGTTGACAAGGGGCCTACCTGTCTATTACCCACTACCTCGTCCATACTGGCGCCAGGAGACAGTTGGTCGTTGCTGGAGGGGATGGGTTGCAGTCATTGTGGCCGTGTTAGGATCAAAGATTGGTTCCATGCACTCAGTGTGGAGCGGACTACGGTCCGGTGACCGGCTTGTGTGCGCTTAATTCCCCAACTACAGCGTGCTTGTGTTTGCCTGTGAAGGAGTTTGGGCCGGCTCTGTTGATGAAACATGGCTCCCATCCACCTGCCTCCCGGTCTTATTCCTTCGGGTTTACACTGGATATGCGGTGTGTGGGTGAAGCTGTGGTTGGTGCAGCGCAAGCCACCCATGGTCCCTCTGTAAGCGCAGGCGTCCTATGGCTGGCCACAGTGACAGGCAAATCCGAAACCGGATGTCCCTAACCATATATATATATATATATATATATATATATATATATATATATATATATATATATATATATATATATACAGGATAGGACGGCTGGGTTGCTGGACCTGGACATGAGATAACATCTCACTTATGAATCGAGGGAAGCACTTGTTACGGCTCCCGGTAAAGTTCATGGAAAAATGACAGAGTACGAAAGCATGACCAGAGTCGACTCAATTACGTTAGAAACTGCGACAATTTATGATACAAGAATTATGACAGCCGAACTGGTAACATTGCGTAGCTGCGTGTTCCGTTCGTTGTAGAAGGTGTCCTTAGCAGCACCAGAACTGAATTCGGTGGGGGTACAAGCGAAAAGCACAAACAAACAGCGTTTTGTACCGCTTCCTGAAGTAACCTCAGTTGGTCATCAAGCGGGCTGCAAACAAACGGCTGTTCACCGGGAATCCAATCAACTAACGATGGCTCAATTTTGGAGCTGAGGATGATAGCTACACCAGCTTGACCCGTAGGAGCTGCATCAGCGTCTTCCGATGCGTGCAACCAATAGCGAGAGGACAAACTGGGTGCAGTTAATTCTCCAACCCCAGTACGGTCATTGGTCCTAGTTTCGGACACACAACACAAGTTAATACCCAGGGTGTCCAACGTACGTGCGAGTGCAGCCTGTTGACCTATTTGTCTTAGAATGCGAATGCTGAAAGGCACCAGGGAAACGGGACGGTGTGGCCCTATTAGTAGCTGTTGGCGATTGGTGTCCAGTGGGTTGTGCGGGAAGACAGATCTAAATGGCATGACCCCAGTGGCATTGCGTCTGATGTCAAGTTAGCTGGGAATTGTAGAAGTTAGGTCAGGAATGGGGTAGGAGAAACAAGTAGAAAAGAAAGCAGCATGTTTTCATTTATCATCCCTGCCGTATAAAGAAGATAAAATAACGCTTGTGATGCTGCGCAACGGCCGATGCCGGATGTGACTGCATCTTAGGAAAACAGTCTTGGTTTTACTTGGAGTCGTTCAGGCCGAGAGCAGTGGGGCAACAGTGGATCGATTTACAAGTAGAGATTGAACTCGAATAAAGATCAAAGTGCGAGTCTATGTGGAATCAACGGCAAGTCGGACTATGAAGTTGAACCGTTTGATCTGGGTTAATTAATATTAATTGTCATCTCCAATTTGGTTGTGTGAATGGTATCATACGAGCTAGTTATTGCGCCAAGCTCTCATTCAATAGAAGCAGGATCCCTCAGTCCGGCTGGTCTTGGCGTTCTCATTTCGTGGAGGGTTAAACTGGTTGGGGGCAGAACAGCAGATTCAGGCAGATTATCCGTAAATCCAGCGGAAACCACAACACATCTCTGACGACGGTCAGCTGCACGGTAGCAGCAGCTTAGCCGTACATTCAGCGGCAGCACAACACTGCCAGGTCGCCCAGACCTAGACAGGAGAACGATTAAAGACCTCAACTGAAGCCTTTGGCTCAAAGGCTGTCCGCAAGGTAGAGTGTAGATGGCAATGATTTAGTTTTACGAAAATGGACGCCATCGCATTTCGAACACTGGAAGCATAAGAGAGTGAGTTCGTCTGACATCTAACCATTGATTAACCTGATAGGAGTAGCTATCAAAGGGCATGGGAACACCACAGCATCTAAGAGATACGCAAACCGTCGCACCACTTTAAGGTCCAGTCTGGCTGCGAGTTTTCGTATTGATGACTCACCTTTGTGGAACCGCAATCGGCTGTACTCGGAGACACACAAGCCTACACCGGAGTGTGGATTCAAATACAGGACTGAGGTTGCAAGTCAAACACAAGAAATACCAAAGCGGGGATTCCAAAAGGGCAAAGGTATCAGCAATACGCCGGTACGCATTACCGACAATCCGTTGCATTGCTACCTTCACCCGTCGCGCATGGGCTAAGGATACTGCCCTGTCCCTTAAGCAATCTAGAAACAGTGACCTACGGATACCAAGACAGGCATGTGAATGCTTCAGCCACAGGCTATCAGAAGAGCAAAGGGTGCAATCACAAACGTGTTAGATGTTGGCAGACTCCGCGTCTAAAGATAGAGTCTGAGAACAGTGGTCAAAAGCGCAGCTCCGATTCGCAGTCAATTCGAATGTAACCGATTAGGAACAAGTTGCGAGAGGTGAGGTTGAGCCTAGCTTGACTTCGGTAGAACAAAAAAGGTTTCCTAGCAAATTGCTCACAAAATACAAAAGTCAACAAAACAAGCACCATGATTCTTGCTGTATAAAAGAAGTATTATTTATCTAAGTAGATCTAGACGGTTTCGACTGGCAAATTTTTAGGCTAAACAAAAGTGGAATCAATGAGACAAAAAAGAGTACCTGATGTTGGAGCTGGCTAAGTTTAGACTGCGAGTTTGGCCAGTATGTGAATGAAATTTGGCGCTCAGGTCTCGGAGAGGAGACGAATTATATATCAGAGTATGTGAAGTCAAAAAAACGCACCATGTCGAACAGCGTTTGATGAGTATGCCGTACAACCTGGGTCCTAGTCTGATCGTGTCCAGAACGTCTAACTCCACTATTGGACTGAGGAAATGGACTGACACCAGCCCCACCTGGTATTGTGAGTTGAGGCGGCTTTTGTTGCAGTTGCAGCAACGCGGACGGGCTGGTTGTCGTGGACATAATCACGGGGGTAGACAAGATAATACTAGGCATTGGTGCGACCAAAGTTGAGTTTGGGGTGGGAACGTTTGTAGAATGGACCAAAGAGAATGGAATGGGCGAAGTGTTCTGATTCAGGACAACCGGTTGTACAGGGGTCACGATCGGTGAGAGGGAAGTAACGTCCGAGTTGCTCGCCAAAGCGAGAGCCACAGACGCGGTTGATTGCGCACCGGTGCTTGCTGTGTTGACTGGGAGCGAAGTAACAGTGGAAAACGACTGTGAATTGGTGCAGACAATATCCGTGCCGGAGACAGCACGCCATAACTGCTCAACAACAACTGGTGGTCCAGGTTCATTTGTACGCTGGCAGCCCATGGACCGCCGATTGATGTCATCACAACAAGTGTATCGACCAGGGCGCTTCCAGATGCCCGGATGGTAGCGCGGAACGAAGGTTGCACCCCTTTCACGAGTATCTGATAAAGAATAAATAAACCACAGGTTGGAGCAAGTGTGAGAAGAGTTCCCCAATGATAAGATGTCGAATTCCGCTAAGTAGTAATGAATATCAATGCAAGCTACACAATTCTACATAATTATTTGCAGAAACTGATGGAAAAGAGATGAATGTCGTGTTGCAGACGCCTGCTTTACAGAAGAATAAGGAAAGCCATTACTTAAATGTACGCAGCGAGACTGAAACAAAGATTACCGTAGATACAGAAACGATGCGATACGATGATCGAGTCGTAATAAATGGCGGTTGGTCTACTTTCAAAATCAAGCGGTTAAAACGACAACAGAAGTAACGGTACTCGAATGGTTTAGTGCTGTAAAGGAAGATAGATACAGTCGCCTTCTGTTAAGGTAACGAAAAACACATGGGAACAATAACACTTACAAAAACGAACCAGACTAATCCAATCGTCACGTTCATTAGCCGAATTTGCCACGATATATAAAAGATACCAAGCAGTGGATAGGGTATCTTCAGCATACGCCACCTATAAAACACCAAAATTAAATAAGTACGCGCGAGTGATATACCTGGAACACGTTTTTCTTATTGTCTAGCTCGTTGTCATCCACTTTCTCGATAAATTTAACATGACTCAGTAAGAGCTGGCCTTTCTCTTTCCCGCGATTCTAAAAGTAGCAGCAAAAGATGTTGCGGGAACGCACACTCACGCCTCCGCTGACTTCAAAGTAACGGACACAATATGGCTGCAGAACAAATTCTCTCAATCGATAATTGTCCCGACCAAAGAGCTTTTTGTTTTGTGACCGCTTTGTCATCCGAGAGACTTTCAACTCTTGCTCAGTGGACAGCATATTTAAGGATCTGAAGAAAGGGTTAAAGGGCTCTATATGATGAATGGGAACCACGAAACATTTAAATGTGGAGAAAGAATACGAGCTAAACATCAACAAGAGGCAGCCTTATTTGGACGCATCAGTACAATACATAAACAATGGGAAGTAATAAGATGGAAGGAGGAGCATGGTTTAAAAGCTCAACGGCTTGAGTAAACCTTTGGGATCAACGCACCTTCATGTTAGATAAAGAAAATTTCACAACCAGCTGTATTACGAAACAAGTGCGGCACTGACGAAGCTGTTGCAACAGTTATGCAAATATCAAAGATATTAGGTACAGAGAAGTTTATGAACAAGGATGGTGGTGGCTTGCCGAACAACCTCCTCGTGGTGCCAGCTGGGTGGTTCGGGTTTTTCCCGTTCCAGCGAATGGTTCGGCGGCAGTGTTCCAGGACGTGGTGGGTTTTCGCCTGGCAAGCGTTCTCCCTATAAAAAGCCACATATGTCCGTTTAACAACACTGCGACGTGGCGGATGTGACTCGCCACTGAATAAAGTCACTGCCCCTTGCCCCTCCCTGAGAGGCATTGTACTTTAAGGGTGAGTTAGGCCCCTGGTCCTTCACAGACCGAAAGGCGTATGAACCATCTACTTGGTCACCGGCTCCCAACGGGTTGCGACGCTCTCACATCGCCCTGCTGCCTTGTAGGTTAGATCTTTGATCAAAGGCTCGGGGTAGGGCCCCCTAAGACAACCCTCTACTTCGGCCTGGGCAACCGGGTAGTATCACGCCCACTGAAGAATCATGAACTACACCGCTCACTACTACTACTGCTATGCCGCTCTTCTGTCTTAACTCAACCGCTCAACGTCCACTCACAGACCACCCCACCTCCCGTCTTTCACCTACATGTACTCTTGCGTCTTCTACGGTCACCGTCACAAACGACCCACGTCTCGCAGCTGATGGAAGTAACAGCCAAACTCCGGGTTCTCCATGTCCTGCGATCGCAACCGCCTCTCACTCCACCGAAGCTCCAGCTCTTCTCCGATCTGGTTCTCCATTCATCCTCGCAGCGTTTAATGTTCGAACTTTGATGCAGATCGGACGACAAGCATGTCTGGCCCCTACTCTTGAAACGCTATCGGTAGACATCTGTTGTCTTTCAGAGACCAGATTACAAGACTCTAGCGCCGTCATCAGAATGGCCTCTCCGGTAAACTCTGACGCCAAATACTACTTGCGGCTTTCCGCAGACCCAGAATCTGCTGCCACTGGTCAAGCTGGTGTTGGGGTTGTATTAAGTGCCAGGGCTGAATCAGCTCTGATTGACTGGATCCCAGTCAACAGCCGACTATGTGCAGTCAGACTAAGAGGTTCATGTAACGTAAGCAGGCGTCGAGATGTTAAGCGTGCCTTATTTGTCGTCTCCGCCTACGCCCCTACAGACTGCAGCCCGGATGCAGTTAAAGATAGCTTTTACCAACAACTACATGAACTTCTGCGTTCCTCCAAACGGACGGATATAGTCATTCTTGCCGGGGACTTTAACGCACGGGTTGGCCGCCTTCTACCAAGCGAGCACCACATTGGGGGTAGTTTTGGTCTCGGTGGCAGTCGATCAGACAATGGAGACAGACTACTTGCTCTTTGCTCTGATCATCGCTTGTTTCTTTCGAGCACTAGTTTTCGACACTCGAGGAGACAGACTGCTACCTGGCGCCCGCCCTCACAAACGCAAGAGTGCTCCCAGCTTGACCACATAGCAATCAGCTACAGATGGCGCGGAAGCATAACGGACTGCCGATCGTACTGGTCAACTTTTCTAGACTCCGATCACGCATTGGTTCGTGCTAAGATTTGCATGCGTTTCGGAGGGTCACCTAAGCGCGCCCACTACCGACCGGACGTCGCGAATCTACAAAACGCTGCGGTTTTAACCAGGTACCAAGCCTCACTGTCAACTTTGCTTGGCTCAACTATTGACGGTGATCTCGATTCGCAGTGGGCGCATATCAAAGATGCGTTAGTTTCCGCCAGTATCGACACTTGTGGAGTTACCCGTCACCCACCGAAACATTGGATTTCCGCCGACTCCTTGTCGCTGATGGACAAACGCCGCTTGATCCCATCGGATTCCAGACACGTTGAAGAACGCCAATACCTTGGTCGAGAGTTGCGCAGAAGTCTGCAAATGGACCGCGAAGCTTGGTGGTGTGAACGTGCTAGGGAGATGGAGCTTGCTAGTCTCTGTGGTAATACCAGGAAACTCTTCCATCTCCTTCGAGTCACCGAAGGTGTTCGATCTGGTATAAGTGAAACAATACGCGAAGAGGATGGCACCTTAATCACCAATCTTCAACGACGGTTGGAGCGATGGGCCGAACATTTTGGCTCGCAGTTTTGTTGGCCCCCAGCTCCATCTGCTACCTCTGGCGTTCGCGCTGGGGCCGAGTGGTCTACCCCAACAGATCCTCCCTCTTCCCAGGAAATCGAGCAGGAGCTCCGACACCTGCAGCGTTATAAAGCTCCCGGCCCTGATGGTCTTCACCCAGCTCTATTTAAAGATGGTGGCGCATCGCTGGTCCGAGAACTCACCGTTTTGTTCTCGAAAATTTGGTCGAAAGAGAAGGTTCCATCATCTTGGGGTGAATCGATAGTCGTACCCATCTTCAAAAAGGGCCTGCGCACAATCTGCTCCAACTACAGAGGAATAAGTTTAGTTCCCGTCGTTTGCAAGCTGCTGGTGTCCATCATACTTCGCAGGCTATCCTCAACACGCGAATCGTTGCAACGAGAAGAACAAGCTGGGTTTCGCCCTGGTCGCGGCTGCATCGATCAAATCTTCACACTTCGCCAGATCCTCGAGCTCCGCCATGTGTATCAGAGGCCAACGATTGCTGTGTTCCTGGATATCCGTGCAGCCTTCGATTCTGTCGATCGTACAGTACTGTGGCAGTGCCTTCTGAGGAACGGTGTCCCCGAGAAGTTCGTCTCCATACTACGCGCTCTATACAGTCTGACCTCGGGCAGGGTTAGGGTTTATGGCATGCTTTCGCCTACCTTTGTGGTCTCCAGTGGAGTTCGACAAGGATGCCCTATCTCTCCGTTCCTATTCAACTTTGCCATTGAGGATGTCCTGAAGAGCGCTCTGAGCGATTCGTTGAACGCTGGCGTTGAGCTCCTCCCAGGTAGTCGAGTTGTTGATTTGGATTATGCTGATGATATCGTCTTGCTGGGTGACGATCCACAGGTCGTCCAAATTGCATTAAACCGCTTGACGATTGAAGCATCAAAGTACGGTATGTGCTTTTCGCCATCCAAATGCAAGGCTCTCCTTCAAGACTGGCAGGTGCCTCTGCCTGCACTCACGCTTGCTGGTGAGACAATGGAGGTTGTGGAGAGCTTTGTCTACTTGGGAAGTTGCATCACTGCTGGCGGGGCTGTTGGAGACGAGATTTCGATGCGCATCTCGAAAGCGCGCCTCGCTTTTTCTAGGCTGAGGCATTTGTGGCGTCGCCACGACATTCGTCTCTCCATCAAAGGGCGGGTCTATTGTGCAACTGTTCGTGCTGTACTGTTGTACGGATGCGAGACCTGGCCCATTCGTAAAGATGACTTGCGCAGGCTATCCGTCTTCGAGCACCGCTGTCTGCGGTCCATTGCCCGTGTGTGGTGGCAGCACCACGTAAGCAATGTGGAAGTTAGACAGCGTGTCCTGGGACGTGGAAGCCACTCGCTCGAGGAGCTCATCTCACTGCATCAACTGCGGCGGTTGGGACACGTATTGCGCATGCCTGTCCAGCGTTACCCCCGTCGTGCGTTGTTTGCACTTGCTGGACAGGGCTGGAAGAGACGGTCTGGTGGACAGCCTACAACATGGAGAAGCCGTATGAAAAAGTTGACGAAACAATTGGCCTCGGCCGGTTGTTGTCGACTACCTGGTTGGGGTCCGAGAGATGAGGATACTTGCTGGTTGAAAACCTTGGAAGTTATGGCTCAGGATCGATGTCAATGGCGGACGTGTGCATCAGTGTGTTGCGGTGTCCCTTCCTCCTCCCCCTAAAAAAAGAACAAACTGAAAAAAAATTTCAAAAACTGTGAGTGGTAAACTTGACAAAAAAAGCATTTCTTGTTGCTCTTTTCTTATTATTCATATTGTTTTCCTATTCAGCCATGATTCCGATGGCACAATATCTGTACCACAGATTGTGTATTATATATATATATATATATAGCCACCACTCTATAAATATACATATATATCTCTGGGACGCCAAACATGGAGTCGAAAACAACCTACGGGGACAAACTGGATCGCCAGCTTTTTCATTCCGCAGTCGCGGACGATCAGCGGCAGCGTCTCAGAGTGTGGGGAGTTCTGGAATGGTCACTTGGTTCTCCATGAAATACTACAAGAGCTTGGACGGCGCTGTGTCAAAGCCAATGTGACCGGCTATAGGGTTAATGACCACTCACCTCTGTAACCAGAAGTAAGTACCTAACGGAGGGGGGACGAACAACCTTGATGGCCACCGGCTTCTCTGTGGACTGCTACTGAACACGAATAAAGCGAATGAGCTATCCGGATGTCAACGGCCTGCGTTAATTATCCCGCTGCTTTGCGGGTCAGGTCCTTATGATCAAAGGCTCGGAGTGGGGTCCCTTAAGTCAACCTTCTTCCTCGGCCTGGGCAACCGGGAAGATCTCTGCACGCACAACACATAAACCTTGTAAACCTTCCAAACCATTTCACTGTCTACCTGTTTTCCCCTTTTTGTTGTTGTTGTTGTTGTTAACTATGTGTTGTGGCAGTGTCAATTATATATATATATATATATATATATATATATATATATATATATATATATATATGTATAGGCGGGAGAGCCTATGGTGCGCTGAGGCTGGTGGTGGCTAGATCCAGACAAATGGTCTACCTACTGCTGCTAATGTTGTACCGTGGATTCATGTCCTGGACGCCTCCTCGTGGCGACCGTTGGGTGGGAGTTCGGTTTCGCCCTTCTCCCTGCTAAGATCCAGGACACCAATCCGCATGAGTCAGTGAACTGACCATGTGTTACACCCGCTGCCTTTCGGGTGTACATTTAATCGAAGATCTTGGTTGAGGACCCGAGTCGTTTTCCTGTCAGGTGTGGGCGCCCTGCCAGTATGCTAGTTTATCCTCTTCGGAGGTTAGGAAGTGGTTGATAGCTCTCTTCCCGTAAAACCTAGCTATGGGATACAACAGGTCTACGGGTTATAAGCTTACAGCTCGATTAGCGTAGAGCACGAGCGCCACGCATTGTCGCTGACGGTTGGAGGGTACCTACGGATGCTCAATGATTTGCTACCACTCGCCTCAAGTCAGGCAGCCCCGGGTCAAATTGGTGCAAAGCCGCCAAAACACTCCTATGTCTGGCCGTGATCTCAGGTGTGCATCCTACTACTGTCGCAAAACACCTATGAATTGTTCCAGATCACCAAAGTCTGTGTATGTGACGGACCCCAAACAGATCCCCATGGGTCAATGCAATCACACCCCCGAGCTGGACTTCTCCCCCACTGCCTTGTGGGTCAGGTCATTGAGCCAAAGGCTCCGGGCGGAGTCCCTCAAGCAAACCTCCGAAGCACAACCACCACCAGTGCACGATTGCCCACCAATGCAATAGTACGTTTGCGCGCAAAGCACACAATATCGGGTGCTGGAACGTACGCACACTACTGGACCGGAACTTGAGTGAGCGCCCTGAGCGATGCACTGCATGATCGCGATGGAACTGGCGCACTACAATATCCATATTGCGGCGCTCAGCGAGACCCAGCTCGCTGAGTAAGGTAAGTCGTATGAAACAGGTGCTGGCTACACGTTCGACTGAGTGGTCAACGCCACCATAGCACCACGTGAACATGAAGGCCGGATTTGCACTATCCGATCGCCTAAATGGCCAGCTGGTGGGTGAACCGATTGGCATCAGCGCGCGACTGATGACTGTTCGCCTAAGACTCGGAAGAGGTAAGTTTGCCACTGTTCATCATCATCATCATCGTCATCATCATCATCAGCAGCAGCAGCAGCATCATCAATACACGTTAGCTGGGGGTGAGAAACACACCTCAAATAATGTGACGGAATACAAAAAGATAGGCTAAAAAATTACAAGAAAAAATATTCCAAAGTAAGTAATATGATGTTAAATATTATATTACGCGTTTCGCATGAGATCGGATTTGAAGGGAGATGCTAAGCAGGAGGGGGATGGACAAAAGAACTCACAACACAAACGCCAGTGCGGCCGGCTCCTAGCCCTATCAGTAAGTGTGTCCAACCAAACGTGTTCATCGTCCTTGTTGTTTGAGGAACGAAATTGTTTGAGGATCGGCGGACATGAAGAGGCTAGTTACGTTCGACCATCGGTGCCTTCGCAGTTTGGCTCACATCTGGTGGGAACACCGCGTGAGTAACAAGCGTGTTCGATGCCTTGTTTACGGCACAGGAAAAGGAAATGAACCGCTCAGCACCGTCATTGCACGCATCAGACTCCGATGGCTGGGCCACGTGTTGCGCATGCGTGCCCACCGACTTCCACGACGTGCGTTGTTTGCTAACCAGGGATATGGATGGAAGAAGAGGAAGGGTGGCCAAGCGATGACTTGCTCCAGAGGAATGAAGGCCCTCACTTCGGAGCTGGCCTCGGTTGGAGCGTCACGGCTCCCTGGTTGGGGTCCAAAAGACGGTGAACACGTTTGGCTGGATACACTTGCTGGAATGGCAAGGAGCCGACCTCAGTGGCGTTCCTGCTTTGAGTTTTTTATCCCTCTTCATCCCATTTAGCCTCCCCATCCACCTACGATCTCATTTCGCAGCGTACAACATAATTTTTCTTTTTGCCTAGTAGCTGGCTGATAGCTTACCGGAACGATGCTTATCCGTTGCTGGTAGCTCAGCTGGCATGCAACTTCCGTACTTATTTTCCTTTATGTATTGCGGCACAGTAGCTGAGATGTTTCCCACCTCTAGCTAACGTGTATAATTATCATGATGAATGATGTGCATCGTCCATAGTACGCCAGCTAGGCAGTCGGGATGCACCAACCGACGTCAACTTCGAAGTAAGGGTTTTCATTCCACTAAACTAAGTAATCGCTTGGCCTCCCTTCCTTCTCTTCCAACCGCACCCCCGGCGCGCAAACAATGCACGTCGCGCGAGTCGGTGTGCTGGCATGCGCAACACGTGGCCCAGTCATCGGAGCCTGGTGCAAGATATAATGGTGCTGAGCGGTTCACACGTCCTTCCTGCACCAAATACGCGACGCTGAACACGCGCAATGCTCACGCGGTGCTTCAACCAGACATAAGCTAAGTTGCGAAAGCAGCGATGATCGAACGTGACGATGCTATTTATGTCTGTCGACCTGATGGGCCAGGTTTCACAACCATATAGGAGAGCTGAACGGACGGCCGCAATATAACCTCTGCCCTAAAGGGTGAGAGTAACGTCTCATCTGCGCCACATGTAGCGGAGATTAGCAAAAGTACCTCGAGCTTTTGCTACACGGTACGTAACCACATCTTCGATCACACGGGCGCAAATATAGCCGTACAGATACTTGAATTCCTGAACGACTTCTAGCTGATCATCATCAAGGGTGAGCGCATGGGTGGGTTCCTGCCAATATTGAAGAAGTACTTTACATATCGATGGAGCAAAGCATAGCACAAAACGATAGACAGTCAGTGCTAATCGGTCCAGTGCTGCTTGGCACGTTTGGGAGCTGCCACAGATTAGGGCAATATCTTCCGCATACTCCAAAGCAAGAAGTCGCTCACTAGGGTGTACCTCCACATCTACTATATCGTGTCCAGCGAATGTTGTTTCCATGAATCCATCAATTGCAAAGTTAAATAGGAAAGGTGACAGCGGGCAACCTTGTCTCACACCGCTGGTGACACTGAAAGGCGGTGACAGTTTTCCATAAGCCTTTGCTCCGCCCGAACTATGCATGTACAGCGCTTTGATAAGGTTTACGTATTTATCAGGTACACCATTCCTCAGCAGACAGCCCCAAAAGGCACATCGATCGACTGAATTGAAGGCACATTTTATGTCAAGAAACGACAACGGTGGGTCACCAATAAACACGGCGGTGCTCCAAAAATCAACGCAAAGTGAAGATGTGGAAGATGTAGCCCCGATCTCGACGAAACCAGGCTTGCACTTCACGGACTTGACTTTCGCGAGTGATATTCTGTGGAGAACGACAGATGCAAGCAATTTAGAGGCAATTGATATCAGACTGATTGTGATTGCTGCATTCCGAACGGGAGCCTCCCTTAAAAATTGGGACTATGACGAAGCGGCTCCAGTCTGTCAGGACAGTTTACTACTCCCAAAGTTTCACTAGCCACTCGTGTAAACCATCTAATGAAGCAGGTCCCCCGAAGTTAAACAGGGCTGGGGGAATTCTATCTGCCCTTGCGGCCTTATGCAAATTCAAAAACCTGATCTCACGTTCGACTTCTGCGCGTGAGGGCAGATCCAAGGAGACGGCCTAGAGAGAAGGGCGCTCAATGCCAGAAAAAGAAAGCGATAACTCGGGTTGGCTAAAATGCCTTGCATTGTTCGGCCCAACTCTCCAAACGTTCTGACAAGCAGTGGATCGGCTGTCCACTCTCGTCGTATATGGTCTCGCTAACACCAGGTCTCCTGCTGCCTGTTTTCCGGATCAGACGGAATAACAACAGCGGATGTTTCCTACTGCGAGGCACGATGAGACCACCAGACTTCGCGGTGTTTCTTCAGGCTAGCACGCAGTTTTGCCCTGAGATCTTTGCGAGCCTCATTGTATTCGCTATTAGCCGGAATACGTCGGCGAGCATCCATAAGTTCCAGCGACTTTGTGGAGACCCAATGTTCAGTTTGCCAATTTGATTTGCCCCATGAAGAAATGCCTGCTGATAATAAGGTTTGGCGGATATGCATCCAGTGATCCTCAACGGTGTTCAGTGGGCACATCCTCAGCCCAGATGCCAGCGTACTTAGATACACATTCACAACATCTGGCTTCGCCAGCTGGCTGGTGTCAATCCGTTTACATCGACGTTGCAGACGTCCACCGAAACGCACCCGGAGGTCCGCGCAGACAAGTGCATGGTCAAAGTCTACGCTCGCACTCCAAATTGAGCGTCAGTTTTAGACACAACCTCTGCAGCGGTAACTGATCGCGATATGATCAATTTGCGTCCATGGTTTATGCGTAGCTGGTGGACACCAAGTCACGCTTCTGCGGGTGCTGTGCTGAAAGTTCATGCACGCGAGACAAGCTTCTTCCCACAGATGTAGCAATCGCACACCCAGATAAAGCTCATCAGAGGACAATTTTCCGACTTGATGTTTAGATCGCCAACCAAGACCACAGTGTCCGTGCTTCGTCTGTAATGTAGGAGATTGTGAAGTTGCTGATAGAAAACATCTTTCATCGAATCAGTACTATAGTTTGTAAGGGCGTAGGCTGCAATGACAAACAGGCACTGTTTGTCCCCGCGCAACTTCGTAGCATGGAATGAACCAGCTAATCTAACGGCACCCATCCGACTGTTGACTGGGATCCAATCAAACAGGGTGGATAAAGTCCGGAGACTCAAAAAAATGCCGACGCCAGCTTGACCAGCATTTGCGCCAAACAGGTGCAACGTGAATGTGCCACCATCATCGCATGTGGGGGATCGCAGAGTAAACACGGAGCTGGGCGCTTGCAGGCGGGTTTCTAATAAACAGCAAGTATCGGTCGATAGGGTTTCTACTGTTCGGAAAAGTGTTACCTGTTGGTCAATCTGTAGCAAAGTGCGCAGGTTGAGGCATGCTAGCCTTAGCGAGACGCGAGGACTCCAAAGGGAAACGGATGAACCGATGTTGTCCGCTTGCTTGAGCATGAACTTGTCGACTGAACTGGAGCGACCTGCGATATTGTGTGAGTTGAAACTAGAAGACAAGCGACTATTGAAACAAGGTGGGGGAGTGCGAAGAATTGGGGGATTGAAATGGGGGAATAAAAGTAAAGTTGGAGCAGGACGATAAGAATCAAAAAACGCAAGAAGACAGGAAGGTCTGAGCAGCAGCATCCAAACCCCTGTCTACGCTGCTCGATGCAGCAGATAGGGAAGTAGAAAAAGTTTCGCAAACTTTGACGGCGATTGACCCCAGAGCTCTGTCGCATTGAAAATGCGTGGTGGGCAGAGAAGGCGAAGCAGATGAAATACTGTGCCGAATGCCGCTAGCACAAGGAATTCTTTGACTCCTTGAAGGCGGTGTATGGACTGAGGTTAGAGCCGCTGAGGACGCTACTTGATGCTAATTTGGGCGTTGATTGCACGCAGACTGTAGATCTAATGCAGATCTAGTGAAAATATTTTGATTGTCTCTTGAACAACCGCTCAGAGATCGACTGAACTGTGCTGCACGGGCTGCAACAACAAGAGATGAAGACGGTTGATGCTGATATACCGATAGTGGATGAGACAGAGAGCACTTGCTCAGTTGCGAAACGGCAAGTGTGACGGTGCAAACGGGATCCCGCCTGAAGTATTGAAACACGGCGGACGCGCGTTAGTGAATGCGTTGCACCACTTAGTGTAAACGCGTGTGGACTGAAGTGTCTCCTGAGCTGAATAATGCCCTTGTGCTATCACTGTACAAGGGCAAAGGTAGTAAGCAATGTTGCACGGATTATCGTGACATCAACGTACTGAGTTGTGTGGGCAAGGTGATTAATCCGAATCCTGCTCAACCGCCTCGACAGTCAGGTTGTGGAACCAAACGTGGCGGAAGAATAATGTGGATTCCGTTCCGGTTGCAGCATTATTGATGTAGTGTTTGCGACCCATCAGTTGCAGAAGTGTAGAGAATGACATCAGCCGTTGTACTAGCTGTTAGTTGTTTTCACCAAAGCACCTGAAACGGTGAACCGTGAGACATTGTGGCTGGTGTTGGGTAAGTTTGGTTGTCCGAGTAAGTTGGTAAGTTTAACTGAATGCCTGCACAATAGTATGCGGTGTTTCTCACCTCTAGCTGACGTGTATAATGATGATGTCGGTTTTTTGACTTGGTGAGTCCATTTCAATACACTCGTGTCACACATGGTCTTTTCGACTGGTGTTCCCGTCGATTGCATAACCCAGCACCGTAAATCGGTTTACATTTTTGCTGCTTATCTACTACATTCAATTCTTTCTCTGAACCCTCCATCGCGATGGTTTTCAAGCGCGGCTTAAACTCGCTGTGTCCTTTTCCGGACGACTCTGTGGTCATGTGTGGCAAAACGGGGTGTCTAGAAGCGATTACACATTCGTCCGGAAGCATGCAGTGCGACATCTTTGACCGTTGGTTCCATAAGGCTTGTACTGGCTTGGATCGTATACAATAGGCTCTTCTATCCCGTAGCGAGGGTTTACTCTACCGTTGTAGTGACCGTTGTATGCACAGGAATGAGCGTTACACGCCAGTAAAGAGCAGTCCTGTTTCTCTGGAAAGTTTGCTGTCTCTGATTGCCTTGCTAGACAGGAAAATTGAATGAATTGTGAAGGGTCTAGAACGCTCAGGTCTTCCCTGTCAGGTGACAGTAGAAGGCACTGGCAAGTTGTCAGACCCCGCATCTGTTTGTTCTGTCAAACGTCAGTTTACCTGTTAGCAACGACCCTACTAGTAGCGAACCCTCAGACAGCGTGTTTGATTCGGCTGTTAGCGAAGGAGAGCAGCAGGCTTCTGTCCTTGTCAAAAACACAAATAATAAATAAAGTAATAAGTCAACTGTACGCCGTAATGGTGCTTCGCTGCCGCGCGACCACCACCAGTCGCGCACGGGTTGAGTATACCGCGACGACGCCCACCCCTACGCGGATTCGAACCGGTGACCTTATGGTTGCAAACCAAAAGCGCAGACCACTCAGCCACCGGCCGACTTGTCAAAAAAACAAGAGGGTTAAAAAGCGGCAAAACCCAAGGCAGATGTGAGAGGTCCGCCAGGTGCTCTATCCCAACTCCCCTCAAATTCTTCTACCACGGAATCGTTACAGTTGGAAACATCTGCGACACTAGAGTCTATAAAAATGGACGTTAAACTGAAACCACCGACGTCCATGGAGCGCTCGGTAAATACTCCGCGTCGCGGAGGCTCATATACCGGCTGCAGTGTTATTTTCAGAAACGTCACTGAGTCATCTGCTGTTCT
Organism: Dicrocoelium dendriticum; assembly: GCA_944474145.2. Lineage (NCBI taxonomy): Eukaryota > Metazoa > Platyhelminthes > Trematoda > Plagiorchiida > Dicrocoeliidae > Dicrocoelium > Dicrocoelium dendriticum. The sequence continues at coordinate 65,286,626 of OX104065.1, read as the reverse complement.
CCCGAAAGACCGTATGCTAGATGACCTTCAGTGGTTTAGTATATGCGTTACCAAACTCCTGCCGCCCGGCTTCCCCGGCGTGACTGTGCACAAACTAACCAGACTCGGTAACTTGCCACCTGATAAGTCTCGCCCGCGCTTGTTGCGAGTTGTACTGTCCAATCCGGAGGAGCGCCAAACGCTTCTGCGTTTCGCTTTTAAGCTCAAGGGCACTGGTGTGATTGTGCACCCAGACCTCCCTTTGGCGGATAGGTTGAAATTGCGGGAAGCTGAGATTTTAAAGCCCACCGTGAAGCAGGAGAAAAAGGTCCCCGCTTGGTGGGTTTTCGGGTGGTGAGCCGGCGGTCCACTTCCGCCCTACTAGAGCCGGTTCTGGTGGAGCACGATCCCGGACCCACAATGCTAAATCCCTCCAGGTGATCTTAAGCGATGTGCGTAGCCTGCGAAACAAGCTGTGCGAAGTCGGCGCGCTTGTCGACGACTGCCGTCCAGATGTTCTCGCATTCACTGAAACGTGGTTGTCAACCGACGTCACGGACAGTGAAGTGTGCTTGCTAGGCTACGCACTGCTGACATGTGACCGCACCTCTGAACGGCGCGGAGGTGTTGCTTTGTGCGTTAACTCCGCACTTACTGTCTTTAAGACGTATAGTTTCTGATCACCAGACGGTGATGTTGAGGTACTCGCAGTTAACCTGTATATTGCCTCCGCGCAACTTAAAGTTGTGGTGGTCTATGAAAGCTCCGACAGCGCTGCTAAGGATCTCGTTGATTTCATCCGTAAACATTCGGCAAATAGGGGTTTAGGGATGGGGGAGTTTAATCTTCCCGACGTTGACTGGCAGAATTTTTCCTGCGACGCTGTTACAAGGTGTTTGGCTACCGAGCTTCTCGAACTGGCCATGCATGCTTCCCTGCACCAGTTTGTCGATCGGTCTACTAGATTCCTGATGGGTCAAAACTCGTCTCTCTTGGACAAGATCATCGCTAAATCCATTGATTTTGTCATGGATATTGTATACAGCCCGCCTCTCGGTGCTGGCGACCACGCATGTCTCTCATGTAAGTGCGCACTTAGTCGTCAGACTAATGATTGTCCCGACCGAGTTCCAAGTATATGGCGCGCAGACTTTCAGACAATGAAAGCAAAGGCCGCAAAACCGCCATGTGTCGTTCTGGAAAGTGACGACATGCATATGGCCTGGGACAGATTTAAATCATATTTGAGTGAGCTCTCTCCCCCATATACCACTATCTGGCAAGAACTAGGGCAAAGCCACGCTGGTTTGATTCTGCTGTACGCAAACAACTTAGCAGACATACCAGATGTCGGCGTACTTACTTATCTGCTCCTTCATCATGCATCTTCAAGCGATATCATGAGGCTCGAAATGCCTACAGACTATCTAAGGTACTCGTCTACAGCATGAAGTAGAGCTTGCTCGTATAGCCTCATCAAACCCGAAACGCTTCTTTGCGTATGTCAAAAGGCGAAGCAACATGAACTCGTGTATCCCAGTATTGTTTAGCCCTGACGACACTGCTGCTGTCACAGATCACGAAAAAGCTTGTTTGCTCGGACAGTATGCTGGGGCTTATGTTCGAGAGTCGCAGCTGCCGCATATCCGCCTGCAGGCAAAAGTTCCTGAGGGCTCCCACTTGGAGGAGGCTTCCATAACGGAGACTCACGTGCTCCGGTTTCTGAGGGAATTAAATCCTAATAAAGCTGCCGGTGGGGATGCTATTCATCGCAAACTGTTGTACGAGTTGACTGATGAACTTTGCCGTCCGATCATACAACTTTCTGTGAAGTCTCTACGCAGCTGCTCCCTACCCTCTGACTGGAAGGCTATTGTTTGTCCCATTATAAGAAAGGTGATAAGCACCTCCCTGATAACTATAGACCAGTCAGTTCGACGAGCGTGCTGCTCAAGTTGTTGAAAAGACTCGTGAGAGACGCACTCGAAGGACACTTGAGAGCGTTTGAGTTGCTTAATCCTTCTCAGCACGGCTTTCGTAAGGGCTATTCTTGCCTTACTAACTTGTTAACGGCTCGTGAATACTGGGTCGAAGCCGTTGATTGCGGGAAGGCAGTGGACGTGCTGTTCATTGAACTTTCCGAAGCTTTTGAGACCGTTCCACATTCGCGCCTTTTGTATAAGCTGAAGTCCTACGGTATTTTTGGTAGAGGCTTATGATGGATTTCAGCTTTCCTAATAGGAAGGGAAATGTGTGCGGGTGGTTTGAAGCCTGTCCTTCCGCCAATGTGTTCTCATTGGTGTTCCGCAAGGTTCAGTTCTTGGCCCCCCTTCTCTTCACTTTATACGTTAACGACCTACCCGATGAATTGGGTGTGCCATCCCTAATGTTTGCGGATTACTTTAAACTCTGGTACACGACAGACGATCCGATTGGCCCATTGACTCTACAGAGGACTCTGGATAGACTTTGGGACTGGCCCCGTTTGTGGCAGTTGCCCGTTAATTTAGCGAAATGTTCAGTTTTACGTGTTGGTCTGAATGACCTGCCGACGCGTTATTTGCTTGGCGGCAACGAGGTACCGCGAGTTCAACTCCAATCTGACCTCGGATTTTTGCTGTCATCAGACTTTAAGTCAGTGAGCACTAGACGACAGCTGCTCGTAAAGGTTCCAACATGTTGTGGATGATCCGTGAGTCACTCGAGGTCATGACCACCGAAATGTTCGTTAGATTCTTTTCGTTTTTTGTAAGGTCGCGATTGGAATACTGCGCTCAGGCTGGTCCTCCATGCCTGGTTTGTGATAAGATGGCAGTTGAACGAGTCCTGCAATTCGGTACGAAAATGGTGCATCATCATCATCAACAGCAGTACATCAGCCATTTGAACTGATGCTTCGCTGCCATATAACCATGAGGACCTATGAAACAAAGAATGAGGGAGAAAATGGGGACTTACCTGAAAACCTTCATGCCCTAAGCAACCATTTAGGGCCAAGGCGCCTACAAATTGTGTAGACAACATACCGTCACAAACAGCTGGCTATCGTGCAAAGATAAGATGGCATCGGCGAGATAGCTTCCTTGCGGCTTTCACTGCCACGCGTCATAATCAGTCATTAACCCGCAGATAACTCAGCACCAAACACACTTTAAACAGGCAATCCGATTAGGAGACGGCAGCAGACGCGCCACTGGTGTCTACCGCGAGCCATGTCCTGTAAAGTCTCGAGCCAAGCACAAGGCGAAACGGACCAACGGCACCTAGTTTGGTCGTCAGTGACTTCATTTCCCGCTGCTAAGATAACTTCTGTCCACCTCGAGTCTTGCGCCACCCTACACCTGGCAGACTAAACAAGGCCCTCCTAGGTAAGCGGTGACCAGGCATAAGTAGCACGTGCGCAAGCCAACGCAACTTATTCGGTGCTATCCGTTATTCTAGGGTGCTAGCATGATTAGCACGACCTTGTACTTGCGTATGCACACCATCGTTGCAGACACGCTGGTGCCATCCGACTCCAGCAATGCTTCGCACACAACGATGATCAAAGACTTGAAAACGCCTCAGATCTTCAGACCGAAGGGGGCAAGTCTCACTACCATAGAACAGAACAGCCCTCACTGTGGTCTTGTATACACGGTTTTTCAGACGGTGAGAAACTCCCCTCTGTCCCCAAAGACGTTGTAGGTTCAAGAAGGTAGCTCTGGCTTTTGCAATGCGTGAGCTCACGTCAGCTTCTAAGCGCCCATCATTGTTGATGCAGCTGCCAAAATAAGTGAAATGATCAACCATCTCGAGTACCTCGTTAGCAAGTGTCAAGGGGTCATCAAGTGGCTGGTGGTCCTGCAGCAACACTTTGCACTTTGAAGGTGCAAAGTGCATACCAAATAATGGGACCACTCTGGACAGGCTATTCAGGATTGATTGTGTCACTCCAACACCGTCGCAAAGCACGACGAATTCGTCCGCATAATCTAGATCAACTAACCCTCCACCATGCAGCAATTCAACGCCCACATCGTGAGATTCCGCAAGGAAACACTCCATGATAGAATCCACGACGAAATTGAACAAACACGGGGAAATCGGACAACCCTGACGAACGCCCCTTCTGGTCGTAAAGCTATCCGATATGACACCGTAGGCCCGGAGGCGGCCTGTAGTGTTCGAGTATAGAGCACGCAAAATGTTCACATTTCGTGGGAACACCTTTCCGTGGAAGTATTTCGAACAGAATCGATCGATCGACTGAATCGAACGCACTCTTGAAATCAAGGAACACAGCTATTGTCGGTCTGCGGTATGCGTGGCGCTGCTCTAGCACCTACCGCAAAGTGAATATATGGTCTATGCAGCCAAGCTCTTGGCGAAAACCGGTCTGCTCTTCCCTAATCCGAGATTCCCGTTCCGCAGTGAGGCGACGAACGACAATCGAGGCCAGCAATTTTGTCACAAATGGCGTTAGGCTAATACCCCTATGGTTAGAACAGTTTGTGCGACGGCCCTTCTTGTATAGTGCCACTATAATCGATTCGCTCCAATTAGCCGGGACATCCTTTCAGATACGTTCGAATGGGGAGGTCAATGTTTTGCAGAGGACTTCACCTCCATCCTTAAATAGTGCAGGTGGGAGGGAATTCGGGCCAACGGCATGAAAAGGACTGAGGGCTGTGATCGTGTTTCAGACTTTTACGTCCGATAGGGTCCCTAAACTAACCGTCCATGGTTCGTCCTGCACCATCTGAGTAGGAAGAGGTCCAGGAGCAGGGAGCCAGCTGAACTGATCTTGAAAGTGTTCCGCCCAACGAGCCATACGGCGCTCCTTATTGTGTATCAGCGCACCCGCGCTGTCTCTGATTGTTTCACTGACGCCTGGTTTTCTGGGACCAGTGGTGCGGCTTATCTGCAAGAGTTTGCGGTAATTGCCTACTGCTCCTGCTCCTCCATTCCTTGAGCCCGACTAGCCCACCACGCTTCCTTCTCAGCACGTAGGCTCTGCTTTAGTTCACACCTAATAGCCCGTCTGGTCACATTGTGTTCAGAGCCAGCCGGAGGGTGTCTTCTAGATTCCAACAGTTTCACCGACCTCTCGGATAAGTGACTGGTGCGGTGACGATGGATAGTGCCACAAGCAGATGCTCCTGCGTCGTGCATGGCGGCCGAGATCCTATTCCACTGAAGCACAGTGTCATTAGGATAAGACAGCGGAAGTTCGGTATGCAGTGCTTCATGATAGGCTTGTCTGACCGAGGACGGAGACAATTTCTCCGTTGCCAATCGTAGGGGACGCTTGGTGCGCCTCCCGGCCAAGTTAATGGAGAAACGACAACGTACCAAGGCATGATCAGAGTCGACACAGGTACTGCAGTACGAGCGGCAATCCAGAACGGAACCACGCCATCTGTAACTTATGGCTATGTGGTCAATTTGGGTCCATCGTTGGTCAGCTACAGGTGGACGCAAAGTGGCACTTCGGCGCCCAATGTGTCTAAAAGCAGTGCTACTAAGAAACAACTGGTACTCCGCACACAGTTGCAGCAGACGCTCACCGTCATCAGTCCGTTCGGAGGTAAGCCCACAATTACCACCCAGCTGAGCTTCTGTAGAGCTCAGACGCCCTACTCGTGCGATCATATCCCCTGCAAGTACTATAATATCCGAACTAGTAGCGCTGCGTAGTAGGGCGTTCAGTTCGTGATAGAAAGTGTCCTTGACTGCATTAGAACTGCAGTCGGTGGGAGCATAAGCGGAAATCACAAACAAACAGCATGTTGTACTAATTCGTGAATCAACCTTAGCTGATGTCGTCAAACGGGAGGCACATAAACGGCTGTTCACTGGAATCCAATCAACGAAACATAGATCAGTCTTGGAGCTTAGAATGATACCTACACCAGCTTGACCCGTGAGTGCTGCATCGGCATCTCCGGATGCGTGCAACCAATAACGAGAGGATAAGCCGGGTGAAGTTAATTCAATAACCCCGTTAGGGTCATTGATCCTGGTTTCGGACACACAACACACATCAATACCCAGTGTGTCCAAGGTGCGTACGAGTGCAGCCTGTTGACCTGTTTGTCTTAGAGTGTAAACGTTGAATGTCGCCATGGAAACGTGGCCTTATAAGGGATTTTTGCCGGTAGGCGTCCGATAGGTGCGGTGTGATGGTGGCTGCAGATGGTTCTACTCCAGTGGCACTTCAGTTGCTGTCAATTAAGCTGGGAATTATAGAAGGAAGGTTAGTAATGGAGGTCGGGATGGGAGTAAGAGAAACAGGTGGAAAAGAAAAAAGGGAGGCGTCAGCAGTAGCATGTTTTCGCTTATCCGCTCTGCTGTATGCAGCAGATAAGGCGACCCTTGATAATCTGCGCGACGGCCGATGCAGGACAAAGTTTGTCTTAAGGAAATGTCATGGTTGTATGTGGGCTGAGATACTGCAAGGGCGCCCAGACCTAGACAGGAGGACGATTAGGGTCCTCATCCAAAGTCTTTGGCTCAAAAGCCTGTCCGCAAGGCAGCGGGGAGGTGACAGTGATTTAGTTCTACAGAAATGGACGCCATCCCATTTCAAACCCCCAACCTGGAAGACCAGGAGACTGAGTTTGTCTGACCTATCACCATTGACCAATCTGGTAGGAGTAGCTCTCAAGGTGCCCGGAGGCATCACCCAGTATAGCTCAATGGGTCAATGAGGTACGCAAACCGTAGCACCACGTTAAGGTTCAGTCTCGTTGCGACGGACGAAAATGGTGTACAGATTTAAGAAGCTGAGGCTACGTAAGGCTACGTAAGTTGGATATTTTTTCGATGTATTACAGGCGGCTTCCGAGCGACTTGGTCCTCCCATATCGTATACTGATGGGTCAGATTGATCCTGATTTAACTGGACTGTTTCGCCCCACTCGAGCACCAATCCTTCGTGGCCACCCACTAAAGCTGCACACACTCCGGTATGACCGGGTATGGGCAGCTTTTCGGTTATCGCGCAGGGTCAGATTATTGGAACGCACTACCTGCGGACCTCGTGGTGGGACCAACAGTGGAAAAGTTCGAGCATCGACTTGACGCTCTCGATCTGCAGTTTAAAGTCGTCCCCTTCATGCCTTAAGCTTTAACTCGTCTACTACGGCCTAAGCTTCTTTAACTCATTCTAACTTACATCTTAATATTGTCCACGAAATTCGATAAGCTTGTCTTCTCTGTTTCCTTTCCCTTACTGACACTAGTGTTTTCTCTTATTCTTCACGTGGCCGACACAGCGGGGACTGCTAGTGCAGGTCACGTGGGCATTGTTTGGTTGACCATGTGAATCGTGTATGTTGGTTTGGTTCTGCTTTGGCACATCAATGCACCGGTTTCCCTGTTGGATCAACGACGTTTTCGAAGGTGGAACATTCGCGGGATTTTCCTAGTGTTCTGGTCCCGCTGTCAGACACTATAAGCTTGTCCGAGGATACGGCGGAACTCGTCTTCATCCTGACAGACAACATTGATAGAAGATGAGTTGGTGCGGTCCTCTCGCTCACTTCCAAGGCAAAATACAGAGACAAAATTAACCCCTTTTTCCCACTATAGAACAAAAGGGATACCGTGTGCTTTAGGAATGCTTGATTGTCCTGTGTTCTTTCGGCTGGTGTCTCCCTAATAGATTCGGGAGCATTTACGATGATTAGACACCGCTCACGGGTGCGACGCTTGTTTCCATCGGGTATAGCTGCTTTCGGTGCGCTGGAGTAGTCCTTGAGCAGACCTTTAAGTGGCGTCATGCTGTCCAAAACCAATCGTAGCCAGGAGGAAGTATACTTCCGTGCTATTTTAAACTTCTGCATCTTTTCAGCGGTCATTTTGCGCACAGCTGTGTTTGGAGTGACCAAAATGGTTGGTACGCCATTTCTCGCTACAGTCGCATATGTCTCTGGCTGCGGACCGCTGACCCGTCCTTCAGTTTTTGGTGCTGTCGCAGGAGGATCGTAAATGTGTCTACAAGGTGTCTGCATCCGAGAGTTGGATAGGGAGGCGTAAGCTCGTCTTCTGAAAGACCCCAGCTTCAGCTGAGCAGAAACGCAGAGGAAGAGTCGGGCGATTGGAAGATGGGTGGTTATTGCTCCTTGCAGCTCGACACGTGTCACACTGAAAACTGATAACCGGGGAGGTACAGTGCTGAAGCTCATGGTACAGTTCCGTGCTGGCGCCACAACAAACGATGTGCAGCCATGCGTTACAAAAAGAGCACTGGATAGCTTTGGAACGAGATGTGACGCCCTTGCTGCGGTACACGCATTTGGAAGACATTCACGTTTTTCAATCGAATCCGGGCCATAGATCTAAAGGTCTATCACAATTACCAAGAAAGTTACAATAATTCAGGGAAAAGATACGGAAAATCGGGACATAGCATCAATTTACAATAAAAGCTAGGGATTAACATGAGCCATAGGGTAAAAAGAGTTCGGGTCGGGTCTGATGAAAGGCCAAACAACCTTACAGCGGGTTGGACTCGCGTGTTAGCCTTATCTTCATCGGGCTTTTGTGGCATTTAAACAGAATGCACGCCGGCCAACACTTATTCAGGCTGTTTTTGAAGGCTGTTACAGCGGCACTTTCATAGGTTCATAGGATTGTAGAGAACAGAAGGAGAATTCTTTGGTAAGCTCCATCGCTCCCCGATCATCGTGTGGAGGCCGCGATTCGACGTTAAGCGGTAATCCACAAGGGACCGTGGCAGCTACACTGGAAGCTGCAAGGACCCATCGTACTCAAATGAAAAGAATCTAGCATTCGCTTGAAACATTCCTCAGTCTGGGCATCGACCACATGCTTCGGCAAGTTATTCCAATCGTTGACTACGCGAGTTGATAGAGCGAGAGCAGGATGAACCCGGAGTCTTCTGGGTTCAAACAGTTTCCAGTTGTGGTCTCGAGTTGAACTGTTTGCATTGGATTGAAATCATGCCTGCAGCTCCGTCCGCATCTCCCCTCTCAGGATGCGCCTGGTGAAAATCAGGTCACTGCGACGTCGGCGATAAACCAGGGAGAACAGATTCATCCGCTGAAGTCTCATGGGATAAGGCAAGTCCCGTATCTCCAAGATGTGTTTCGATTCACGCCGTTGGACCTTCTCAATGAGGTCACATTCGAACTTGGTGAAAGGGAAGACGGCAGGTAATCCGCATTGGAGAATGGGGCGGACATGGGAAGTAACCAATAGTCGGAAGATATCCGGAGTCGAACGCCAGAAGGCTCTTCGTATGGCATGGGACATCCTGTTGGCAGTAGCAACCATTCGTAACGTCCTGTGTAATCCGTAGATTAGATGACACCAACACACCGAGGTCCTTTTCTTGGATTGAGGTTCTGAGCAACGCCCCACCAATGTGGTACGTCCCGAAAGGCTCAGGAGCACCAATGGGGAGGACCGAGCACTTATCGCGATTTATGGGCAATCGCCATTTGACTGACCACTCATGTAACGTATCAAGTGTAGCCTGTAATCGGTCCGCCTCGTCAAGACAGGATACCTCCATCCACACCAGACGAATATTGCATGACCAGGAGACTGGCTTTCGCAGCATCATCGTCAAGTAAACCCACATGCGGCAAGAAATAGAGAGTAGGAATACCACTGCCTGCTCTAGTATTTCTCTTCAGGTAAGAGAAGAGTGCCTTGGGAGTTGTCTTGGATTGCACAGGCAAACCGAGTTCGTACTTTCGCCGTTTCTCTCGCTTTTTCCAGTTGCAGGTATTCCTGACCACTTTATATTTCGAATAGTCAGACTCGGATTGCGTGAGCTTAAATCGGGCCCACAGTTTCCGTCTTTTATTCATTAGGCACCTCAGTTCTCGATCAATCCATGGAGGACCTCTGCCAAAAGGTCTTTTGTAGAGGAGCGACCTGCTCAACGAAGGACATATGTTTCAATATTGTGGAGAGGAAGGATAGATAGTCGCGTAATCGAAGTACAACGATCACCCTACCTTTTAGGATCAGTAAAATTTACACTGGGACCTGCTACAGTATTTCCGTGGTTAGCACAGCCGGAGCAAACTGGACGGACCGTGACGACATAGGTGCTCCCGTAGCTGAAATGGCGAACCGTCGAATACGCCACCAGCGATTCAGATTCAGATGGACTGGAACGATAGGAAAATCCCTTGAGTGTTCCTTCTTGAGCAAATCGTTGAGCCAGGAAATGATAAGGTGTTAGTTCTTGATAGATCTAAAACGAAACACCCGAAACACACCCTGATCAACCAATTACTGCCCACGTTCCCTGCGCTATCAGTCCGCGCAGTGTAGGTTACGTGAAGTAAGAAAGAAGTAGAAAGTAAATGGAAGATAAAGGGGAATCAAAGTCATTAAAATGAAGGATAACACCAAAGAGTGAAGATAATGACAGAATAAGAACTGAAAGTTTGAAGATGGATATGGTCAGGAGAAGGGAAAGGTTACGTGTTGCCACCCAAGAGCGTCTAACTGACGCTCGAAACCCTTAACCGTAGGTTCACTGACTACATTTTCTGGAAGCGAGTTCCAGCGCCCGATAACTCTACGCGATAACCGAGTTTCCGCCCTGACCCCGTCAGAACGCGGCTTGTGTAGCTTCATGGGATGACCGCGAAGACAAGGCAACCTAGCCGGGCTAAATAGCCAGCGCAAGTCCGGCTTAACCTTCTCTGTTAAAATGCGGTAAGTAAGGATTAGGTCTCCTCGAAGCCGTCGGTAGTGCATTGAATACATACCCAAGCTAAGTAAACGCTCGGGGTACGATTGCCCCCGTAACCCCTCGACCAATTTGGTACCTCTCAAAATCCTCTCAAGCTCCATTTTGTCCCGAACAAGGCAGGGCGCGCAAGCCTGGACGCAGTATTCCAGATGGGGCCGAACGAAAGCTGAGAACAGCTTCACAAATATGTCGGCAGTTAAGACCCCGAAAGAACGGCGTATTAACCATAACATTCTGAAACCCATAATAGCGGCCTTCTTCCAGTTGTCACCAGAATGCAAAGATGAGGAATGAACGACATCTAGGTCAACCTGGTTGGAGACAAGGGGGAGCTCGACCCCACCGAGTACGTAGCTCGAAGGCGGGAAAGTTGCTCCTATACGAAGGACGGAACACAGCCTGATTTATGGGCAGTAGCCACAAAGTAGACCAGTCCCAGAGTCTGTCCAGTGCATGCTGTATGGCCTCAGAACCTCCAGGAACATTTACAACATTCCATAGCTTAAGGTCATCAGCAAACTACAGGGATGATACCCCAAGCTCTCCAGGGAGATCGTTTACGTAGATGGAGAACAGCATCGGTAAAAGGACCGAGCCCTGTGGGACACCGCTAAGGACCGCTTGCTCAAAGGATAAGCTGCGACCCACACGTACACACTGCTCTCTTTCCTGCAAGAACGCAGATACCCAGTGAAGGGCGCGGCCAGATACGCCGTAGGACCTCAGCTTATGTGATAGCCTCAAGTGGGGTACCTTATCAAATGCTTTCGAGAAGTCTACGAAAAGCACATCCACCCCAGTTGGTGCAAGTGATCATGCAGTTATCAGTTTTCGTGTGGTGGCGAACGTCACGCTCAACGCTAAAGCACTGCCCATCAGGCTTAACTTTCGTCGAGCGGACTATGACGCGATCAAAGATTTCCTCTCACGAGTCGACTGGTCCCTGGCAGCACAAACCCCCACAGTCGACGACCATTGGAACTACATCGCCGCTCACATCCACGACGCAATTAAGGCACATGTCCCCACAGTGCGCGCTTATGCGCCGAAACGCCACAGGCAACTTCAGCCTGCTACGCTTAGGCTGATCAGGGAGAAGAAGGCCCTCTGGGACAGATGCTTACTTTCTGGCGACTCTGATTCGCGAGCACAATACTGTAGAGTGCGAAATTTCTGTATAGCAGCTGTTCGCCAGGATAGAAAAGCGTACCAGCTCTCTCTCGCTAAAAGCTTCGCCGATAACCCCAAGGTCTTCTTTAAGCATGTAGCGTCTCTCACTAAATCGCGCGCTGCCGTTGGCAGCCTGCTCAGACCCGTAGGCAATACCACAACGTCGGACAAAGAAGCTGCGGAATTGCTGAAGACTCAGTACGAGTCCGTTTTCGGCACCTTCGCACGCAGTACAATGGAAGGCGCTAATTTTACCCCCATCGCTGCTGGACATCCCGTGCAGTTTACATCAGAGAAAGTCCTGGAGAAATTAAAAAAATTAAGGACAGACAAATCGCCGGGTTTGGACGGGATCCCTCCCATTTTTCTACGTGAGTGCGCTACGGTACTGGCCGAGCCGCTTGCCTCACTGTACAGCCGCTCCTACACCAGTGCCGAATACCCGAATGCTTGGAAGCAAGGGGTCATAACGCCGATATACAAGGGTGGTGACAGGACAAACCCCTATAATTATCGTCCGATAGCACTGCTTCCCACTGCCTCCAAAGTAATGGAGAGTATCATAGACGATTTCTTGCGCTGCCATTTAGAAAGTCTGTCCTTAATAGCCCCGGAACAGCACGGGTTCCGCAGGGCCCACTCGTGCACCACGAATCTTCTCGCAGCCCTTGATTCCTGGACTGCAGAGGCAGACAATCATACTCCAACTGACGTGGCTTACGTGGATTTCTCAAAAGCATTCGACCGGGTCAATCACGCACTGCTGTTGAGTAAAATGCCGATTTTGGGGATCGATCAGCAAACAATCTGCTGGCTAAGTACATACCTGTCTGGCCGCACCTACCGAGTTCGTGTAAACGGCGCACTCTCCAGCGCTCTGGCTGCAACGACCAGGGTGCCCCAGGGATCCATCCTCGGTCCCCTGCTGTTCAATTTGTTCATCAACGACCTCCCATCCTGTATCAGCAGCCACATACTGTTTTATGCGGACGACGCTAAGATATGGCGACCTATCCGCAGGCCAAGTGATCAGGCACTTCTCCAGACAGATATCGATGCTGCTTATTCTTGGGCCTCGAAAAACTCGCTCCCGTTTAACATCGACAAGTGCAAAGTCATGCACATTGGGCAAGGTGTGGCTAATCCGTACAATATCGGCGGTGTGCATCTTAAAGCCACATCCCAGGAACGCGACCTGGGGACCATATTATCCGCCGATCTGAGCCCGAGCGCCAACGTAGCTACACTGGCGCGAAAGGCTAGCGTTCGCCTGGCCCTCCTTGGACGTGCACTAGGGTCTTTCCCTAGAGAGACATATGTCCGTCTCTATAGCACTTTAGTACGTCCGCTGCTGGAGTACAACATACTTGTCCAGCCGCCGTACCTGAAGAAGGACGAGGCCATGCTGGAAACTGTACAGTGCAGAGCCACTAAGAGAGTGGACGGACTATCCCACCTCTCGTATGAGGAGCGTCTGGCGGCCCTTAACCTCTTCCCGTTGAAATATCGCAAGCTTCGTGGCGACCTTAGCTTATTCCGTCCTGACTAATAACAGGCACCCAAACGCAGGATTGCTGGTCCGCGCCCGTACAGATCATCTTCGAGGGCACTCACAGCATGCATGCAGTAATAGACGACCGTACAGCATAAGTACAGGCGATTTGTCAGATAAATTTTAAGGGCTGTGGTGGAGACTAGCATAGCGGATTGCCAGCCGGGCGGCCGGGGTTCAGGTCCAAGTTCAAGTTCAGTTGGGACCAGAACAATAGGATAATCCCATGAAGGCACCTACCTTTACGTATCATCGGATCGGGAATTGCTAGGTCTGCTTAAGATGTTGAAAAGCCTAACACAGAGACCACAACACCGAAAAGCTACGCTTACTCGTTCTGCGCAAACCCGTGAAACCCGTGAATTACTGCCCACATTTTCCTGCTCAGCAGTCCCTGCGTGGCCGATTTATGTGAAGTGAAAGAGTGAAAGGCAATCTTAGAAAACAAGAAGGAAAATGTCAGCTAAAGAATGATAATAGCAATGTGTAAACAAATAAAAACTAAAATATGGTGTCAGCTGTACGCCTTAATGGCGCTTCGCTGCCGCGCGACCGCCAGCAGTCGCGAGCGGACAGAGTATACCGCGAAGACCCTCACCCTTATGCGGATTCGAGCCGGTGACCTTATAGTTGCAAAGCAAACGCTCAGAACACTCGGCAGCCGGCCGAAGTGAGGGAAAGATGAAGATACAAGTCAGTTAGGAGAAGGGGAAGGTTTGGTACTGCCACCCAGGAACATCTAACTAACCCACCAAGCTCTCAACCGTAAACTCCCTAACCACTTGCTCCAACTTTCAATAACAGCGCGACAAGCGAGTTGCCGTCCTTACCCGGTCAGAAAGCTGTTTGTGCAGCTTCAACTGGTGGCCTCGGAGACTAGGCAGCTTGGCGGCACTAAATAGCCAGGACTAGTTTGGACCGAGCTTACCCGTTAGGATACAGTAAGTGAGGATCAAGTCTCCTCTAATTCTGCGGTAATGCATTAAGTACATACCCAAGCTAAGCAAACTTTCGGGATACATTTGTCCCTGTAAAGCTTGCACTAACTTCGTACCAACTCGCAAAACCCTCTCCAGTTCCCTTTTGTCCCGTACAAGCCAAGGTGGACAAGCCTGGATACACTACTCTAGGTGGGGTCGCACAAAAGCTGAGAACAGCTTCACACAAATATTGGCCGCTAGAACATCAAAGGAGCGGTTAATAAACGATGTCCAACGGAACCCTCTACAAGCAGCCTTCCTCCATTTGTCGCCAGCATGAAGCAATAAGGTGTGCGTGATACCTAGATCAACCTGCTGAGTGACAACAGGAATTCACTTCCACCAACTACATAGCTCGTGGGGGACTAGGACATCCAAGGCGGAGGAACCGTACCGAAGCTGTGTACGCGGTCCCTCGTAGGATAGCATCTGCGGTGTTCACGACTCCACCGACGACGCACAGAGCGAACTGCGGTGTGGGGTGGTGGCAATAGTCGCTAGCCCGACGGAAGTTACGGATTGCGAATTGGCTCACTCACGGACCAAAACCGGCAATGTGGTCGCCCCGCTACGTGTCCGGCTCACTGGCGACTGTTAACCTTCCGTCGATATCTGTATGGCCTGAAGTTCTGCTTCGTCCTCTGGCTCTTCATGGAAGTGGAGACAAGATTCGCCGAACTGGTACTGGAAACCGAACGGTGCAGCACATCACGCAACCCACCCCGCATAACCCCGCGCTCAATGCCATCATGCCTGGACCTGCTGCTAACCAGCTGCGAACAAACAGTGCATGACATAGAAGTTCTTGAGCCCATGGCTGCCAGTGATCACTCGACAATTATGGCCACTATAGACCTGCAGCTTCCATGTGTGCGTCCAGTGGAGCCCACAACAACTATTGAAAGCTGACTTCGATGGCCTCCTTATAGTGCCAATCAGCTTGATTTGGTTATGCCACAGGGATATCATCCGTGAAACTTGATGGACAAACATTAAAGGG
>OX104065.1:65115518-65271124 GCA_944474145.2 Dicrocoelium dendriticum | reverse complement strand
GGATTACAAGCTCCCCTGAATTCCCTTGTAGATTTAATATTCCTTGCTGGATTTCTAGCGTTTTCGCGCAAGCTCATCCCTTCTTTGCATATATTTTTCATGTATGCCTGCAAATTTACTTTTCGGCCACCTGCGCAGTCCGTAGTTGTCGCAGGGTATAGCGGGCTAATTAGAGCATTTCTGGATAGCTATGCCTATCTAGAACATACATCGCTTCCCTATTTTTATATTTTCTTTTTTCTGCTATCTGCCTGCAAAGCAGAAAGCTATTTTTAGCGAAAAATAAAAATGGCCTTATTCGTAGACCATCGTTTAATTGCGAATAACTCGCAAACTACTGCACGCTTGGTGTTGCTTTTACGTTCACCGTATTCAGGCGCTAAAGCTGGTCCAGACTAGTGTAATATTGTGCTACTTTAAGCGGCATTCTAACTGTAAAAAGGCTTTCTCTTTTATCTGAGAATAACTCAGGTTAAAATTTTGCACCGGAGAGCAATATCAGCGTAATAAAATTAGGGCTATATATTTTTGTTAATTGGTATTTTTCTACCGAAGCACGCAGATTTATTTTCTCTCTTAACAAATTGCTTTTATTTATGTTTGCATTTATCTGAATTGTTTTCAACTTTTGTATGCCTTATAATCCCTTCATTCATTTCTTCCATGTGCGCAACAACAATTGGGGCAACTGAGTGGCCCATTAATGTGAGATCAATTTAAAGTGAACTTGTGGCAAATTGGATTCTGTTCCAAGGAGAAAAGGCAAACTACACCTCCGCGAAGTATTCACAATAAAAAACAAGGAGCTCAATATCGCCCGCAGGAACCAGAAAAATGTCAAGGTGGGCGCCTGCGACCCAGTAGCTGTATACTAAACATTGCCAATACATTTGCAATTGCTAACGATGAACATATACTTATATTTTGCCAACTTCCATACAAGAGCATGGGATAAATGTAAGCATTGATCTGAACCCTTTAGGGTGCAGCCTCTAGCAGGTCTAGAAATATACCTATTTATTTATTTATTTATTTATAGCCAGCTGGGAAAGCCACAATATCCTAAAGCTTGTTATCAGCAAACACTAGCGACGGTACTTCTAACTCCTGGGTTAGCTCATTGACATAAATTGCGAAAAGCAAGGCCCTAGAACTGAGCCCTGCGGAACACCATTAAGAACAGCTTGTCTAAGCGAAAGGCTACGCCCCACGCATGCAGAAGGCGCTCTCACCTCCAGGAAGGCAAAGACCCATTTAAGGGCGGCTCCAGATATCCCCTACGATTTCAACTTCAATGAGAGTCGTTGACGTGGGACAGAATCAAAAGTTTTTGAGAAGTCAACCAAAAGCACGTCCGTAGCGTGGCCGTAGTCTACTGCCTTAGCCCAACTTTCACGAGCTACAACTACATTTGTCAGACGTGAACATCTCTTAATTAATCTGTGCTATGCCTCACTAAGGCATTTAAATTTAATCAGATGATTCTCCACCGACCCCCTGACCAAGTTTTCAGACAACTTATCTACGACACATGTTAAGCTGACAGGCCGGTAGTTGGCAGGTAGAACTCTGTCACAGCCCTTATAAATCGGACTGATGATTGCTTTCTTCCATTCCGAAGGTAAGGCACAGCGGTCAAGGGATATTGTAAACATACATTCCAGAGGACCACTAAGCTTAGAGGCCAATTCATGCCTCAGCTTAGGATGAATTGAATCAGTGCCAGAAGCTTCGGAAGGATTTAGCCCTTGCAATGGCCGAAGACTTGTGTCCCCGATATGCTGATTTCAGTTAGGCAAGGATCCTCTAGGACTTATATGACCGGCTCAACCTGAAGTAGGGAGGCCTCACGAGAAACGGCACCAGTATACTGTCCGCTAAGTATACAAGCACTAGTTTCCGCACCCGCTCCGGCGGTACATAGGCTAGACTTGCTGCGATACAGATAAGCTTGCGCTGGTTATTGCGCAAACAAACAACATTACACAATTGTTCTGCGCCTGTATCCCCAAAAGAAGGCTTCCATGCATTCCGAAATCATTCTTGCAATTTGCTCTGGGTTAGCGTGGAAACCAATTTTACATACAGCAGATATAATTGTGTTATCTCTAATTCTCTGTGAAATTCGTTCCCTATACCCTACTATTACTGCTTTCATTTCCAATTTACCCTGCTTTCCATATAGGTATTCCTTATAGGGCACTTGGTCTGTACTCACATACATATTTGTGTCCACTAAGTACGTTCGCTCTCAAATATTTCATTTTAAGGACACTTAGAACATGGCTTTCTATCATTAATTGCACATACAACTTCATATTTAAGCACCTTTTACTCGTTATATATATTAAATTTTGCATTTTTCACCGTGGCATGGAATAATCATTAAACACTGCATTTGTAGCGCCCAACAAGGTAACCGGTGCCTTTATGTACTATTTAATTGTGGACCAATTGTACATTATTCTTTTTCGTTTTAATCTTCCTTACAACCGGCTCGACACCCGACCACCTTGTAAGTTTCCGCGCTAACTTGTACCTCCTGTCTTGTTTCATCCGTCCGCGTCATCTTGTAGCCCACCGAATACAATCCGCTGTGTCCGACTCCAATTGTTTTTTGCTTTCTGCAATTGCATTCGCGCACCTTCTCGGACTAGTATCTACTAGTCCTACAAATTGGTGACCCATGCTCACGCGCAAATTCCACATATCTTTCCTGCGTTGTATTTCTTTGTAGGTTCTTTCCTTTTCGTGCGTTTATGCGTATAATTATTTGTTACATACGTAATTTTAGTACTTTTATCGTGCTTTGTACTTCCTTTACCTTTTCGACCCACATTTCGGGAGTGGCAGCTGTGTTGTTTCGAAGCACAAACATGCTTATTCTGGCTGTTCCAAGTTTCATGGAACACAGCCCAGAGGTTTGCTTTACGATATTCGAGGGCACTGGAAAATAAGGACATTAAGGCGGACCGTCCAATGTACAAGTAGCCCGTCCCACGGCTTCCTTCGTCGGTTGTGACATTGGCTGAGGACATTCTCCTCTGCCCATCAGTGAGGCAAAATATGAATTGATGATGCAAGTGCGTTTAATGAAGTTACAGCCGAGCGCACGAGCTCCATTTGAACACCCCAGAGGTCTCAAGCTTGGAGACCGCAAGTCGTCGGCGTTGCTCCGTGGACTTCAGCGCATCGTTAGTCCCTTATTCTTGAGCGAAGAAGGGATAAAGGAGTTGTGGTTTGCTCGTCTCGCAGAGCCATTGCCGGTAATGTCGTCCATGTTTCTCGATACGCCCCTGAAAGAATTACCTACCAAGACAGGTGCTGCGTTCGAACGTCTTCCGCAGCAGACCCCCAGTAACCCCGGTGACATATTCTCACCGCTGTAAACCAAATCGCATGTTCGCTCCCCTTCGTCAGGCCGATCTGAACTTAAAGAGGAGGAAGTCGCGCTTTTCCGCAGCAGGCTAACAGCAATGAACCCTTCAAAGCAGCTTGTGCCTAGATCAAAAGCTGACCACGTATTGGTTCCCGTTCATCGAGGCTCGCCGGTGCCTGCACAGAGGACATCTCGTTCGGCAAGAAAGCGCAACTTTTTCCCTGCACATCCTCAGTAAGCCAATACCAAACCCGTCGAAGAACTATGTTGGTATGACCGCTAATATGGCGGAAGAGTCAGACGTTGTCGGACTCTTTGCATTAGGCACGAACCAGCAGCTTCAAGGAAACCGAATAGCCTGCATACAAGAGCAACCAACGTGTCAGGCAACCACCATGCAACTCGCCTCTTTAACGTTAAGGATCGAGGTTCTTCTATCACGTTCCTCATCGACGCGGTAGCGGAAGTCAGCGTCATTCCAGCGACCGCTAACGACAAGCACTCAGCGCCTACGTACAATTTGCTTGTGGCCAACGGCTCTCCGATAGCTTCATTCGGTCAGCGCTTGATGTACCTGGACGTTAAGCTTCGCCGAGCTTTTCAGTGAATTTTCATGGTTGCGTCTGTAGCCTTTACAATTATCGGTAACGACTTCCTCCGACATTTTGGGTTGCTTGTTGATGCTGGTCGCTACAGACATTTAGACGGCCATTCTAAACTTGCGGTCGAAGGAGCGCTTACAGTCGTCCCGATAATCAGTCCCATTTTTCGCATCGTCGATTTACCATCGGATTATACGAACCTACTCTCTGAATACCCGCGAACTGGTAAGACCAGCTGAAGAGCCCCACTTGTCACGACAGTGGTCGCTCACCACCCAGTCACGCTTGGTCAGCCAGTTAGCGCACAACCAGGGTGGCTTGACCCTGCTAAACCACGTGCAGCACGAGCCGAATTCGACCACATGCTACAGCTCGGTATCGTCCTACCGTTCTGCAGCCCATGGGCATCGTCTCTGCGCATGGTCCCGAAGAATATCATGGAGGAAGGGCGTCCTTGCGGCAACTATCGTACCCTGAAAACGGTTACGACGCGCGATCGCTATCCGATCCCACACATAGTGCATCTCACAGCCAGTCTGGCAGGTAAAAATATCTACACCAAAATTCACTTGGCACGCGCATACAACCAAATTCCCGTATTCGAAGCGGGCTTAGCTAAAACTGCCGTAACGACTCCATTTGGTTTGTTCGAGTTGCTTCGCATGCCATTTGGTCTAAGGCATGCTGCGCAAAGTTTTCAGCTCTTCGTCGACCAAGTTTGTCGCAGCCTAGGCTTCGCTTACGCTTATCCCGACGGCATTATAATCGCGAGCTCTTCACGAGAAGGGCACGTGCGCCACGTGCGAACACTTTTTGATCGTTTTTCTCAACACCGCGTGCCGAGCAGTGCAGAAAGGTGTTCGTTTATGTTGACCCAGTAAAATTCCTCGGCCATAGTATCTCCTCCGTAGGGGTCGTTCCACTGCAGGATAAAATTTAAGCCATAATCGACTACCCCGAGCCTCACACTTTCAAACAGCTCAGGAGCCTTATGGGCTTGTCAAATTTATAGGACGGTTCATACCCAACAGAGCCTGGCTGCTGCAACCCCACGCGGACCTTCTCCGAGGGAAACTCAAGAAATTCGCATTTCCGACCGTAGCACGCGCTGCGTTTAACTTGCTGAGAGGCTATCGTCAATATAGCTTCTATAGCACCTCACGAACCGCCCGTCCCACTGTCACGCGGTACTGCCGCCTCCAAAGTGGCGTTTGGCGCTGTTCTGCAGCAACGAGTAGCCAACACGTGGCAGCCCTTCACGTTTTTCCAAACGCCTGCACGCTGCCAAATATCTTTACAACACGTTCGGTCGAGAATTGGTAGCCATACATCTAGGGATACGTCACGTTCAATACGTCTTAGAAGGCTGCTTCGTTGCCGTCTTCACCGAGTACAACCCTTGACTTACCTGCCCGGTTCGACTACCTTCAGATACCTTCATAGATTCGCGCCACCTTGACTATGTCGCTCAGTTTACGACGGAAACGTGGCACGTCTCAGGTGTGCACAACGCTGCCGCCAATGCACTTTCCCGAATACAGGCTTTCGCTGCTGACGTCGGCAGGCTATAGACTTGGCAGGCATGGCCGAAGCGCAACTGAGTGATCCTGAGGTTGATATAATACACATGTCTCCCACACTGGACATACCAGCTGTTCCGCTGACATCATCAGACAGAACTATGCTTTGCGATTTCCCTCTACGCACGTTGCGCCCAATTGTCCCCCCCAGTTTCTGCAAACAGTGTTCGACATGTTGCACGACTTGTCTCACCCAGGCGTTCGAAATCCCATGACTCGTTTGGCGCAATGTCAATCAGGAAGTTCGTACTTGGGCAGCTGCTTACCTTCCGTGTCAGTGCGCGAAAGTGGATAAACACGCGAGAAGCCAATTTGGCATGTAGTTGACACCAGACGCACGTCTTCATCACGTGCGTGTCGACCTCGTATGTTCTCTGCCACATTCGAAAGCCTCTGTGTACCTACTTGACTGTATCGATCAACTTACTAGATAGCCTGAGGCCGCCCTATTTCAAATTGTTCTTCGGAAACGGTAGCGAAAGCTTTTTTAGAGCACTAGATAGCTCAATACGGCTCTCCCGCCATCAAGCCAACTGATCATGTGTCAAATTTTCGTCGACACTTGCGACGTTGCCTAAGGATTTAGGCTGTCGCCACGTTCAGACGACGGCGTATCCTCCGGCCGCTAAAGGCTTGACGGAGCGTTTTCACCATCAGTCGAAAGCAGGGCTACTTGCGCCCGCAGATTCTTCATGGTCTGGAACACTTCCCCTCGTCCTCCAAGGAGTGAGAAACGCGGTTGCGCGCTGCGGTTGCCCGGACAACTGGTATCATCAGCCCTGGATACTTCTACTTTTGACTCCGGAAGTAAACCTGATCGACTGACCCACCAGCTGCGTCAGCTACGTCCACCCGCTCCTCGAGCGCAATCGACACCAGGGTGCGTGCCTGAGGGGCCGTTTACATGCTCGTACGTCTTTCTTCGCGCAGACGGTGTTCGACGGCTTCTTCAGGCGCCTTACATAGAACTTTTCAACGTGCTACGCCGTGCGAGTAAGACGGATACTACTGACCGCGGTGGTCGACGTGAAGTTGTCACCATCGGCCGTCTAAAACCCGCCTTTATGGAAGAAACCACCTCGCCTACTTCGTCTAGTAGTGCATCGTGCGACGTCACAACTCACCGCACCAGCTTACAGAATCTTAGTGAAGTTGAATCAGACCACGATCTCGGTCTAAAGCTTCAGCGGTCCCGAAACCTCCCCAATCTAGAACGCCTCCACCTACGAGCGATCGCCGTGACCGGGAGGTGTGTAAACCGGTTCGTTTCGCCGACTATGTACGGTGTAAATACGTCAAACTTTGTAGGCATTGTATATATTTGCCCTCTTTTTGGTGGCTTAACGTTTTGAAAACGAACAAAAATATGAAAAACCTCCGAAATGCCTATCTCCAAAGAATTATTTAAAAATTAAAAATTTTAACCAGGCAGATCATTCGTTCGTTCCCCCTGACGTTTACTGCACTGCTTTTATACTCTCTCGTCTCTACACGCCCCAACCCTCCCCTTCGATCGACTGGCCCACACAATCAGTTTTTTCGAGGACCTGGGTGCAAACGTGGTCGTTTCTCCGCGGGATGGGTGTCGCTTCTTTGCGGGACAAGAATCGCTTCTTCTTGAGACTACGGTCGTTTCCTCGTGAGACGATGGTCGTTTCTCCTTGGGACGAGGGTCGTTTTGGTGTGGGGCGGTTTGGGGCAGGGTGCGGCTGGAGGAGAGACCGCGCCTAAACGCACCGTTTAGCAGCAACTGCGGAGATTTAGGTCCTATCAGCCTTTCTCTGAGCTAGCCATTTTTGTATTCCGGCTAGCCCGCTCCCACGACTGGCCCAAAAGCACCCTACCCTGCAATCAATAAATAAAAAACGCAAACAGCACGAAGGACGCAGACTTACGGCGAACACCCACCTGACAAGAAAGCTCGTTCATTCTTACTAGGTCCGATTTTGCCTACGAAGCCTGTTTCACCTGTCATTTCATCAAAGGCTGTCTGGGTTCAGCCTTCTAGGGGGAGTTCTTTAGCGCCTAACAAGGTAACCGGTATCTGTTATATGCTGTTTAATTGTTGACCAATCCTACATTAATCTTTCTTGTTTTAATCTTCCTTACAACCGGCGCGACACTCCACCGTCATGTTAGTTCCCACGGTAATGTGTACCTTCTGTTTTGCTTTCTCCGTCCGCGTTTTCTCGTAGCCCCTCGAATACAGTCCACTGTGTCCGACTTCAACTGCCTTCTGATATCCGCGCTTATTTTCGTGCACCGTCAAGTACTAGTATTTACTAGTCTTACAGATTCTTCTACTTTTTGGAGTTCCTTTTGGAACACTCTTAACATTTATGACACAACATGGTATAACTATATATATATATGCATATATATATACATATATATATAATATATATATATATATATAGACAATGTGCTGGTCAGACGGACAATGGTAGCGGGGAAATCCTCTACCCCGTGAACTTTGGAATGCGCGTGGTAGATCAGGAGACGGCAATCATGCAACCTTATGACTCTTCTACTAGGGCCATCTGCTTTATTTCAAAATATATAAACCATTTATTGCTGTAAGTGACCACTATACATCCCGTCAAACTACATACACCAGAATAGGCGGTACATACGGTGCGCGCCGCCATGGTGCGTAAAAGGCCACATAAGCAATATGGCGGCTGACCAATGTCTTACGAGCACGAAGCAAAGGAAAACTGACTAACAAACAAACTTGGGAAGCAATGCCACTCAAACGTGTGCCTTGCTGCTCCATCCTAACCTATATTAATGTGCATGAATGACGGTTGAATACAGAGAGGACATTTTGTATAGGTGCAAGCCCACAACCATCTTAAGGTATCACATTTTTGTGTCACTTTTTGGGTTGCCCCTCGCAGCCTTCTGTTTCGTTCTAATTGTAGTATATAGACAGATGGAGCGAGTACAAAAGTTAGGCGCACCTTGGATTCAAACTTCGGCCGCACGGTTGGACATCCGACACACTAGCAGTTGGCTATACTCGGTTTGCTCCCGCCAAGGTTATCTAAAATCCGTCAGCAGCGGCAAAGTAGATTGCAACAATCAAACAGTAACACACAACGTAGCCAAACCTGGTTTTGGCATTTATTTCGGCCTGTGCCAAGTTCTGGTTCTAAAGACGGTAGAAGAATTGTCACTACCGACGGACAACAGCCCCTTTTTATACTCCAGCCGTCTGCGCACTGAAGCTTCTATTGAAATAGGGGTGACCAGGCTAACATGCGACCAGACTACTGCCCTCTGCAATTCAGTACGCTCAAGAAACAAGAAACAGTGATTGAAGGAAACGGCAGTGCCGCATCAGCTCAGTTGTATGGGACAAGTGTCCTTTATTCTCAACTATTGTATCGCCGGTGCGACCGTCAAACGATAAGCGATCAACGTAATGTCCGTGATGGTGGCCTGGTACAGTCAGCGTAAAGATGCTACCGTGTCTTTATATGTTGCATCGAGGTATAAACGGTAAGGGGAACGTGAGTAGGCGACACAGTTAAGAAAAGAATACAGGGTATGTTATTTAGCTTGTACATTTTGTCACGTTTCTTTTCTTTCACCGTGCAGGAGGATACTGCTGCCCTCGTTCGCATGATAACTGGTTGGTACAAGGCAAATGCGACGTTCCATGAGTTGTTGCGATTCCAAAGAGAAATTCTAAGCTCCTTTCAAAGATACACGGTTATAACTGTGACGGATTCTAAGCAAAGTACAAGAAACGACATCCCCGAGGGTGTTTGTTCTCGCTTCATTTAGTATTGATGTGTGCACAGCAAGTGGAAGCATGTGAAAAGAAGCGGTCTGATATATGATGATGTTACCTTCTGATGAAGCTTCTAGTTCAAGTTCAAGTTGGACTGGAACAGTAGGAAAGTTCCTGTTTTTCTTCCTTCTTCAATGCTTCGCTGAACCAGGATGCAGTTCGCCTGAGCGATTTGGAACCGGGAATCACATCACAAATCACATCACGCTTAACCAAGCAATGCCCACGCGGCCTGCGCTAGCGATCCCCGTTGTACCGGCCAAGTGAACAAGAATAAAGGCTACAAAAAGGGAAGCAACCAAACAGAATAATGCTAATCATATTACAGGAGAGAATGGGTGGATAAGTCAAGACTAGTAATAAAAATGTGAGAAGCCAAGGAACTGGATGCAGAAACTAAGAATGAAACGGAAACGTCTGAAACTGCAACCCAAGGGCGTCGAGTCCATGTTCAAGCTCCTTCACCTTTGGTGCTAATACTACTTCGCTGGGTGTTGCGTTCCATGAATCGATGACTGCAGGATAAACGAAAGTCAGATCTAACGGGATCAGCTCTGGGCTTATGCAGCTTCAAAGGGTGACAACGAAGTGGTTGTCCCAAGCAACCCGAACGGTAGCATCGTCTGAAGGGATACGGGGTTGATTTGCAGCCTTGTCCCTGATGGCCTGAAGACCAGCGCGACAGATATGTGGCCACCTGATAATACACCCGTCGCGTCCCCTGCTTAAGGTGCACTTGCACAAAAGCAAACATGCTCTCCAGAGCCCACGTGGGAATCAAACACCACGTCGTACAAAGTCCATCGATTTCTCAATGCTGAGGTCTAAAATGGAAGGCTTTTGCTCTCCATGAACTTAGTTGTCTTTTGTACAAACTGCTGAAGGGATGCTTGTAAGATAGGTCAAGAAGATCATTAGCAAAACGTTCAGGCATTTTTGTGACGAAATCACGCAAGCAACCTCAAAGAAAATAAAATCATTCATAACCAGACTCGTATTGCTCTTATGAATACGAATGAAATCAATGGGCCTGCTTGCTGCACTTTCGGGGCTTTTTATACTGACATATCTTTGAACTGCGTGAAAGCAGCTTAAACACCTACCACCAACGTCATGACAGTTACATCAGGGGAATTGAATATGTTGTGGAACTAGGCAAGACGGACCTGCCGTACAAAGCAACTCTACCTCTGCGACAGCAGAAGGCGCGTTCAACTCGCAGAAGGATTTAGCCAGGCAAACACCTTGCACTGTCCATGATGTCGAAGAACAGCCACGTCTCCCTGCAAGCAAGCGCACCTGGTCGGAAAGTTTCTCCAAGAGTGCCAATCTCACACATCTTGTTCCTGAAGTTACGAGGTTGCTGACGACTACGTTAAGGAAATTGGAACCGTGAGCCGGGGATCGGGTGCCACCGAAATGGGCTCTGAACGTGCGAAGTAGACCTCCGGCGCGCCACCCGAAAATCCAGCAATCGAAGACACGATTCGCCCACCTCAAGAAGGGCATTGAGGTCCTTTATGGCGAACTTCAATTTCAACCTCACAGGCAAATGGAGGTAAGGTTGAATACTGACCCCAGAACCCTTGACTGTAGAAGCAAAATACGGAAGCGCGTTACCCTCGTCCGGAGTTGAAAGAACTAGTCTAAGCAAACAGGATTTGACGTCCGAAACATCGACCAGCACAGACCCAAGCCTAATTAGTTTCCGTACAGTTACACCAGGAAACCATGGTGGTAGCAAATTGGAACCACAAAAGTTAAACCATTGTAGATCACCATTTATTTGCACTTTGGAAGAGCGGCGGTGGACTCCGTGACGTTCCTAAAGATGAAAATGCTATCAGTGCAAGAGCCACCGCGGCTAGGGTGCCTAATCCGCGCGCCACGGGCACAGAAGCCTGCGACTGGGTGGCTGATTGCGTGGAAGCCCCAGCCCCAGGAAAAGGCTTTGGGGAAGACGCCGGATTACTAAATTACGTAAGGCTGCAAGCGACGTGCTTCCCTATCGTCTGTAGACTCCGATGCTACCGCCTTTTGCTAGTTTACAGCGTACTGCTTCTTGCTCCTCTTAGGTTTTGCTGGCAAGGTCTGCAATGGTACGTCACTAGCTGTGGAACCACGTGCTCTATCCAACTGTTTAGCGTCAGCTAGCTCACAAGCTGTTGCCGGATGGGGTGTTATGTCGACGGAATCCGTTGGCGTACTACTATTCGCTAAGTTTACCTGACCGATATCAACGGAATGGGTCAGCCAACCTACTAAACCTTCCACATTACCATCAAAAGTTGTCAAAAGCAGACAACACTCTTCTGTGGTAAAATTTCGCCTGGCAAACGTTCTCTATGTAAAAAGCCACAAAAGGCCGTTTATGAACATTGTGACGTAGCGGATGTGACCCGCCACTGAATAAAGCCACTGTCTACTGTTGCACGCTGGGATATCGCTTAGTCACTTTTCAATATTTTACTGGTACTTGCAACAAGGACACTCTCAGTCTTCATATATACTGTCCCCACTCCAACTACTGTGTCTTTTATTTACTCTAAGCAGACATGAAACCAGTTTATCCGCACCTCACTGCTGACTTTGCTCCTTATGCGTGCTTGGACTGTTTCTGCAAATAGTACAACTTTTGGCCACAGCCATTTACGTGTACTTTTTAACCTACCTGTTGTGCAACATGATTGCATGTAAATTATGGGTATACCTGAGTTAGTATGCCTCGAGGAATTTGTGATTAAAATATTTATTTATTTATATTTGTCAATCTGGAAACGAGCGAATCAAAGCAATCCTCCTTGGTAACACTGTGCTGAACTATAAGCTCAAAACCATCTACACTGCTATAAAGGAACCTCTCGTGGCTTGCCAAGGGAGTATACTGATCTTCAGGCAAACCGGTTTATGTCTCATGGAACCATCTACCTCAGTGCTCACATTGTACACCCAGGAAAAGTCTGTTACGGGTATACAGCATCTCTAAGCCTCAATGATCAACGGCATCAACCAGTTTAAGATCCGAAGACCTACCCAAAACTATTCTAGCCATCTTGACGGCAACGAAGAAAGGGAAGAACAACGAAGAGGTAAGGACTGGCTTGCGAAAGCTTAAAAAGCATACAGCGAGAGCAAAGTCAAATAACACCGCAAGCGAAGGGTAGGCACCTATTTTACCAGAAGCACCAAATATGATGCAATTCTCCTACCAGGACAGTGTCCATCAAAATGTTTTCGTGCAGATGAAGGAGTATTCAGCGTATGCAGGGAGTAGCAAGCCGTAAGTCTTACAGAGATGCCAAGGAGACTGCGACGTGGCAATGAAGGCACACACAGGAGGTGACGAAGATGTTAGGACCGGAGTCCTTTTGAAGCACAGAAAACTCATAAGACAAAGTTTTTTGCAGTGTTAATCAAATGGTTTCCAAACAAGGAATTTGTCAAAAAAGAGCTCGAACGGGAAAAAACGACGGACATGCTATGCCCAAATAGTCAGGTAAGTTTGGACTTCCAAGACCTTTCGGATCACAAGAAAACTGTTATTCAAATACGGCTCTCACACAAGGAGTTCAGTAAAGCAAATCAAACGATTGAACACAAGCACACCGTGACCTTGTCCCGTTTTCCGTCGTGTTAAAGGGAAAGTATTATAAAAACCGGCCGCCCTTCCTTAGGACATCCGCGTGTGATCCATTTGGGATTACCTTGGCTTTATCTCGTTAATCGGTGGCTGAATATGGTGCAGGAGGCGGCTGTTTAAAACTCGATGAGGACTTTCCGGCGGACACGTGGAATCAGGATTTTTTTGTTATCACATTACCGCATACGGAGTACCAGGCGTGAAGTATGTCAGCGAAAGCATCGGAAGCAAGCGGAGCGAATTAGTGCAGTGGAGCATCTAACCACCCATTTGAAAGACGAAGTTGTCTGTACAGTTGTGCAGGGGAGGGAATTGGTGTGCTTCCATTTCTTCATGCAAGCATGTATTCGTGAGTTGGTTGAACGATAAGTCTACTTTATACCGGCGGATTTTGCACATGAATAATTACGGCGGCTACGTTCTGTACCATTGCATGTTCATTGACGTCAGAGGAATGTAAAGGCTATTCTTTTACCTCTCGTTACCAATTGAGACTGCGACAATAGTTTGCGGGCGGTGAAGGCTATGCGTAAAATGGTGCCAAGCAGACATACCTGCGAAGACTTGCGGTATACAAATGCGCGCAGCAAATCAGTGCTTTTATGGATGGATATACGGAGGCATGCATATTGGAGTCTTGGGTGCACCTGTTAAGCGACATGTACATGCGGTGCAGTAACCTGGCGGTGCAAGGCCCAGCGGAAAGTGCTTTTCTGATTCGGTTGTTACGGCACTTGGTATTAAAGCCGGAGGAAACGCGTCATCACCGCATTTTGGAAACGATTCGACAGAGAAATACAGAATGCTTCAAGGATTCCTGTTGAACACGGATGCCTTGGTGGAGGTGCTGGGCAGCGCATCAATTACGGCATACCATGCTGTTCGGATGCAATTCCACTAATCGCCTGGAGAATAAAAGTTTTCACCGTTAACGCACTTTGCGCTAGCGTCCTATTTGCATGTGCTGGTCGAAGTGAGCGTTAATCGCGAAGTGTATGGCGGAATGTCATAGCAATCAGGTGGCGACGGAGTAGGTGCGAAATAATGCGCCACGAGGATCCATGCTGTCTGAACTTGTAAGCAGGATGACGGCATTTGCTCGCGAAAGTCTCATGAAGCCTTTACAACGCAGGTCGACAGTCGTTGTCGCGCCGGTTAGATTTTACCGGGGGGTGGTAATCCGAGTTCGCGGTGTACCGTGTTTGCATGGACCGTGTTTGTTATTTTACTAGTCACCGGCGCATGCCTTGCGAAAGCATGGTGCACGTGGCGGCGGAGTTGCAATTATTGCCCATGCACAATAAATAAATGGAAAACGTATTCTCGAATTTATCGAAGCGCACCAAATCAGGCATGATGAACATTTACAGGCAGTTATGCTTTGAACCAAACACGTTATATATGTAAACGGCAGTAAAGCAAAAGTGGCATAGGCTGCGGAAATTGTAAAGGTGACCATAAGGATTAACATCGTCAATGAATGACGATACCTTCGGTTCAAGCAGGTGTAAAGTAACCAGTCAGGGTACGATAGCTGTAGTGAAAAAGCTCCGTGTAGATAGAGCATACCTTAGGTTTGTACGTGTCAAGAAAATATTAAATTATGACTCTAGTTCACTTGCCAGTATGTAGTTTTGGCAGTGACTTTATGCAGGGACAAGTCACATTCGCCAACGCAGTGTTGCTAAGCGGACAGTTGTGGCATTTTGGGGAGCATGCTTGCCTGCCGAAAACTAAGCACATCCTGGAACACTTCCGCTTATGCCATTGAGCACTAATTTACAACTGGCAAAGCAGCTTGATGACTGATTTCACGCTTGGTTATTTGCAGTCAAATGTCTTCCAAGTTCCTCTGTTAGTTGATCAGATAGCTTGGACCGGGCCGCCATAAAAGCTGAGGTAATCGAGGATGGAAGGCTCATGAAGCTTGGTCTTTGTGAATGACCAGGTGAGAAAAACTTTCGTTGCGTGTGCCTGAATTTTTCAGGTTATGTATACTTTCCCTGAGTATGAAGAAATCATGGTCAGTTAGCGTTACCATACAACGGCCGTGGTAGTGCGTGCAGCTGCATCCATTTTGTGTATAACCATGTCCTTTGTAGTTCCTGGTGGGTTATTATATCCTGTCTCGGGCGAACACCCTGTTCCCCCTCAAATCCAAGATACCGAAGTAATTCCGGGCCTCGGAGAAATGTAAAAGTGATGTATTTCAAGGATGCCGTTTGTTTGTTGAT
Source organism: Dicrocoelium dendriticum (assembly GCA_944474145.2). Classification (NCBI taxonomy): domain Eukaryota; kingdom Metazoa; phylum Platyhelminthes; class Trematoda; order Plagiorchiida; family Dicrocoeliidae; genus Dicrocoelium; species Dicrocoelium dendriticum. The sequence continues at coordinate 65,255,890 of OX104065.1, read as the reverse complement.
CCGGCGGTACCATCTGAAATGGACGTGAACTTGGATGACGGTCACTCTATAACCGCCTCCGCAGCGCACATTGTGTGATAGACAGGCGCAGAAGCTTTAATGCTTTGCCAACGGTGCTGGCCGACCTCCAAAGCCTCGGCTCTGACAAACACCTGAAAGTCCTTGATATTTTGCGCTGGTTCGGGAATGCTTTTCCGCAAAGATTGTTTGCATTATGCGCTGCAACACGTCGAACTGTTCCGAAAGTATTTCGCTGTGCAAGGGAAACGTGCCAGGTTTATTGGGGAGGCAGTGCAAACAGGACTTGGAAAAGAATGCTACGGGTTCTGTAGAGATATCGGCTAAAGTTGTGGAGAGTGTTCTGATGGAAGCTAGTCAGGAAAACATCCCAGGCCCGTCAACTTCCGCCACGGTTGTCATTGTGGAGGATACCAGGCATGGCAAACGGGAGAGCAGGGAACGCTTGATCCATCGTGTTGTAGCCCCATCTCCCGATCCCAGCACTAGTTCCGGTCTACAATTTCGTCGGTTCCCGACGACTACGTTCGTGAGTTGCAGGATGCACAGCAACCGCTATTCACATAGGTGGCCGGCTGCCAAGTCACTACTTCCGTCTATGAAGAATGTCTAGCGGAAGATGACTTTGGAACGCGCAGTTGCGAGGTTGCCTGACTGATGTATAGCAGATGCTCTAGATGCTTCCACCAAAATCGCGCAAAATATAATGAGGCGGTTACGTAATGTTTCGTTTCCTGCGCAATGTAAATTACTTCTTTGCAGTAACGACGAAACTCAATGCACGTGACCCGGAGACAGCCGTATGTGCAGTTACAAATGTAGGCAGTCAGGAGAAGCAAACATGATGGATTGCTTTGGTGGAGGCGCAAACACATGTTCGGTAACTTCCTTTGTTTCATGCTAGCAGGTACGCTAAGTGTGCTACTTTCTCTTGCATATGTGTAATGACGCAGCAGTTGAAGTAACGTTTGCGGTTATGTGGTTAAACATGCAGAGAAACGTATGATTCGTGAAGTTAAGGAATTCTGCACAACGCTGGATTTCAGCGCCAACGTTAAATGTTCCACTTATTTATCTTCAAACAGTACGCTTGGCTTACAAGTGCCAGTTAATTTAGGTGCTTGTGGTGCTTTAACCTTGTGTGTATTTTGCAACCTGTGGCATTGCCCACTTACCCTTAACCCTGTTTTGATGGGGTCCTCCCGCTCAGTGTTAGATTGGGTGTCCATGATGTGCGCGGTGAAATATTTTACGAAGCTGCTTCCCTGGCCGTCTCATCCCCTAATAGTCTAGCACCGTAGAGATTCCCCGAAATGCATATGGCTTATATAAGGGCTTACATTGACTGGCTAACCGAACAACCTCCTGTTGCCAGCTGGGTGGTTCAGTTGTGATGCTTTCCAGCAAATATTTCAGGGACAATGTTCGAGGACGGGGTGGGTTTTCGCCTGGCAAGCGTTCACCCTATAAAAGGCCACCTATGTCCGTTTATCAACACTGTGCCCGGGCGAATGAGACTCGCCACAAACTAAAGTCACTGCCCCCTGGATACCTGCGTAAGTGTATCAAATCCCCGGAAGGCAACCGCCTAGCCTTACATCGCCGACGCTTTTAAACCGACCCAAATACAATGAAGAGTAATAGCACAGGCTTCAAACTTACACATGTGCAAAATTACATACACTTTGACCAAAGAGTAACTGTTATAGCTAACATGTATTGTTGCCAGCCTTTGTTCACACTTGGTTATGATAACAAGCCCATCCCTGAAACTGCGTGCCTCGCGTTGTCGAGTATTAAAATTTTAGTTAAGTTTTCTGATTTATTACTGTACCCGTAATGGATGCGACAACGTCAACACTTCAGGTTAATAGTATATCAGCAATGTGTCGGCGTACAAAAGATTATGTGCCTGCGACGTAAATCGCGCTGGCGGTAATCTGTGAGTTTTAACTAAACACACAAGAGTGACTCCATGGCCCAACAACTGCTGCCCAATCAAACTGCAACACCATTAACCACTGCGGCAGCCCCGTGGTTTAAGTCAAAATACGGAGTAACAAAAGGCGGAAATAGCAAGTTAGTAGGGGTATTAATAATTAAGAGTAAAATTTAAGTTACCAAACGGACGCTTGGAACTGCAGCCAAACGCTGTTTGTGATAACACCACGCCCTGCGGTCATACCTTCCAAGAATCCATTACGCTGTGTGACGGTCCAACGTTGGTCAAAACCTTATCAGGGGGTTCGTGCAACGTCATCGAAGGACCACGGAGCTGGTGGGTCAGCTGGCTCAGTAAGCTGACAAAGCAGGGCGTCACAACAGCTGAGTTAGTGACATAATCCGAGACTCTAGGTATCCACTGGTGATCAAGTCTTACTCGAATAGCTCCACCCGCCCACTTATACGCTATTCTAGCTCCATCATTGCTTAGCTGCATCTAGTCGCCATAGGATCCACGCAAGTGTGCATGTCCGGAGGTTGCTAGAAGCCACCCCTTATCTCCAAACTCTATTCGCTTGGACTGTTTGCATCACATTTCAGCTGGCTTAGTGAATTATTATGTGAAATTGTATTTATAGACTACTGACCAGACGTCTCAATCGCATTGCTCCACCTACCAACTGATACTTTCTATTCTAGCACCATTATCGCTGTTCAGCATCAGTGAGTCGCCGTAGGCTCCATGCCAGATGCTCCAAGCATCAATGCGCATACCAGAAGCTTGCTAGAAACCACACATCACCCGCGGCCTTTATCCGCTGGGACTGTTTGTATCACAACTCAGCTGATCGGTGACCTATTTTGTGACCCCTGATCATGCCTGCGTTGGTGTGTCTCTGTGAAACTGAGAATAAATTATTTATTTATTTATTTATTTATATTTACTAGTAAATAACTACTTACTCAAAATGCCAGTGCCGGCCACTGACCTCTCTCCTGGTGCCTTTATCTATTTAACCTTACAATCTTCACTACATTTTAGCAGCACCTAGTCGACATAGGCTCCAGGAATCTCCGTGCATGTCTGTAGCTTGTTCGGAGCCCCACCTTGGCTCCAAACCTTATTTTCTTGGACCGTTTGCATTACAGCCTAGCTGGTTAGGTGACGTTTGCTATGACACCGTAGGTATCTATCAGTAACGCACATCTAGCAGCAAAAGGGACACCGATTCACGCTTGCAGTGGTGGATTTGAAGCGTGTCTTTTTTGGGCCATGATACCAACATAGCGTACTGCATGTGAAGATAACGAGCACCGGCAGGTAAATTAAGTACGGAAATTCAGGAAATTCCTGGAAATAACTCTACTGAGAAGAACCATAGAGCATTTTCACCAGCATGCGATTGCGAAACGATCTCTTTTTCTCTGCTTTTCTATACTATTTATTGCTGTCACGATGAGGTAATATTTCTCATGCAAGCGCTTTTGATACTCTACGATTATTTATTCGTTGGGTTTACAGCGACTTCTACGTTGTTAATTTAGCTGGTATCCTAACCGTTCTCGACGAACCACTGGCTACCGTTTGACGCCGTAGAAATCCACTTCCTAGTGGTTCACCTAACATATTTAAGCGCCGAATTGTCCTACCATTCCACAGTTGCCGGTTCATAGTATCGTTTGTTCTACAATCCAATCCTCGCTTCAGCCACAGCCCTATTTCCTTCAAAATAATCCTCCCCAACTTAACTGATTGCTCGGCAGTCCATGTTCCCTTCATCTTAATGACGAGCGGCTGCTGCTACATAGCTAACCCGGCTGTTACCCACACTGTACACTGTGTCTTTAGACTACCTTAGGACACGGCAGAATCCCACCACCCAGTGGTTAACCTAATCTAGCAAGGTGCCTATGCGTCAAACTATACCAAAACTGCTGGTTTTTAGGCTGACTTCCAGCTGTTTATTTACTATTCGATGGTTACTGTCTTTGAACGGTTTTCTTCTCACTTCCCACACGTAAGGCCCAAAACCTTGAACCAATTTAAAGTGGACGGTTAACGGGAAACTTGGTCTTAAATAAATAAATAAATGGCATATTCGCGGTAAACCGAGACACACCTGTAAAGGTGCGATCAAATATGCATTCAAGCATAGCTTCTTTGGAATATTAAAACATATAGTTTTAATGAAAGGTATAACCGAAAAGATGTTGTTCAAACGAGTGAGCATTTTGTCAGGTAATAGTCAGACCAAGGAACATGATGGCGCTGGGGCGCGTAAAATTCAGTCATAACTGTTGTGTCAAGCTACAAGTTGGGCGTGATTTTGCCATGTATTAATCCATGAGCACAGGAGCCCAAATGAGGTTTTGGTGCAATCAATGACCACTACGAACTCAGAATGACCGTGCTCCATCGAAGCATTCTTCATAGTAAAATCAGTTGCACAAGTTGTGTGTGGAAGCCTGAGGACTGCATCAGGGTGAAATGTTCAGCTGTGACGTTATCCAGTGTCGGGTCACCTCCGCCACGTTGCAGTGTTGTTAAGCGGACATTAGTTGCTTTTATAGAGAAAATGCTTGCCAGGCAAAAACCCACCACGTCCTGGAAGACCGCCGTAGCTTCCGTTGAACAGTAGTGCTAGCCGGCTATGCATCATACAGGCCGATTTTGCACTCTATTATTCGCAGTCGATTGACATCCAAAATGCTCCCTTGTTTGACCGATTGGCTTGGTAATGATCCGGCAGTAGTTGTTATAAATAAATAAATAAATAACTAAATAAAATAGTTTATTCTCATCAATGCGAGGCACACCATCAAGGGCGTTATCATGGTATTACAGACATGTATGATCCGTGATTGCACAAAGTAGTACATTTTGACCAACAGCATAGGAATTTATGCGTGTGTTATGATGTAAAACTATGTTTATTTGTGTATTTGTAAGGGGACGTGTTGTGTGAGTAGGTAAATGTGACTGTGTGTGCATTTGTTCGTTGTGTTCGCCATCAAAGGGGAAATCAATAAAACACTTTGAATCAGATGCCGTCCGTGATGTGTGAATGATCATCCGGAAATAGAAAAAGGAAGTGACTTTATTTAGTGGCGAGTCACATCTGCCACGTCACAGTGTTGTTAAACGGATACTTGTGGCTTTATATAGGGAGAACGCTTGTCAGGCGCAATTCCACCACATCATGGAACGCTGCCGCCGAACCATTTGCTGGAACGAGATTTACCCGGACCACCCAGCTGGCACCACGAGGAGGTTGTTCGGCTAGCCAGCCAATGAAGCAAAATATTCGCAGGGTCGATGCTAAATGGTGCAGGTGAGTAAAAACATTGTCAATAGAGGCTGGCTAGTTTCTGTTATCTACTTGTGCGGCTCGCAAAACGTGTCTAGATGTCCACACAAGACTCGTCATGGGGATGGTGAGTGCAGTTTTTCTTGTGGCTGAATACGTCCATAACCGGCGAAAATGTCACTCCTTTGTCTAATGCGGGAGCGTTACGAGTTTCGTACTCCCCAAAATCGAATCGGAATTCCTTCAAATGTAAGTAAGTGTAATTTTCTCCATGGTCAAGTGAAAAAGCCGTGAAACGCCATCGAAAAATCCACTTATACGAGCGCAAAGCTGTCCGTGAAATGACCTCGAAAAGCTCCAGGTGAACGGTGTATCGAAAGGTTCGAGGCAATGAAGGTAATCACGCTAGAATTGTTTGTCTTCCGTTTGGAAACAGGGGATCCATGTAAATATATTATTCCATGTGGGTAAATTTTGTTATTGTGAATTCAAGGAGGACTGAACCCTCTTGTTTAGACACCGTGCAAGTGGCGTCTTCAGAAGGGCGGAAAGAGCTCTATTTGTAACGAGGTGTGGGTTCTTCATCTCTCGGTGAAGGATCAAGTGTTAAAACCATGTGGCTACTGAGAATGTGTCGACCAGTCCCAGTGGATAACCCTTCTTGTTCTGGCCGATGTATCTGAAAATCCAGGGATAAGAACGGGCAACGCAAAAGAGGCAGCTAAACAGACAGACAGCAATGAATCAAGAAGCAGTATCGAAAGACTGGTGGCGCGCAACGGCGGCTATGACACATTAAAACCTAGGTAATTTTGCTTAAAATACCTGCTGTGCAAACGCGTCCTATACATCATGTCGCTGGTGTGGCACAGACTACAACTACTAGATAGGATGACGTTTCCGCGCGTGCAGGGTCAAGGGACCGATATAACAAAGGGTGTTTACCAAATAGGGCGTATACTACTATTGTTGGAGAGAAACAGATAAACCGAGGATGATGACAGAAGTCGGAATGCGAGCGGCATCTTAGGCGAAACTAAGGCCAACTAGGTTGAGACCAAATGCGGGAGCAACAATACGTTAAGAAAGGTACCAAGCGGAAAAGAAAATTCACAGAATCGGCGAGGAGCAGATGAAAGCGGACGGCTGTGCGATAAGTAATTCCTGAGGGTAAGAACGCTAAAACGCTCATAATTTCCTAGTCCAAAGGCCATCAGGTTCTAGAGAAAATGATCACCGAGAGCCAAAACTGCCGTGCATTGGGAGACGTTATCATACAAATGGTCACACTAATGGTCAAAAGCGAACCTAAGGTAAAGCGCAGAGGCATATGCAGAGCGGTACGGGGCGCATACTAATGGATGTACTAGTCAAGAAACCCATAGTTGTGTTCCGATTGTCGCCAGTAATCAGGAGCGAGATCGGTGCGGAAGAGACCATACGCACGAGGATAACTTGTTTCGGCGTAATGAGCGTAGACCGTGGGAATAAAAATGGGGCGCAATACCAGAGAAGGCCATGGATAAGAAGAAAGCCAAAGCAACAAGGGTCCAGACGCATGTGGAAGCGAGCGAAGTTGCTGTCAGACCCTGGTCGGAAATGGTACGGACCTTGGGAGTAGTAGGAAGGCAGGACGTTCAGGTAAGAATAGTTTAGTAGGCGCACTGAAATTGGATCTTACAAATGTGGTGAGAACAAGCTTGGGAAGGGTCAGCGGAAATAGACAGGTTGACTATAAAAGAGACTATGTTATACAGGTGTGAATAGGTCCGGCAAGCATCACGAAGTGAGGGAGACCGATCAGACGACACTTGATTAGTCGTACAAATAACACGGAAAGAAAATAGAGAGGATCAGCAGTAAAGGGTAAGAAAGTGAGGGGAGAGGCTGTTATGACATTGGATGAGCAAGTTTAGCAGATTCCTGAGGTACTGTGAACAGCGTTGAGTTTGCAGTGTCTAACCCTTAACATCCCGTTGGACTGGAAGATGTCACAGAGAAGCAGGCATGTTAGATGAGGCTAGGTTAAGGAAGAGCACTGAGATTTGGCTGCTTGATGAAAGCATTGGAATCAAAGAGCACAGCAAGGAGACGAGAGTCGGGATGTAAAAGTTTTACTGTTAAATTGTGGAGAAGCCAACGATGCTCCCGTGCAACGTAGTATGGATCGTTCAATTTTGAACAATCGCCGGTGTTATCCCAATAGTCTGAGAAAACCCGGTGAGCAGGGGACCGATCAGACGAGGCTGCATTAGTCGACACATTGCGATTAAGTAGTACAGTTAATGTGGAAGACAAATAAAGAGGCAGCAGAAATGGACAGGTTTGGGATGGTTGAGACCATATGAATATAAGGTATGCAAGTCAATCAGGCTCGCAATATGCGAGAAGTTTTGTGTTGGTTATGCATGGCCTCCAACGAGTACATTTCGTAAGTCTGGAAGCAGTCAAAAGGCGAATAAGGCAGAGCACGAGGAGCTCGCTCTCCGGTTGAGAATCAACTAGAGACAGAGAGCGCGATAAAGTGAGGACAGAGTCTAGAGAATAGGGTTACAGATACGAAATGCGACCGTTAACGTGGCTCTTAACTTAAGCAGGTCCAGAGCAACGGCTAGCAACCTCACTAGATTCGGAGAGGAGATCGAGCAGACGAGACTGGATTAGTCGGTGCATCTTGATCGGGTCGCACAGTTAATTAGGGAAGATAAATAGATTCAGTAGGTTTGGATAGGTCAGAGATAGAAGTGGCTATATTAACATAGGGTGAACAAGTCCAGCGGGCTGTCGAGGTGAGGGAAACATTGCAATGAATCTACAGAGCGTAGTCCATTAGCATCCCGGTGGTCTGGAAGATGTCACAGAAGCAGACTGGACAGATAAGACTAGGCTAGAGCAGGGCACGGAGATTCGGCTGCCACATTGAAGCAAGCTTAAAAGCAGATCGCAGTAAGGAAATTACACGATCGGCATGGAAAAGGTTAAATGCTATGGCGTTGAGAAGCCAACGAGGCTTTCGTGTGAAGGGTTATCGAGCGTTCCGTTTTCCGAACAATGGCCGGTACCGTCACAGTAGTCTGAGAAAATTCGGTGAGCAGAAACCAATCTGACAAGACTGGATTAGTCGACGCAGTTAGATTGAGTTATACAGCTAATGTCAGAGGAAAAATGGAGTGGGTCAAGGGATTTACAGGTTAGAGATGGAAGGGTCTATAAAACTAAAAAGTGAACAAGTCCAGCAGGCTGTCAACATGAGGGAGATTTAGCTCCGAGTCTACAGTGCGTAGGCCGTGTATAACTGGGTAGTTTGGAAGAAGACAAAGAAAATCATACTGGTCAGCTAAGACTAGGTTATTAATGCAGAGCATTGAGATTTGGTTGTCCGATTGAAGAAGGAATAAAAGCAGAGCGTTCAGCCTTCAGTACAATGGCCGGTGATGTCACAGTAGTCGGAGAGCGTGAGACTGATCAAACAAACCTGGATTAGTCGGCACACTGAGATACGGTCGTAAAGTTAATGTTGGAAGACGGATGATGTGGGTCGCGGAATGGACAATTTAGAACGGGAAGTGGCTATATTAATACAGGGTGAACCCATCCAGCAGGCTGGCATGGTGAAGAGGACATAACTTTGAGTCTGCAGTTTCTAGCCCGCATTTAGCTCGGTAATCGCGAAGAAGTCAATGATAAGCAGACTGGTCAGATTAGATTGGGCAGGGCACTATAAGCTGGCACTCAGGATGAGGGAGAAATAAAGGCAGAGCGCGATAAGGGGAGGACGGAGTCGAGCTAGGAAAAGTTTAGAGACAAGAGAAGGGAAATGCAACGTGGCTCTACAGGTAATGGAGATAAAGCGTCAGGACTTATGAACAATGGCCACGCACTTCAAAATAGTCGGAGGGAATGAGACAGATCAGACGAGACTGGATTAGTCGGCGCATTTTGATTGGGTCGTTTAGTTCCTTTGGAAAGCTTAGTGCTGTAAATCAGTAGAATCGGACAGGTCAGAGATAAAAGTGGCTGTACTAACCTACGGCGAACAAATCCAGCAGGTTGTCGAGGTGACGAAGACACCGCTTTGAATCGACCAAGGCTAGGCCGCTAACATCCCGATGGCCTGGTAGTAGCCCCAGAAAAGTTGACTGATCAGATGAGGCTAAATTAGGGCAGGGTACTGAGGGTTAGCGTTCCGGTTGAAGAAGGACTGAATACAGACGTCGCCCAGTTCTCTGAACGATGACCAGTAATGTCACAGCAGCCTGAGAGACGTCGGAGAGCAGGAGACCAATCAGACTAGACCGGATTAGTAAGCGTGCTGAGATTGAGCTAAGCAGCAAATTTTGGAGGACAAATGGAGTGGGTCAAGAGATGTACAGGCTAGAGATGGATGTGCCTATATTTATAAAAGGCAAACCAGTCTAGCAGGCTGTCAACGTAAGGGTGACACAGCTTTGAGTCTACAGAGCCCAGACCGTTTAACTCTTACTGGTCTGGCAAAGGTCAAAGAAGCAGACCGGTTAGATGAAACCAGGTTTCTGCAGGACGCTGAGATTTGGCAGTCCGAGTAAAGAAGAAATGAAAGCAGAGAGCACCAGAAGGAGAAGAGAGGGTCCAGATAGAGAGAGGTTTATTTATAAGGTGTGGAAAAGTGGGGGACGCTCACGAGGTGAAGGGAACAGGGCATAGAGGTCTTCCGAAGAAATGCCGGTAACGTCATAGCAGTCTGAGAGAACTCGGAGGGCAGGAGACCGATCAGCCGAGACTGCATTAGTCTGCACACTGCGATTAAGCAGTACAGTTAAGGTGGGAAGATAAATCAAGAGTCAGCAGAGATGGACAGGTTTGGGAAGGAAGAGGCTAAATGAATATAAGCTATGAAAGTCAGCCAGGCTCGCAATGTGCGAGAAGTTTTATGTTGATTATGCAGAGCCTAAAACTACATTCCGATAATCAGGAAACATGCAAAGAGGAGAATAGAGCAGTGTACTGGGAGCTCGCTCTCCAGATGAGGAACAAATAGAGACAGAGAGCGCGATAAAGCGAGGACAGAGTCGAGAGTAAAGGGTTACAGACAAGAAATGCGACAGTTAACGTGGCTCTCGAGGTTATCGTGACAGAGCACTCAGCCTTCCGGGCAAGGGCCAGCAACTTCATAGAATTCGGAGGGGACCAATCAGACGAGACTGCATTAATAGGCGCGCTGTGCTTGAGTCGTATAGTTCATTTTAGAAGATAAGTGGTGTGAGTGAGTACGATTGGACAGGCCAGAGGTAGAAGTGGCTAAATTAACATTGCGCGAACAAGTCCAGCAGGCTCTCCAGGTGAGGGAAACACCACTCTGAATCTACAGAGCCTAGAACTTTAACATCCCGGTAGCCTGGAAGAAATAAAAGGGAAGCATATTGGTAAGATTAGACTAGATTATGGCGGGGAACTGCTAGTTGGCTGTCCGATTGTATGCTGGGAACAGAAAACGCATAACCAATGACAGGATGGGGATGGATAGCGTTTACTGCCGAAGGTTGGAGAGGCCAACCATGCTCGCATGTTAAGAGCAAAGAGGGCGATTAGGAGAGGAAAAAGGTCGGGCTAGGAAGACTTTTACTGATAAGGTGTGGGAAAGGCATTGCGGCACTCGTGTTAAGGGGTATAGAGTGTTCGGTGTTCCTAGTATTGGCCTTTAAGGTCACGGTAGTTGTAGCGCAGGAGACCAAGCAGATAAGTCTGAGTTAGACGGCGCGTTGAGGTTAAAGCGTATAGTTAAAGTGGAAAGACGAATAAGGAGGGGCAGCAGAAATGGCCGGGAAGGAACTACCTTAAGGGGAGGGTATAAGCTGAAAAATCTGAAAAATCGTAATTTTTGACCATTTTGGAAAACCATACAAATGTCAACTGCAGTTATCCTAAATATAAATCTGCAAACCACTTTTCTGTTTGCATCTTTTGTAACGCAATATTTCAGCACGTTGTTAAGCATGTGTAACGTGTTTTCTATGTATTCAGGCTCAGTATATATGCGTAAATTTTAAAATGTTGCATCTCGGCTTGTAGACGTCCTAGAAATTTCATTCAAGTTGCATCCGATTTGGTTTTGCAAAGCCTATCGGGTACTTTCACATTACCTCTCATTTGGCAGAATAGGGGGTTCCAGAGCAAAAGAGGCGTGGTCACAGTTCTCACAATGGATGGCCATAACTCGAAGGTTCTCGACACCTCAGTTCTGTCAAACTATTGCAACGCTTTTGCAAAAACTCAAAGGAATAAAACTGAAACCCAGTTTCAGGCATGGAAGTGTACACATGTACAAGCCTGCGACAAGAATCACAGTGGGTCGGCAGGCAGCATGGAGCCAGTTTGAGCACTAGAGATATTACGCCGAAGTGAGCAATTACATGGACTGTACTATGTTTCTTTTCTTGGAGAAGGAGGCAGTAAATCTTATGCATTAATATCCAATGCAGAACCACCTGCGTATAATGATGCGAACATTTCTAAACTTCAGCGCTGTGGGCACGTGCAAAAGTGAATGGGGCGACACCTGACCAATAAGGTAACTGAGCTGAAAAGTAGACCTTAATAAACAATGGCATCGGTGTACAAAGAATCGGTGGACGAGGTTGGCTGACAAAGAAGGCAATGATAAACATTCAAGGACATTATGGGGCTGCAGTAAGAAGAAATACTAATAATGTGCCTCAGATGCAAAAAGATATATGGGGCATATGGGAGCACCGCAACCGTGATCACACTAACTGTGGAGACTGGTGTCCGTCCAAGAAGCAGGCAGCTGGAGACTCTGACGGGAATGCTCTCCCTCCTTATGCGTGCAAGGCTATCAGGCCTGTTTTTGGAACTCCTGCCAGTGAGACAATACTGTCAAAGTTTGCCCATGGAGGAAGACAAAATACAAATGAAAGTTTTCAAAATTTAACTTGGCAAAGATGTCCAAAGGCAGGTTTTGTTGGAAGGCAACCGCTTACATTTGCAGTTGCTGATGCTGCGGTGGTTTTCAATCGTGAAAAGATGGGTATTCTGCTTATACTTGAAAAGTTGGGGATGTCTACTGCATTGTATACCAGACTGTTGTGATGAAGTTGACGGAACAATAATTCAGGCAGCAGCTGCCGGACTTCTGCCAGCTTAACAACGAGCATGGAAAGTAGCAACTTCAAGGAAGGGTAAAGACATCAAAGATTTCTATCTTACTTGTTTCCATAAGTAGTCCAGATTGGTGTTTCTGCGTAAATAATATCATGGGATATCCCCAAAATTTTTATAATTTACTGCTATGCCAGAAAAGTTTAAATGACCTTCACTTTTTCGTGTACTTCAACTTTAAAGCCATTTTTCTGAAAACTGCGTTTTTCACTCTTACATTAGCGTCCTGAGGATAATTTCTGCACTAGTGGCCCAAAGTCAATAAAATTTGGAGCAGATGCTCTTCTTTAATTTCTGCATGGAATAAACTACTTTTAAGTGTCCTTCACTTGTGGTCAACTTTTAACTTTAGATGTTCATGCAAAGCTGTAAGATCTAATTCAGATAAAGAGTTGAGTAGAGTTTATTCTAAAGCTGAACTATGTCTAAATAACTGCAAAATATTTTAGCTTTATACATAGAATACTTTTTTGATAGGACCCAGAACGCCACAACAACCAATTCGGTATCACTAATTTATGTACCTTACTAAAATGTGAATAAAACACATAATAAACACTCATATCTTTAGTTCTCTATCATATATTATTTGCACCATAGATAAAGATATTCATTGCAAACTTTTATGAAGATCTGACTATATCTAGACATTTATATTTAGCTTTGTAAAGCACACAATTTTTGACTTTTCAGCTTAGACCCTCCACTTAATAAAGTGTACGCAATTCCAGCAGACTGTCAAGTCTAGTAGATCGCATTGACTACAGATCTCAGACCGTTTACAACTTGGTAGTCTTGGATGTAGTCAGAGACTGGTCAAATAAAACTAGACCATGCAGGGCGCTGAGTTTGCATCCGATTGCAAAAGATATAAAAGGAAAGAGCGCAATAAGGAGCGGGCAGATTGGGATGAGGAGCGTTTTGTTTATACCGGTTGAAGAATCTGACAAGGCTGTATGCACATCGAGAGCAGTCTGCACAATGTGGTGGATTTGTATGCAAGTCTATTTGTGCTTGGGGCCGTGCTCCCAGAGCTCGTCCTCGGGGATGCAGATGCCTAGGAGCTCTGCTATTTTGGAGACATGTACTAGTCTGTTTATGACCGTGGCGAATTGCGTGATACTATCCGATGCTCTGATGGCTTCCGGTAGATTATTCCATACTGCGCATATCTATGCAGGAAGGTTAGAACGTATGAAGCAACGTGCGTTGGGTAGTGAGAATGAGTAGGCCTTTCGGCGTAGAGGATAAGGTGTATCGCCAAACGGCTGAATAAAACTAGCGACACTTGAGTCCGATGGTTTGACTGGCTTGTATAGGCAAACAAGTTTGGTTTTAAGTTGTCGCAGTCAAAATGGTTTTAGACCAAGGTGTTTGCGGTGGCCTTGATTTTTGAGCGCAGATGCTCCTAGAAGGCGCTTAATGAACGCACGCTGAAAGTTCACCATAACCATCCTGCCAATTTTACGTGAGTTAGTAACAACTAGTGAGCAGTATTCTACTATATGTTGGACACACAACTTGTACAGCATGCGTCGAGACTCTAGCAAGCACATCGACTTCAGTATATAGCCAAGGACAGACCTGTCTTTGGCAGATGTATAGCTCGCTTGTTCCGCAACATACAAAAAACGGGAATAGTGCACACCAAGGTCGCGCACAGTGAAGCTGTTATCTAGTGGTGTATCGTTAAGGGTTAAAGGCTTGAGGGTATATAGCACCGGTAGGAGAAACGTAGTATTTAGTTGGTGAGAACTCTGGTTTCCTTAGATCAAAAAATATTTCAGGTGCACCGTGATCGCTTTGAAGGCTAGGGAATCTAGTACGTAGAGAGCTAGGGGCAAAATAGTAAACAACTCTTAAGTCACCCACGGAAACTTACGGCGAGCAGTGTCTAAAGCCTTGGAATACATCATTAAACAGTCGCCTGTAACAGGAGCCGAGAGCGATTCGAGAAGACAGATCGAACTGCAGGGAAACTTTTATTGGTACAGTAAAGGCTTCCCTGTTATCCAGCTATAAAGGAACGACACCTTTGACGCTATAGTTAGGGGAAAGGAGCATGCGCAGCACACAGTGCAATCACGAGTCGCAACCGAAACGAGAGTCAAAGAAAAATGGTGATGGGCAAGTAAAGCGTTCGAACTCAGCAATCAGTTCAACCCACCGCACCGGTTGCCCATGTGCACAGTGAAATAATTTTAGTTAGAAGTTTACACAGGCAACCTGCGAAATCCCCAGTCTGCTACATAGTCACATTCCAGAGGGGACTGTGTAAGCAGTCCTTCGAGCTACGTGAGGACTGTTCGTTGCATGCCAGCCTTCTGCGAGACCAGGTTGTGAAACCTGATGCAGCTGCTGGGGGAGAACCATGCAACCCAACCCTACGGTGTCGAGACGATAAAATACGTAGGCGGTTGAACACGAAGTTCGTGCCACTTCCAGTTGGCGCGCGGGGATCCAGCGAAAGGTGAAACCGAAGTTCAAACAACCGGCAGCGCATATGGAAAGCAAAATGAAAAAGCAGCATAAATGAATAGCAATACACAAAGGCGTGCAAAGCGAAAAACATGCAAAGCTGTTTTGGGTTTTCAAAATGTTTTGCTCTTTATGGTAATTTCAAACCGGTTTGATCTTTTTTGTGGACTTTTGTAAACCTTTGGTAATAGCAGAATATTTCAGCGGCACGTTTTATGTAAAATTGTGAATGCTAACGAAGTCTGAACAACGAACTAGAGGTTTGAGCTTCCTACCGCGTCGATTGATAGTAGGGCGAGGAGGAGTGCTGTCGGTTGGGGTCATCGGTTTTGCTGGAGCGAACTGACTCGTCTGAGGCTGCTATGCATGCTGTAATGGCGCAGGCCCTGCAGGTGCTTGTTGCACCGAAGAGTCAGACTTGTCGCGGAATGCTAGCTGGACAGGATCGACGTTGATCGTCTCAGTCTTACCATTGCGGTCAATGGTAAACTTCTTGTAGCTTCTACGTACGACACGGTACGGACTAGAATAGGGAAGTTGAAGTGGCCGGCGTACGCTGTCAGTGCGGACAAACACGTGGGTGCAAGTAGTTAAGCGTTCTTCCATGTTGGTACGCAAGTTATGTGCTCTGGGTTGCACAGGCTGAAACTGTTGCATGTGGTGTGATAGGCGAGCTGCGTAGTCACCATGGTTGAAGGTTGTTGGCGCTTTTGGTGAGACGAGTTCAGCAGGTAAGCGTTGTGTGCATCCAAAGACTAGGGACGTTGGAGTGGCGTGCAAAACGGTTTTAATAGTATTTCTTATGCCTATGCAAACGTGTGGAAGTGCTTTGTGCCGGGACGTGCTAGGTTGGGCACAGGGTGAGGCGTTGAGTTGCCGGTGGAACCCCTCTGCCATCATCTTAGCTGCGGGATGGTATGCCGTGGTTCGGTTATGTTAGCAGCCAAGAAAGTTGAACCGTTTTCTGAAGGATCCGCCGAAATATGATCCTCTGTCAGTGCTGACTACGCATGGGCAACCGAAATGAGCTACCCGGCGTTCTAGGAAAACTTGTGCAACTGTCTCAGATGAGCAGTTGATTAGCGGAATCGCCTCTGGCCAACGGGTGAAGCCTTTGACACAAGTGAAGAGGTACGCGTAGTCTTTGCATGGAGGCAGTGGTCCGACCAGGTCAACACGGACGTGTGCAAAACGGGAGTCAGGATGGGGAAAGTCGCCAAGCGGGCTTTTGGTGTGTCTGTATACCTTGGCGTGCTGACACACTAAGCATGAGCGTGCCCAAAGGCGAACATTGCGATTAACGTTGGGCCATACGAGGCGTTCAGTTACGAGCTTCCGCGAAGCACGTATGCCGGAATGAGACAGGTCGTGTAGAGCGTTGAAAACTAGGCGACGCATCGAGGTAGGAACAACGGGTAAGGGAGAAGTTTGTGAGACGTCACAAAGAGCGGTCCCCTCAGCTGAAGCTAGTGGAACTTCGCGTAGCTTCAACGATGTGTTGCGTCGTAGCTTGGCTATGTCGGGATCAGCTTGTTGGGCAACAGCCATAGCGGCTAAACCAAGGTTGGTGCCAGGCGATAAGCTGATCAGCTGATTGCTTGCAAGCGCATCCGCGACGGGCTTGAGAGCACCTGAGACATGTCGTACGTCTGTCGTAGACTGAGAAACGTAGTGCAGGTGTCTAGGTTCATGCGGAGAATACTTGTCTTTTGCGCCATTGATTGTGTAGATCAATGGCTTGTGGTCAGTGAAGACTATAAATTGTCGACCTTCGAGATAGTGACAAAAATGTCTGATACCTAGGTAGATAGCTAACAGTTCCCTACCGAACGTGCTGTAACACGTTTCGGCAGGTTGTAAACGTTTACAGAAAAAACCTAGAGGTATCCATCGATGATCGATGAGTTGTTAACGAACTGCACTGAAGGCAGTGTCGGTTGCGTCGGTTGTCAGGGAGAGTGGTACAGATGTGTCTGGATGGGCTAGAAGCGCTATGTTAGAGATAGCGTCTTCGAGCTTCTCAAAATAGTCTAGCGTCGTCCGCAAAATGAAAAGACTGTTGTTTACCGCGGAGCAAGTCAGTCATTGGTTGAACAATGCTCGAGCAGTTAGGAAAAAGGCGTCTATAATAGTTGACGAAGCCAAGGAATCGGCGTAACTGTTTGGAGGCACTGGGATCAAGATAGTCCTTCAGTGCCTGAATTTTGTCTGGCAGAGCTTCAATACCAGAGGCGGATATGCGGTGGCCAAGAAAGTCGATGGAGCTTTGGCCAAGCTCGCATTTATCAGGGTTGACGGTAACCCCATGCTGTGCCAAGCGTTGAAAGAGAGCGTCTAGGTGATGAAGATGTTCCTCATTAGAAGAGCTGGCGATGAGAATATCAGCTAGATAAGGACAAACGCCTTCGAGTCCTCGCGTTACCTCATGAATTAAAAGCTGAAAAGTTTGGGCAGCGTTGCTGAGGCTGAAAGGCATTCTGAGGTACTCGAATAGGCCGAATGGCGTGATGACTGCTGTTTTAGCAAAGTCGTCTGACGCAACCGGTAACTGGCGGTAGGCGCGAACTAGGTAGACTTTGTTAAAGAAGGCTTACCAGCTAGAGGTGAGGTCAAGTCGTGCATGTGCGGAATGGGTATTTATCCGGGACGGTAAATTTGTTAAGTGCTCTGTAGTCATCACAGGGGCGCCATTCACCGGATTTCTTCGGTACCATGTGTAACGGTGATGCCCATGGAATTGGACGGGCGGATTATTCTCAGTTCGAGCATTTGCTTGCATTCCTCCTTTGCAGCTCTGAAGTTGTACGGGCTAGTCTGAAAAGCCAGACCGAAACAGGTGGGTGCTTAGTGCAAATGTGCTGCATGACGTTTGACGTCACAGGAGACAGGTGCCACAGGGCGCGCACGAGGTTAGGATGCTTGTTGAAAAGTTCTATAAAAGACGGTAAAGCTTCAGGCAGGGCACAAATGGGAGTGCTAGGAGCCACATGGGCGCTGTCCAGATAACACTGAGCTGTGTCCTAGAGTCGGTAAGCTTCTTCCTTTTAGCGTCAACGATGTGGTCGAAGCGTTGAAGAAAGGCTATGCCTATGATAGCGAAAGGCACTGCAGCGCTTATGAAAGGCCAGCGAAAGGTTCGCCGGAGGCTCAAATTGAACGTTATCAGCCTTTCGCTGAAAGTTGTTGCTGGTGTGCCATTGGTGGCACTCAGCTTACTCGGCGATGGTGGGACCACTTCTGGGCTACGGGGTGTAACACTAACTTCGGCTCCTACGCCGACTAGCAACTCGGTGCCGGAAGTTAAATCCCTAACAAGGCTGAGGCAAATTTGGTATTGGCCTTTCGCGTCCGTCGCCGTTAGGGATAGGCCGAGAACTTTCCGTTTCTCGTCGAAGTTGCAAGGCTTTACACATTTATGAGGTGCGGCACCAAAACGCTTATGGTGCCAACAGGTAGGCTGCCGGTTGCTAGACTTAGAACGTTGGAAGGGCGATTTTGAGCGCCTATGACGACGACAGTTTATAGTAAGCTGTTGGACCTGGCGACTAAGTCTCTCAACATGTGTTTGCAGGACCTTTATAATTGACAGTAAGCCAGTGATAGAAGTGCCCTGGGCCGGGATTGCATTGATCTTGCTGGCGTCGGTTTGTGGCCGGAATGGCTTAATAACTGCGTCCGCTAAACCAGCTAGTTGAGTGAACGAAACGGAGCACACTGTAGCGAGAATTGCTTACGTGTTTTCCCGTAGCCGCTATACCCATAGTTTGCGAAGTAACGTCTCGTCCATAGTTGGGGAACCAAAGGGTTGCTGCAACTCCCGTGGCAGGATTGAGGGCAGTTCGTCGCCCAGCCGCAGGTCCCTGAAATACGGCTGCAGGCGAACTTCCTCAGAGAGCATAACATGCTTGTTCGTGGCCTCCTTGAGAGCCTCATAGCGGTTTTCGGTCCGAGAAATTATGATGTCACGAACATGCATTGCTATCTCCTTGGGGAGATAGGACAGGAGCTAGCTATGCTTCGCGTAGTCGGAAGTGATTCGGTGGTCATAAAACTCAGCCTCAAGATGAGCGAACCACATAAGTGCATCCATGTCCCAAAAGGTGGCACAGAGAGAGATACAAGGCTTAGCAGAGACCGTACCTTAGGGGCTACAGATTCCATGGTTTAAAAAATGATGCAAAAGCAGGCTACCGTATGCAAGAATAAGCCGCAAGATATGAAAAATAATTGGAACGAGCTCAGCAGAGAAATATTTGAAATATCCGGCTCTGCGATTGTTCCGGAGTCGGGGTCACCAATTTAGAGAGTCGCGTGTACCGGGAGCCCGGAGAGATTCGAAAAGACAGGTCGAGCTGCAGGGAAACTATTATTGGTACAGTAAAGGCTTCCCTGTTATCTAGCTATAAAGGAATCAACCGTTGACGCCCTTGTTAGGGAAACGGAGCATGCGCAGCGCACAGGGCAGTCGCGAGTTTCAACCGAAACGAGAGTGAAAGAAAAATGGCGATGAGCATGTCAGGCCTTCAAACTTAGCATTCAGTTCAACACACCGCACCGGTTGCCTATGTACACAGTGAAATAATTTTAGTTAGAAGTTTACACAGACAACCTGAGGAAACTCCAGACTGCTACACATCACTGATGTACAGCAGAAACGGCAGAGGACCCGGGACACTGCCTTGGAATACTCCATTAGTTACGGATGCTTTTCTGGATGAGACGTCTCCCAGTTGCACTGACTGCTTTCGGTTTGAAAGGTAAGAAAAAATCCATGAAATGTGGCTGGAGGCATCGAATGCTTCTAAATTAGTCATTAAAATATTGTGTTGGATCCGATCAAACAACTTTTCTGGTCCAAGTGGATAATGACCAATTCCTGACCTAAGTCGATGGTGTGTGGCAGGTGGTTTAGATTTCAACCTGGCAAGTTTGATAGCATTTAGGCGGAAGGAACCCGTTTTTGGACCTATTGATAAGGTTGCGATGCAGGAGGAAGCGAAGCATCCCGTCCTTTATTATGCTTCCCATGAGTCGGGACGCAATGGGTGTGTGCCTAGTGGGACTATAATTGTCAATAAGTTGGTGGCAGCCTCACTTGTGTCGTGTATGACGGTTGCGTGCTTCCAGTTGGACGAGTAGTGACCGCTCTTCACAATAAGGAGAAGGACCGGAATGTCCAAACCTTCGAGTACTAAAATGGTAGAAGGTACACCGTCAGAACGTGGGTCCCGTGACAGTTTTAATGAGCAAATTGTTCGTTTGATAGTGCATACGTCAAAGTCAATAGTGTGTATTTGAGCTTCCGTAAACTTGAGGACCGTATTTGGCAATGCCAAGCCATTGCCAATGAAGGAGTTGCAGAAAGGTGTCAATGAACTCGCAGGGACCAACCGCACCAGGGACTATAATTTTAGCAGGAAACACGAAGGTAATAATCGGGATCCCTTTGCCGCTACCCACCGCTTCATTAGCCGTATAATTGACTTCGCCTTGTTCTCAGTACAAAGCGCTGCATCCTCTACCAATGTACCCGTATTACTTTGTGAATATCTCTAATCGGCTAGTACTTCGTTCCTATGGATGTTTAGGTGAAAGCTTTTGGTCTTGATGTAGCAGGAGAGCATTTGCTTGATCCTGCTGGTCCGTTGGTTTGTAGAGGCGTCATCAAGCGTTTGACGCTTTTTGATCTTCCTCTGTTTTGGAATAAACACATCTAGGCAGTTGGTAAAATGGTTGTAAAGCAGGTTAGTGGCGGTATCTACGTTGTCTGAGAGAAAGAAGGATGATCGGAGAAGGGAAGAGAAGACGTCCCAGTTGATGCGCTGGAGGGGCCAAAATACCTCATATTTTGTGACCGCATGTTGACGGGACTTAGGGAGCGCGAGGGACAGCTTCATCACCCTGTGGTCGCTGCCCGGTGTGTTGTCTAACACGCTGGCGCATGCGTGCGAGATACCGTTAGTAAATATAAGGTCAAGTGTGTTCGATTGTCTAGTAGGTACATTCACATGCTGCGTCCATTCATGAGTGGTAATAGTGTAACAAGGGCCGTGTACTTGGGTGGTGCCGACTGTCTGAGCTATGAAACACGAGGCATGTTGAAGTCTCCAGCAATGATCTTATAATGTGCAGGGAGGAATGAGAATTCCTGAAATAGCCTGACCATATTGTTAACGCTAGCACAAGAGGAGTGCAGTGGGTTGTATATACATTCTATCAAGAGGTCATGATGACATCCTAGGGCCTGAATCCAGACTGAATCAGAAATACCAAGAGATATAGTGTAAAAATATGGTGCGTAAATCTCGTTCTTGACGTATACGAGGCATACGCCATCAAGTTTACTGGCCCCTCTATTACAGAAAGTGGTGTACAATGGAATGTGGAGCGGTGTGTCAGAAGTGCCGGCCGGGTGCCATGTTTCAGTTATCAACACCATATGCGGGATTGACAAAAGAATAAAGGAGCATAGAAGGTGCAATTTTTTAATTGATCGCGGATTGAGGAGGATGAAAGTATACCAGCCTACTTGCATTGTTTCGTCATCAGGTCGTCAGATTCTGTAGTAGGGTCGTAACGTGACAGTGGTGGAGGCGCTTCCGATAAACGGTTTTCTACAGTTCCCGGGTTGCATACATCAGGCGATGTGGCAGCAAGCACTGGTGTTATTGTATGGGGACAACTCCAACAGGTGTAGGTCTGCAGAGGTTGATGAGGGAGAATGTGTGCTTGGCAAATATGATGTGGCAGGCCGTGTCCCGGCAAGTCCGATAAGAAAGAAGTTTATAACAAGCTGAAGAGCTTTGGGAAGCTCTGTGTGCATTGGCAACATTAACATGGTGCCCAGAATGTGGGGTAACAAAGGCGCGGAAGGGTGTGGATATAGTGGCTGTCCCTTGTTTGTGTTCAAGGCAGAAGTTGAAGCAGGAGTGAAAGCGAGGTATGAATAGACAGCACCATGGCGAGAAGAAGATGGATAGGTGTTGTTTACTTCACTAGCGACCCGCTAAAGAAATGGGTAGTGTGGGATTTGGTAACTGGCAAGTCCTTCTGTCTGAATTGGCATGACGTTGGATTGTTCAGAAGAAAGTTCGTAGGCAGAATGCTTGAAAGTTACCAGTGGTGGGTCGGTAGAAGGCAGTCATGAAGTTGTGACTGGCTGTAGACTGTTGTTTGCGGAAGGTGTAACTGTTGTGCTAGGTGGAACTGCATGGTTTGATATATATAAGGAGGGTTGTGACCAGCATTGCCCCAGAAAAAGAAGTAGAGTTCGTTGGGGCCAAAGTAAATTTCTTTGAATGGGGTGCTTATTTTGTCTGGTTTGTACGGTCACCTTACGTAGACGACAGGAGTGCAGGTGGGTGACGCCCTATTGAGTAAATTATTCGGCGGGCCTGACTACTCTTCGCCCGCGATATGTGAAGCTCAGATGGTTGCAAGTAAGCGGTGTTGTGACTAGAAGTGACTTGTTTAGCAAGTTGTTTTGCCGGTGCGATTGATGTATGTAAAAATGTATGGAGATATGGCAAAGGGGCGCTGCTTACACTGGTGCGGTTGCAACCGCGACTGAGCCCTGTAATTTGTGCTTTTTCAAGTACTTAAGGTTTTTGAGGTGAGAAGATGCGTTGAGGCATTATCACGAACATAAATAAAGGTGATTTCTGCGGCGATCTGCGCACCTGTTTAACCGCACTGTGATTATTGGATTTGGTGGTGCAATTGTACCTTATTGGATTTGATAGCCGTGTTTTGTGGCTTTCTCTGTGGTTAGGTAGGCGTGGGTTTTCAAGGTTATCTGATTTGGAAGCCAAGTACAACGCTTGGATCCATTGTTGTCATCAGCCAACAGAACAGCAGAATCGGGCTTTTCAAGTAGCTAAGGTTTTCGGTGTGGCATGCTTTGGAGCATTGCTACATTCATAAACGAAGGCGAGAACTGCGGGGCCTGCGCTCCAATGCGTTTGCGTTGTAAATATTGGATTCGGCGTTTTTTCCGTAATGCTCTGGCGTTGAAATGCATGCTTTAGGGCGTTTCCTGTTGTGGGGATGACGTGTGTTGTTCGACGCTCTTGATGTATGAGGCCGATTGTGACTATTAGGCCAATTAGTGTCAGTAGGCAAGTTAACAACGGAATCAAGCCTACAAGTCTGGCCTACAAGGTCAATAGTATACTGGTCGCTCATGTCCGAGTTGCTGTGCGAATTATCACTAGCCGTATCGACGACAATGGCGGAGAGTTTGGGTGAAAATGACTTGTTCAATGCAGTCTGAAAGTAGCGTCCTGTTATGGTGGGTTTCGCGGTGAGAGGGTGTATCGGCTTACGGTAGGTGACCGCAGGCCTTTGTGTGGGCGTTAGATACCTAGGTGGTTACCCAGGCACGGCGTCAGTGTCATGCATGCCTGAGTAGCTATAAGTCACATCGCTAGTAGTGCCAATGGTTATAGCGGCCAGTGCAAAAGAAGCTCCTTCATTAACTTCAATTCAAAGCAAGTTTCGCACTGTTGCAGGTTTGGAATTCAAAGTAAGGTCTTGGTTTGGATACAAGTCGAGGTCTATCGTTGGCACGATGGTTGGTTGGGCCTAAGATGTCGCAGAGGAGTCAATAAAAGCCTTGCGCTTGCCCTCTGGTGTGATTCATGACGTTAATGATCTTTGAAAAGGGTTTTACCAGGCTTAAGGATAATCAGCCCAGGGTTTGCCCCCGTGGACACAATCAGCCTATGGCCTATAAATGCTTTAACAAGTGTAGAGTGGGGAAAGTCGAACCTACGGGGCAAATGCGAGTTTTACCGGACTTGCGTAGCTGCTTGCACGCACAGCAATCCGGTGGTGTGTTGCAGATACTCAGAAGAGAACGCTTTAGTTTGTCAAGCGGCAAGCGATCAGATACGTTAAATACGACGGCGTTCTGGGAACGACATACAAGTTCCCTTACTTCGTCGTTAGGTATTGCTAATAATTCGCCATCCGCGTTTAGTTCCTTTGGGTTACCAGTTTTCATTAATCCCGACAGGACCGACAGCGGTTTAAGGTTCTCCAAGGTTGCATTCATCGTAGGCAGCTCAATTTTATGCATGATAAGCTTATTTTCTAATTGGTGAATTTTGACGTGCTCTGCTCCAAGTGGGCCCTTATGCATGACGCTGCAATACTTCACCACAGATGAATATGCTGAGGGTGCGGTCGTTGCTGTTGTGTGCACTGCTGTCTTTGCAGAAAATGAGGGATTACAGTGCTTGGAACGCATTGATCAGGAGTAAAATAAGAATGACAAATCAATAAACGGTGTGAAAACCGTAAACAATGGTACGACTCGAAAAACGATCGAGAATTGCCAAAATGTTGATGAAGATATTATAGAAAATATTGTGTTACTGAGTAGTAACACAAAAGACCAACAAAGTAGTTATACGCAATTTTCGAACTCTTAACAGCAACGCCAAAAGCAGGCACTGTACGTCAGGGTACTTTACGCTTTGTGTCATGCTTTGTGTTGCGTGACCAAAAACACTTTCAGCGCAATATCTGTTGCATAGGGTACATCTGTTTATCTCGTCTAACCGTTTTAAGGCAGCAGGTTTGCTCTGCGAGTTCCATAATTGTCCTTTCCGGACTTCTCTTCATCTGTTCCTCTCCCGTTTCGCCTAGGTAGGGAATATTTTTAAGCTCCGGGATTGGACTGAGATACGGCCCCTGTCTGAGATGGGACAAATTAACCAACAAGGACTCAGCTGGACCATGGCCTTATACCAAAGCCAATCATTTGTACTCAACACAAAGATTGGTGTCCAATGAAGGTAGTTGGCCACTAATTCCTCACACTCCAGCAAGTATAAAATATGCAGCGAACGTGGGACCCCAGGTAATCGGGAAATGCAGCTTACCCGAAAAATTATTCATTTGCTCGACTGGCCTCCATCTCTATTGTAGGTCCTGACTGGGCTATCCGACCAGCCAACAGAGGAGTCATTCTTCTGAGAACAACTATGTGAACAAATGTTTGAGAAGAGGCTTTGTCAGATGTACATGAATGTGATATCGAGCAAAGACAGTGTTCAAGGACGTGGTAAGCATTTGCCTAGCAAACGTTCTTCCAATGAAAAGTCACCGAAATCCGTGTAAGAACACTGTGAAGAGGCGGATGTGATCCGACAATGAGTAAAGTCACTGCTCAAAATTACATACTGACATAGTAACTAGGGAAAAAGTTCCATCTCGCATTGACACGTACAAAAAGGATACCCACGGTATTCACATACTGTCATCACTTCACCTGCTATGCTTTTCCTATATACTATTCTCCCACGTGAAGCAAGTGCATCGGCACCTCGCTGAAGCTTTTGCTCCTAAAGAATACTTCTTCCGTTTCTGCAACTTGTATAAGTTTTGGCAGCAGTCAAGTACTGCATAATGGCGACCTGTTGCGCAAATTAATTGCTTATAAATTTTGATCATGTCTGGATTGGCGTGCTTTGATGAATACGAGGATACAATATTTATCTATTTATTTTACTTATACATGCGATAATGGCAAAATGTTGGTGTTCTCTGTTGGTGTTGGTTAAGCGATGAACAGTCGGTATAGCCGCGCTGGCTATCTGGTCTGCATTGTGCATATGGTTATCGTCACTGCAACGTGAGATCATTGGGGTGTATCTTGGGTGATTTTATGCTGTACGATAAGATAAACCAAGCAAAAGTGTGCAGTTGAAACAGTCCGCCTTATTTGTTCTGAAAAAAGATAATATCCGCCGCATGTTGAGCGGTACGATGTATGGCGCATGCATAATGTTGGCGAATTTCCACTGCCATCGTTGCCTACAGGATACCCGGTAATTGATATTGTATTCGATATCCACAAAGTAACACGTACAATACGCCTATTTTCTGAGCTACACCAGGAAGTACCTGACTGTGTATGTGGCCGGAAATTTTGGTTTGTGGTCGAATTCTGTATTATAGAACAGGCTACTGCTAATAATCAGCCGGATGGAGGGAGACATCAATTGGACAGGGGAGCAAATGACACCGCCTTCGTATGGCTTCTCCTTGGCGGGATAAGCAGTCATCCGGTTGACTCGAGCACAATTATTTCTGCTGTCTTTGGGGGGACAATACTTCGAATGTGCGGATGCATTTTCGCGACGCAAAGTAAGGACTTTATGGATCCGCCTACAATTAGACTGACTCAGAGAAGTCACGCCGGCGTAAGTGGCCATACGGAACAATCAGTTAAATGTGCAGGCGTTTCTAGAGTCGTAGCACGATGTCGGAGACTTAATATGTAAGAAAACTTGGCATCGAGCTATCAGTGAGCAGGAGGCGGTAAACATGAGGATTGTGTCATTGGTCTCACTAGCGAGGTCCAGTGTTTGTATTGGCAAGGGATCCAAAGAGGCAGGTATCAAACGCATTTGGCATGCAAAGGCAATAGTCCAAGACCAAAATGTCAAAGTGATGGCGTATGTTTGACTTATAACTGTAACCGTGACGTATTCTGAAAAATCCTCTCTGGTCTGCCAAGTTGTCTATTCTGGATTTTCCTGGTAGGGCTGGACCCGGCACCAAGTTAATAACTAAATAAATAATCGGTTTATTTCTCGACGGCTGGATCAATCTGTATAACGTGGTCGCGTAAACCGGTTAAATGTGCATGGTATTTATAAGAAATCCAACGTGAGTTTTTGAATTGGTTATCCTTTTGTAGGTATCAGAGTGATTAAGAAAACGGGAAAAATGACAGCTGCAGAGAAAGCCAAAGACCCAATTAATGTGCTGCGGTCTACCGTGAAGTCGTCTCGAGGAATTGCTTCCAAGCGGGTATTCCCTCGATAAGTTTATTCCTTACTTGCATGCGCTAACGTGACACTGGCAGGTCAAGGGTGACGAGTGTGGTCGCTTACGACAGATGCGCTTCGAAGCGTGGAACACGAGGCTGTCACAAGTATGGACGTTTCGCAGCATAACACTGGAAGTCACCATAGTACAATAAAGAAGCTCAGGTCTGAAGCTTCGCCGACAATCTTTGTAGGTACCCTACTGTAGCAAAAAGGTTCTTGGTTGGATGACTTAAACCAACCAAATACAAATCAGCAGTGGTTGCTGCGTGTTTGACACACTAAGTTCCTTAAAGTATATCTGCATCAAGTTAGGCAAAACCACGAGTTGTTCAGTCGAAGACGTGGCATAGGAGTATGAATCAATTGACCGAGAGACTTGGCCAAGCATATGCGCTGCTTCATGGATGAGAACGTTGTGTTACCCCAAACCAAGGTTTAGAGACTCTCCGGACGTGTCACATTGTCAGAGCCAGTGCAGCCACTGCATTCTACCGTTTGCGCTTAACGGCTGATACTTCAATGCGAGTCCCTTCATGCACCTTGTTCTTGCTTCCAATCAGCAACTGCCCTATTTAAGTCTAAAAGCATTTATGTATCATTTTTCCTTATTGCTAACCTGGCGATGTGAGTCGTGACAACTTTATCCGCGGCACTTTGGTGCAGAGAGCACAATTTATCAACTGCACGGTACTGCACTAAAACAACACGGCGATCTTTAAGTTTCGTTTGTTATTTAGGAAAGTGAAGTGCTAGATAGAACTTGGCTCAATTACCGAAAAACAAAATACTAAAGGCGAGAAAATACTACTTTACCGAGTCGTTATTATTCCTAATGTAAAAAGTTTAGGTGAATGTGGTTCCTTTATCTTACAGAGGTTCTTTGAAAGCTCATTTCCAGTCTAACGGCGTGCCTACCATAATTGGGTTTTAAATTTGCCTTTGATAAAAAAACCGGCACATCGAAACCATTGCTGAAGCGCGTGGTAGCTGAGTGTCACGTGTACTTTCGTCAGAAAAAGCATGGCCTAAGTTTTTTCCACAATATACCCGGTACGTAACGGTTACTTCTGTACTACGGCTAAACATCGGTCACTACAGAGCCTAGGCCTCTAGTTTCCCAAGAAACATTTGACCAACAACACAGACAAGCCTTCATCGATCGTGTACATGTAAGTAGGCTGCATCTCATCGCGGAGAATCATGCAGCGCTGTAAAATTTGGGGTAGACAAACGCCGCAATTGTATGCATTGGTGCATTGTTATTATGCAAAGATTTAGTACTTCTAACCCAACGGGTAAGTTACCGAAGAGACCAGGTGAACACTGATTATCTCGCGTTGGCGTTGCTGAATGCAATGGAATTAGAAGCGTTGCGCTGGATCAATAACGTTCATTGCAAATCCAGGCTTATGTACTATTGTGACTGCATTGTTTGGGTGTGAGAACAGGCATTCGTACCATATGCAACTACTGTCGTCGGAGTTGGGAGTGTTTAGAGTGCAGCTAATCAGCAAAGCAGCAATACTGAACAATATTTGGTGCTTTTTGGTCGCGGCATGATACGACGATGCTTAGGAACCGGAAGTGTAATAGAACATTAGAGACTGTGTTCTACGATTACGTACCCAACCACTGGACTAGCGGCAAAGTGGTGAGGCGCATAAGAACATTTGGTTAGGCACTACTGGCTTGTAAGGATGCATCATAAAGCTATGGGACATAGTGTGGCCCTAAAAAGGACCGTCGGGTCGTTCAGGAAGTAAGTGGAAAGCGGAGGTAGTTACCACTGCGGACTAACCAGGGGCATGCAAACATTGTGGCGGGCAGTTTTGACACCTGAGTACCGGTTATGCTACGTGCGGGAGGAGCTGGAAAAGACGGAAGCTTGGACGAGCCTCGTTAATCTGAAAAGTAATGGATTAGAACAGCACCACTCACATGTAAACATGGATGGTACTGCGGTGTGTTAGACAAATACCGGCGTGTATCGTGCGGGAAAAAGGTGGGCAAGCGGCGTGTAGACAAGGTACTTCGAAATAAACGTGAATCAAGTCCTTGTACGCTTACGTTTTTCCATATGGGCCTTTGCTAGAGCACGCGTGAATAAAGTACAGGGACGCGGCATGTGGCAAGTAGCGGGAGACATGGTTTTACATATTTGGATATTCATGCTTACGTGATTGTTGCTTAGAAAGCGTAGATAACTGCCACAGAGGTGGCATTACCGTCGGCACGCAAGGGGACTCCCTTGGTTGCCTCGCTCGCATGACCAGTGCCCGGAGAAGTATTCTAGGGCTCAGAACAGGGGCGGCGTGCTCGCAAATTAAACGGTCTCCATGTTGGTGTCATCAGCGTACGGCTATGTATGTCTAACAGGGGTACATCAACATTGCCGGTAGCTCTAGCGCCACCAGGAATGGTGGTTACTTAGTCCATATACGCCCCAAGACACTGGCAACAATAGTACCAGGAGGATAACTATAAATATTTGTTCCACATGCCTACAAGACGCATTCTTAGTTATCTTACATTTTCCCATAGTATCTGTTTCCTAATGACGACCAGCGTAGCGGATATTGTTGGCTGCACAGAAGTTCGCGAGCGGCATTTATTGAGCTCACATTGGCGGCACAGCGGTGTCATCCGTACCGCCGCTAATGAAACATAATTCGAACTTCATACGCCTCCATAGACGTTGTTTACTGTGCCTACATAAGCCCTTTGGCAGCTGCACCAACATCGCTACTATGGAAGTAGCAGATGTTGGCTTCACATGCTTTCCTGACGGGCCTACATAGCTCCTAAACCAATGGCATCAAAATGGTCACTGGCAAAGTATGCACTTTAGACACGGCGCAGCTCCACCAGCAGTATTGATTAGGTTCACTTAGATCCCACGTGGGACAAAATTATCACTATCAACCAAGCCACCGACATGGGCTAAAGTGGCGTTGCAAGGTGCATGTATGGTATGGGTTTCACCAATGGCACTAGTATAAGGTTTACGCAGATCACACCTAACTTCATACTTCACCTCAAGGAATGCAAATGTTTGACATTTCTTTCGCTGCATGATCATTGCAACATGGTAATGAAGGCGTAAAATGCCATGAAATTCATGGTGGACGTATGTACCGATCCCAAATATACCCGTTATTATGGGGGCGTTTCCTGCGCTCTTGACCCAAAAAGCGCAATCACACAGGAAAACAAGATGTTTAGATGTAACGCAAGGTTGACTTACACATTCAAGAGGTACCGAGGTTGTGCACATCCAGGCGGTCAGCGCGGATCCTTCAATATATGTATGTGCAGGAAAGGATTATCTAAGGATAAAAAAGCCCTTGTGTTCGGTGAAACACAAGGTCACATCGCATGGCCTTGCCAGCACGCAATCTGTGACTAGGGTGCATATGGACGGGTGCCAAATAGAAAAGGCCGAAAGTGCGAGCCTTGTGGACAGACAAACTTAAGTTGCTTTCCGAAATGAGGTGGAGTCCATTTTTGCCACACATCCTTGCTGTTATCCGGTAGATTGCGGACAAATGGAAGAGGTGCTTCACATAAATGAGTGAATAATTAAATATTTTATTCTCGACTATGCGTGGCACGCCCATGGAGGCATGATCAGGTATGTTCAACTGTACAGACATTGTATGGTAACTGTAAAAATCACAGTAGCAAATGCTTCATATAAATAAACAAATAGTTTATTCTCAATTTCCTAGAGACACACCAACTCAGGCGTGATCAAAATTTAAAAGCAGTTGTGTATCACGACAATACTTCGGGTTCAATCGCATGTAGTTGAAAAGGTCAAGGCACTATAAGTGCAATAAAACGGAGCATGTAGACGGAGAAGAACATATTCTTGCATGTGTCGGGAAGAGTTGTAATATGAGTCTAGTCGACTTGCCGGTATGTAGTTGTGGGCAGTGGCTTTATTCAGTGGCGAGTCACATCTGCCACATCGCAGTATTGTTAGGCAGACATTTGTGGCTTTTTATAGGGAGAACGCTTGCCAGGCGAAAACCCACCACGTGCTGCAACACTGCCGTAAAGCAGTTTGAACATTACTGTATGACTGGCAAATCCGTTTGACGGCTGATTTCATATTCGGCTGTTCGCAGACAACTGGCTCCTAATTTCCTTTGTTAGTTGGACAGGTAATTTGATCGGGGCCGCCATGATTGTTGAGGCCGGTTGAGGAGGGGAAAATCGCGAATAGTCCCCTATTTATGTGTCCAGGTGAGCAAAAGTTCAGATTTTCTGCTGTCTGGATTTTTCAGATGTATAATATAGGGAAGTATGAAGATGTGTCCAGTTCTTCATACTGATCAAGGATTTTGGTGACTGTAGTTGGGTCCTTTTGGTGTTAAACCATACTCCATGTAAGTCCTTGTCGGTGGTTACGTCCGTCTTGGGCGTAAGTTTTTCCTCAATCTAATCCCAGATCTCTAAGATGTTCCGGACCTCGGAGAAAAGGGAAAGTGAGGGACAACCGCGAGAAGACCGCAAAATCCGGCGTGGAGTTAAACATTGCTAAAGTCTTATGTTACAACACTTTGTCTCGAGACAATAGCATGTACACTGTGCAACAATAACTACGCTGAAATTGCATTTTGAATATCCTATAGAATGATTAGCCGTATAGGTGGATTGCTAAAGCCTGCGTAGAGACAAGAGCGTTGTACCCTTAAGTACTCTACGAAGTATCGGCTTAGTATGAGCCAAAAGTTGCGTGGGGGAGAGCAAAGAGAGTAAGAATATTTGTGGTGCTTGAAAGGTGCATATACATCAAGTAGCTAGCGTAAGACGATAGGCAGCGCAGAATAAGTGAAAATAAATAGGTTGCCATTTTAGAGGTCTAAAGGTCAATTAGCGGTAGGGCAGCGGAAATATTGAATGCAGATATTCTAAACGAATAAAGGTTAGTAAGATACAGAGTGGCTCCTAACGAGCACTGGGTAGTAGTATATGTGTAAAGCCTATGTCCACTAGCTACCTCTAAACAGAGGTGCCAAATTTAAGACGACCGACTGATAGTGGTGCTATGAAAGAATTCAGTGGCCAGAAGCAGCCATTCGAATCAGATGCTTAGTCACTAGTGTATGCCTAAAGGGTAACTGAATGCATCAACAAACCAGCGGAGGTAAATGATACATACATTCCAGGAGAATGCATGATGGAGAGGCAAGGAGTATAACCTAACAAGCTCATGGTCTGCGCAGTGGGTACATGGAGCACGCGGCGAATTGCTGCAGAAGTGAGGAAGATAAGAGGAGCGACAGGTAGTGGTGCTAGGACTGAAAGTATAAGTGGCCAGCAAAGGCATTCGGATTAGGCATACCAATTGCCAGTGGAAACGTACAGGGACCAAAGAAGTCAACAAACCAGAGAAGGTGTGATGCAAACAATTCAACAGGATAAAAGTTGGAGAGCTAAGGAGTCTCCTGGCGCTGAGATCAGTTATAGCTATAAGTACTCGCCACGGCTGAAAGTGGTGACGAAGAACTTATAATGGTACCAAGAGAGAGAGTGCGTATCGACGGCTGGCAATGGTATTGAGGTGAACCTTACTAGTGGCTAGTGGATACCTAAAGCGTCCCAGAATAAGTCAACAGACAGCAAATGTATGTGCTGCCGACAGTCCCAAAGTATAAACGTTGGAGATAAAAGTGTGTGGCTCTTAGCAAGCACTGGATATGCGCAGAGATGGTTGCAGCCTAGGAAGAATAGCTCCTGCTAAACCGAGGTGCGTGAGGTAATAAAAGAACTGATAATGGTACTATGGGAGAGAGAGTATCGACCGCTAGCAATGACATTGGGGTGAAGCATTCTGGTGGATGCCTAAAGTGTCCCATGATAGGTTTACAGACAGCAAATGTATGTGACGCAGACAGTCCCAAAGAAGGAAGGTTGGAAATAATAGAGTTTGGCTGTTAGAAAGCTCTGGATATGCGCAAATATGATTGTAACCTAAGACCACTAGTTGCTACTAAATAGAGGTGCTGAGGTTAAGAGGATCTGCGGATAATGGCGCTATGAAGAACAATCGGTGGTCAGATGTAACCACTGCATTGAGCAACTTTGTAATAAGTGGATTCCCACAGTGTCACAGAATACCTCAGCAAGCCAGCTAAGTGATGCAGACATTCTAAAAGATCACAGGATGGAGAAACAAGGAATGTCTCCTTGTAGGTCCGGATATGGCCAAAAGTGTATGGAGCCTACAAAGAATCACTGTGGAAAACGTGCTAAAGCTAAGAAGAACGAAGGATAATGGTGCTAAGAGAGCCAACCAGTGGACAGCACCTGAAATTGCATTAAACCTTCTGGTCATTAATGGATAGTTATGGCGCCAGAAGGGTCCACAAATCATGGAAGGTGTGTGATGCGAACACTTCAAGTGAGTAATTTTGGAGAGATAAGCAGTGGTTCCTAGCGCAAAATATATGCTATCTTCAATGGCTTACTGCAGCTGAAAGAGGTGACGTAGGAAATATGAGGAACGGTAAATGATATCAAGAGAGAGATAGATAGTACTGACGGCTGGCAAAGGCATTGGGGTGAAGCTTCCTAGGGCTAGTGGATACCTAACGTGTCCCAGAATAAGTCAACAGACAACAAGTGTATGTGACGCACACAGTCCCATGGAGAAGTAAAAAAGTGGCTCTTAGAAAGCTCCGGATATGCACAGTGATGGTTGGAGCCTACGAAGAATGGCTTCTGCAAAACAGAGGTATACGAAGTACTGATAAGGGCATTCAGGGAGAGGGAATATCGACGGCTGGCAATGGCTTTGGTTTGAAGCCCACTAGTAGCTAGTGGATAACAGTGTCCCAGAATAGGTCAACCGACAACAAATTTATGTGACGTCGAAGTCCCAAAAGATAAAGTTTGGAGCTAAAAGAATGCGGCTGTTAGCAAGCTCTGGATATGCTTAGAGAGAGAACCTACGACAACTATTGGCTATTAAATAGAGGTGCTGAGGTTGAGAGGATCGACAGATATTGGCGCTATGAAAATCTTTCGGTGGCCAGAGGTCACCGTTCCATTAGGCAATTTGGTAACTAGTGGGTTCCTACGGTGTCACAGAATACATCAGCAAGCCAGCGAAGGTAGGTGATACAGACGTTCTGAGAGATTACTGGATGAAAAGACGAGGGATGTCTACTAGTAGCTCTGGATATGCGCAAAGGTGTATGGAGCCTACAAAGAATCACTGTGGAAAATGTGATGAAGATAAGAGGAACGAAAGATAATGGTGCCAAAACAGAGAACCAATGTACAGCAACTAAATTCGCACTAAGCCTTCTAGTTAGTAGTGAAAAGTTATAGTGACAGAAGAGTCAACAAACCAGGGAAGTTATGTGATGTAAACATTTTAAGGGAGTAAGTGTTGGAGAGCTAATGAGTGGCTCCCAACACAAAGAAGTATGTTATCTACAATGACTCGCCGCAGCTGAAAAGTGGTGACATAGGTAGTGCGAAGGACTGCTGATGGTACTAGGGGAAAAAGAGTGTTGACCGCTAACCATGGCATTGTGCTGAAGCCTCCTAGTGGCTAGCGGATAACAAAGTGTCCCGGAATATATCAACAGACAGCAAACGTATGCGATGCAGACAGTCACAAAGGATAAGGTTGGAGATAAAAGTGTGTGGCTCTTAGCAAACTATGGATTTGCGCAGAGATGATTGTAACATACGAAGATTGGCTCCTGCTAGACAGAAGTAATACGAAGAACCAATAATGGTACTAAGGGAGAGAGTGTATCGACGGCTGGCAATGACATTGGGGTGAAGCCTTCTATTAGCTAGTGGGTACTTAAGGTGTCCCAGAATAAGTCAACAGACAGCAAACGTATGTGACGCAGGCAGCCCCAAAGGATGAAGGTAGTAGATAAAGGAGTGTGGCTCCTAGCAACAACGGAGATGCTTGGAGCCTACGACCACTAGTTGTTACTGAATAGAGATGCTGAGGTTAATAAGGTCGACAGATTGTAGCGCTATGAAACTCTTTTGATGGTCAGATGTAGCCATTGCGATAAGCATATTGGTCTCTAGTGCATTCCTACGGCGTCACAGAATACTTCAGCAAGCCAGCTAAGGTAAGTGATGCAGACATTCTAAAAGCTTACCGGATGGAGGAACAAGGAATATCTCTTAGTAGGTCCGGATATACGCAAAGATTTATGGAGCCTACAACGAATCACAATGGAAAACTTGATACAGATAAGAGGAAGGAATGACAATGGTGCCAAAAGAGAGAACCAGTGGACAGCAACTGAATTCGCATTAAGCCTTCTAGTTATTAGTAGATAGTTACAGTGTCAGCAGAGTCAACCAATCAGCCAAGGTGTGTGAGGTTAACAATTTAAGAGAGTAAGTGTTGGAGAGATAAGCAGTGGCTTTTTGCGCAAAGAGGTACGCTACCTACAATGACACAGTGAAGCTGAAGAGTGGTGAAGGGTGGTACGAAGAACTGATGATGGTACCAAGGGGAGAGGATATCGACAGCTACCGATGGCATTGGGGTGAAGCCTACCAGTGGCTGATGGACAACAAAGTGTCCCAGAGTAAGTCAACAGACAGCAAATGTATGTGACGCAGACAGTCCCAACGGATGAAGGTTGGAGCTAAAAGATTGTGGCTCTTAATAAGCTATGGATTTGCGCAGAGATGATTGTAACCTACGAAGAATGGCTCCTGCTAGGCTGAGGTGATACGAAGAACAGATGATGGTACTAATAGATAGAGCGTATCCACGGCTAGCAATGGCATCGGGGTGAAGTGTTCTAGTGCTAGTGGATACCTAACGTGTTCCAGAATAAGTCAACAGACAGCAAATGTATGTAACGCATGCCGTCCCAAAGGATAAAGTTTGGAACTAAAAGAGTGTGGCTCTTAGCAAGCGGTAGATTTGCGCAGAGGCGTTTGGAACCTGCGACCACTAGTTGCTGCTAAATGGAGGTGCTGTGGTTGAGATGATTGACAGATAATGGCGCTATGTGAATCTGACGGTGGCCAGATGTAGCCATTGCATTAAGCCGTTGGGTAACGAGTGGATTCCTACGGTGTCACGGAATAACTCAGCAAGACGTAGACTGCATAAAGGTGAGGCAGCATTACTGCAACGGTGTATGCAGGATGATCGCGGTCACCAATGTGTGTCAAGTACAGGGGTATCAGCAAGATATATTAAAGTGTCACAAGATAACCAATGGTTGACAGAATTGGCTAGTCGAAGTACAGGAGCACCATGCATTAATCTTTATGGCGTTCAAAACATTCACAAATATTCCTGCCCTCAC
Source organism: Dicrocoelium dendriticum (assembly GCA_944474145.2). Taxonomy (NCBI): domain Eukaryota; kingdom Metazoa; phylum Platyhelminthes; class Trematoda; order Plagiorchiida; family Dicrocoeliidae; genus Dicrocoelium; species Dicrocoelium dendriticum. The sequence continues at coordinate 65,219,830 of OX104065.1, read as the reverse complement.
GGAGGAGCGTGTAAATCGCTCGTAACACGCAAAGCTTGAACACTAAAAAACGGTTTGCATCCAGTGAAAAGAAAGGCACCACGCATTTCGGGACTGGATTGCCTCCCCAAACAAGGAATCCGGGCGGCGCGTGTCCACTTGCGGTCTAAAAGCCAGGTGTATCTATACGCGGTGCACGTACCTGCAGTGATGCGGGTGATCTGTGCAATGGATCTTTGTATGTGGATACCATTTGGCATTCAGATTTGCATCCCAATCGGTAGACGGATGTGTGCGGGCAGACTGGCAGGCTCGTTCAAAGCTTTGGCGTCGAGTGTGGCTATTGGGTGTCAGTTCGTCATCAGTGCCTACACCCCACAATCTGCAAGCATGTATGCTGTTACTTCTAACTTGACCTCGGGTAGAGCCTCAGCTTCCTGCTTTGGGAGCCATATATGGACCCCGTGGGGAACAATATGTCATACGACTAACAGCGCACTTGAGCTACTGACGACCATGGTCACAAGCACCGAGAGGTCAGGTCAGGTTCCAAGAACGATACAGACCTCCGCCTAACCGGCGTTTTGTTTCGTGCACAGTTAAGGCAACAGGATCCCCCGGTACTTCGACTGCTAACCTGTATACCAAGTCCATGACGGAGTCAGGGAATTTATTAGCAAAGGCGCAAAAAGGGAGGGGTTTGGCCCATTCTTAATCTAGTGCGCAAATCAACGAACTGATGCTGGGGAGCATGCAAAACTAGTTAGAGAACACAGTGTCAAAACAAATTGAAACAGCATCGCAGAAGACGTTCTAGCCGTTCAGGTGGGGGCTAAGAAACTTCATCATCACTAAACACCTATCCGCCGAATGTTTACGGATAACATCAACTAGACCACCCTCAAGCAAATGGGGCTTTTATAGACCAACACAACTTTCAGTGGCACGGATGAAATATTAACTGAATCCGCAAGGCAGTCATAGCTGGGTTGACGTAAAAAGCAACGCCACCTGCGCGATGATCGAAGGTGCAGTCACTCTATCAGTATCATCATTATTCACGTTAGCTAGAGGTGAGAAACCCCTTAGAAACTGTGACGCCATACCTAAAAGGAAAAGAGAACAAAGTGTAACCGAGGCAAGCCAGCTGAGCTACCGGTAACGGATGAGCTCAGGGGTCACCGGGCAATACCAACACCGGCTTGACCACTGCTCGAAGCTGTGTCGCCTCCGGACAGGCGTAATGAGAAAGTGGTGCTGGTGCCAACCGAAGTGGAACGCAAAGTAAGCACAGAGCTCTAGTCGTGCAGGCGGTTCTCTGGTAAGCAGTAGGTATCGATGGTGTTCATAGAGTTGTAGAGAGCGGAAGGGAAAACCCGTGTCCGCTCAATCGCTCCCGTACATTGGCTGGATGGCACATCGTTGCTTAAGTGTGTTCCCCGACGGATGGTTACAGTTGCAGCAAAAGAGCGGAATCCAGGCATGCTCAGCCTGTACTAGTCCAATCGTTCTTTAAAATATTACTCTGTATGGGCACTTACCACAAGTTCAGAGAATTTAACGTTCGGGCAAGCTCTGCCTGTGGACCGATCTGTAGTAATGTGGGTACATTGTGGCATGCCAATCTAAGAGTTGATAGAGGGCGCCAAATGGCAGCCGATAAATTTGGCTTGGCCGCTTGCTCGCACATAAATCTCTTGATAGGGCAGGACTGGCGCTACGTATTCACGTGTGTGTTGAAACTGGAAGGTAAAAGACTATCAACACAAGATGGGGAAGGCCAAGCACTGGGGGTTGAAAACTGGAAGATAAAAGTTAAGCTAGAATGAGACGGTAAAAGTGAAAAACCTAAGAGTGGGGATAAGATAGTAGGTTTGAGCAGTAACGTCCAAAACCCTATCCACCTTGCTCGATGCAGCAAATAGGGCACATTTGATTATCCTCTGCGGTGGCCAGTGGTTCAGGAAAATGTTTGAAATGCGCGGGTAGGGTACCGTCCGGTTGCGCAGGCCGGGACAGGAGAAGGATTAGCGTTCTAAACAACCGCCTTTGGTTCAAAAACTGACTGCAACGCAGCGAGTACAGAGTTGGTCTACAAGGAGTCTGTTTTAAGGAACAAGAAGCCACCTCATTCCAACCAACCACCAGGACGCTGAGTTTGTCTGTCCCCTAACCGTTGACCCATAGAACATGCTTGACTATGAAGGTGCAAAATCACCACCCAGCTTAGCTCAATGGATGGTTGAAACAAGCGAACCATGGCACCACGGTAAGTTCCAGCTCCATTGCGATGGCGAACACACAAAAATAATGCGTAGGCAGATAAACATGCTTCAGTCCGAATAACGTCGGTGGACCTAGAAAGTAAAAAAGTAAATCTCCAGCTGTACTCCGTAACGGCGCTTTGCTGCCACGCGGCCACCAGCGGTCGCGCGTGTGCTAAATATACCGCAAGGAAGCCCGCCCCTACGCGGATCGGTTGACAGCCGTGCAACAGTGAATGCAAGAAGGTTTGCACCGCAGTTGTCAACAAAGGCGTTGACTTGGCTGAGCTTCCTTCGTGGGGTACGCGAATTATTGAAGACTACCGGTATGTATCTGATATCGTGAGCTCGGGATCGTGAGCCATCGGAACCGGTTCTGGCATGGAGGCATTGCACCCAAAAACCAACTATGTGATCGTTTCTCCTGCTTCACGGCGGCCTTCAACATCGCACAGCCACCCGCAATTTCAACGTCTCCGTCAAAGCGATATTTAAGTGCAAGATGACGCCAGCGCCTTTTAGCTATTAGGCAAAACGCAGAAGAGCTTGGCGTACCTCTGGAGCGAACCGTGCAACACGCAACAGCCTTCTCAGTCGATAAGACAGAGAGGTTGCTGAGTTTTCGCACAGTGCCGCCGGAAAAGTCCAGCAGTAAAGTTTGTTAACGTATATGTTAAAGAATTGAAGATCATCTGGCATACGCTCCTTTGGAACAGCATGATGTATTGGCGATAATGAAAATACCACTGCAATTAGTATGCGAGTTACAGAAAAACGAATTACTTATCAAACGCTCTGTTGACGTTGGCGGGCTCGGATTAGCGTCCAATATTTTAGACCCCAACGTCGTAAACGATTCCACTTTGGATGACACAGCTGCGGTAGAAATGGACGGGATGGGGATACGGCACCTGACGGACGTGGTAAGCCGCCTTGGGTTTTGCCACTTTCTACCTCTCTTCCCCTTAATTTGACAAGTGCAGGAGACCGATTGTCTCCTTGGCTAACGGAGGAAGCAAACAGGGTATCTAAGTTTCCTTTCATACAGGGTTGCTACTAAGTCGTGTACTGATGGTAGACGACGGGTCCGGCAAATGGTATATTCCACTTCCTCCTGACGGAGACGTAATTGGTCCAGAAAGTTAACGAAGCAACCAATTTTCCGTCCAGTGAACGCAGTAGACATCAAACTTTGCAGAGACATCGGACTGCCAGTTACTGGCGTATAAGCCTTAATGTTACGCACACAGCACGCAACACAACTGTGCGGTATGCCCTCGCGAATAGCCCTGGATGCTTACTGCTTCAGGTGCAAACCAGTGCAGTCAACTAGGAACCAATGGCAACATATACCGCATTGCCGACCGTCGGTCAAGTCCGTATCCGCTTTGAGGTATTCGGCTTTGCCATATATAATAAACCGGTCGTCGGAAGGACACGTAGAACTAGGACAGCATTCAACCATCTCAACGAAAGAGCTAGATAATCAGTTAAACGTAACAGATAAGCAACAGTTGTGAACCGGTTTACGGTGCCCAGGTATGCACTTGACTAGAGGACCAGTCGGAAATACCAAGTGTCTACGTATGTATTGAAACGGACTCACCATTTCGTAACAAGCGATTTAATGTCAACGTGAACTCCAAGCATGTGACGATAGATTCCTTGCGAAACAGCAGAAACGCAACAACCAAGAAACAAAGGGCACGCAAACAAGTTCCACGTAAATGATAAACTCACAAGGGGTCAAAGTAAGTGCGGTTTCGCAAATAAGTAATGGCCCGCAAGTGGCGGGTAACTGGTTAAGGTCCAGTGACGGCAGGTCGAATAACCATCCGAGGCTTTAAAAACCTCAAATTTTCAGGACAGAGGATCCAGGGACGAAATACGCTTTAGCCCAACTATCATCCCGTTTTGCCTTCCAATAAGCGAGAAGAGCTCCCAGAGCTTCGACAAGATAATCAATTCTTGCCTTTATGCGAGAAAAGAAAGAAGAGAAAAAGGACAATGCATATTCATGTATTTGCGTATGCTTCTTTCAAGTGGTTACAGGCTGAAGGCAGCATGCACAAGTAAACGGTGGACATGGCCAACCACAGACTTTTCAGGCCTCGTTTATTGTCCTCCACTGTTTGCGGAAAACACCTCAAATACAGGATGCTAACGACGCTTTTTCAACGCGGCTCAGCGACGAGAATACGGAAGCGTTTGATGATATGTCAAACAACTCTCGTCATGATGACAGCGATCCTAACACTTCTGTAAACGTGTTAAATTTTTACCCTGCCCGTAAAGAAGGTAGCTACGCGTCAATTTTGAGGGCAAAGATAGTCCATACTTGCTGCTTGTATAATTAAGTCCCAGCTGCTAGTTACAATTTCTGCACATGCTCCTCCATGTCAACAAATTTCAGGGAAAAAGAACGCAACCAACGCTAAAACGTAGCCATATCGTCCGCCAGGATTACCGCATCTAATATAGCGCCACAGCGATTTAGTGCCTATTGTTATCCACTTAAAAACCGGCTTAGTTATATGGGTCTTCCGTGTACATCATCACTTAGACTTATTTGTCCTGTACATCCTCCTGTTGTACAGTTTTACCTTCGCTGTCAACCTAACCAACTTTTAGCCTAGCGTACCATAGAACCCTTACCACATTATGCCCATAACAGATTGGTTAGGATCCCGGTCCGGTGAAAAGTCAACATGTGAGCTTTTGTTCTGTAGTTCTGTAGTGTTTTTTGATTTCCTATTCTCTATTCCCTCTTTGCTTGTGTTTTTTAGCTGCAAACATTTTCGGTCCATGCATGGGGTCACCCTATGTCGTCCATATTTCTGCAGTTGTATGTAGACCGCAAGATGTAACTGCTAGTTGATTGGAAATTCGCTTATCAGTCTATATTAATACTGCAACTGATAGCTACAAGAGGACATAACAGACACTAACAACCCACAACCACTCCTCTCTTGACGGTGTGCTCAGGAAGCAAGTTACAAAGCCCAATACCCCGTTGCGACAAGGGAGTTTCCGTTCTTACCCAGCAGAAAAATAGCTTTCGCAGCAAAACTGTGTTCTTGGAGACCACTCATAGTGACGTGACTACATAGCTGCGGAAAATATGAAAAGATGGTACTGGGTACAGTGTTATAGTGCTCAGGAATTTACCCCAATGTTCTGGATACGTTGGATATGGTAAGCCCCCAGCGAGACACGGTGGATAAGCTTTGGGCGTTCAGTAAATAATCCGTTCCAGCCAACGGACAACAATCTTCTATTTGCACATTGCCGACGATATCAAATACTCAAGCATGGCACAACAAAATTACAAGCACAAACTACACAGCTACAAACACACACAATGGCATACGTATGTACTTCACTACACAAACGTGCACGGTTATGGCAAACATATCGGATCTTTCACATTCTCGATCACGCAGTAGTACGCTAACATGATCATGCCTGTAAAGGCGTGCCCAGTCTTGTCGAGAATAATAAAAGTTAGTAAAACTTTGTTTTAATGTTTTATTCCCGACGGCGCCGAGCATGCCTAAAAACTGCCCATATTAACGCGTTACTTCTATGTATGCATAGGCAAGCAACCATTTTGCGTAAAGTTTTTACAGTTGTGCTGAAACTGCGGTGGTGTGGCGTGCATCCGCCAACATAACGTGGGATAAAATTATACCTTCGTTTGCCGGACGTCCGTGCATGTAGTAAGAATCTACAAGATGGCAAGAAGCAGTGAGTTTATTTAGTGGCGAGTCATATCCGCAACGTCCCAGGGTTCTTAAGAAACATGTGTCACCTTTGGCAGAAAAAAGTTGCCAGGCAAACAGCCACCACTTCCTGGAACACCATTCACTGAAACAGGATTAACCCGGATCACCAAGCTGGCACCACTTATAGCTTGTTCGGCTAGCCGTTGTGGTCGTACAGAACCCGCGAAATGAAGCTTTAAAAATATGGTCTGTTAGGAATCCGAGCGGGCTGCAAATGTATTAAGTCCTATGCATCTCCTACCAGCAGCTTCCTATCAACAATGGCGGGGCTGTATGCCGCTGCTTAGATGACTCAATGAAAATATTACACACAGCAAGAGACGTAAAACGTTGACCGCTGGAACGTACTAAAAGTCTCATGTTTAAGGAAAAGTGACAGTCTTAGTAACCGACAAGATTACATGTTTTAATGGCAAAACGGCTTGTATGGTACGTGAACCATGCGTAACTAGAGACGGCACGAACGGTAACAGAAGCCAAAAGCCAAGCAGTCCCAGGCAAAATTCTCAAGCAATGGTGACTGAGGTCCTGCTCTCGCACGCCAACGCCGCGAAACATTAAGCGACCTCGATGTAAAGGGACGACACAAATGCAGTGCAAGCGAAAAAGTCGTAAGGTACGGATCAGTGAAAACGCTTACTTCATATCCTTGCGATCAATGTGATGCTGGTGCGTAGCATACCAACACGGTTGTTCAGGTTGAATAGCACAGGAAATGGTTATAAGGAAATCTGAGAGTGTATGCCTAACCTTAAATAGCGGCATAATTGCGAGTACTTTTAATGTCCGAGGGTATACCTGACCTCTCCCATCACGTGTGATCCCGATGATGAAGTGGGCATCCGTTTCATACCCGTCACCCATGGGAGCCGTTGCAAGGGAATTAGCAGGTCAACCTAAAAAAGCGGCACCACACGCGTGGTTAAAAATGTAAGGGAAGAGGAAGACATAGGAACACTGATGACAGGTTAAGTGCTTCTTTACGACGCGCACAACTAATGATACCAACGGCCGCAGTCGGAACACAAGTCACAGTCAATTAACTGCGAGACCCGTGCCTCGCAGTATGCTTGCACACACAAAGCACAAATGTCACTGTCGCAACCGGCTGAGTTTGCATAGCAACGCCGCTACATTGGTTGATCATACACACTGGCGGTTGTCGTGCGCAAATGTCTAAAACGAAATAGCTTGCGTTCTTCCCCTGACCGAACGAAACACCTGGCATTGGTTCCAGGTGTTGCTTACACCTACTGGCTTCCCTGGTAGGTTCAGCGATGTCTTCAGCTGATTTACTTTAATCCAGCTGCCCTGCAGCCAAGTTTTTGTACTAAAGGCTTTGATTGAGAACCTGTCATTGTTCTCATACTAAAGCCTAGACAAAATCACTGTAGGCTGCCCAAGCAATACTATGTATCTTTCCCTTCTCAATTTCTTCATGCTGTGGCCGCCGCCGAGTAATTAACGGTTCTCTACCTGCTGCATCAAGAGTGGTGGATAGGGTATAGTCGCTACTGCTCAAGCCTACCATCCTTTTGTTCCCTACTTACGGTTTCTCACCGTTAACGTCCATTTCCCGCTTCAATTTCATCCCCTGTCTTTAAACACCAAGTTTTGACTTACCCCCAGTTTCTCTGAGAGACCTTTTCCTACTAGTTTTAACTAACATTTGAACACGGATCGTCATTCCTGTCCTGCCGAAAAGCCCATGTACAAGCAAACGGCGTACTCCAGGTCCTGGGATTCTATTTATTGCCCGTGCTCCTCCTTCAGTTTGGCACGCCTCAATGCGCGCATATTACTGCAGATCAGTCAACGTGCAGCACTTGCCCGGACACTAAAGACCAGCTCGATCTAATTCTGCTGCTTATCGCAGACCGGCCAGCAAGGCACAAGCTCTGCGCTCACGTTGCACTCCCCTTCAATTAACACTAGCAGCACTTGCTTATTGCGCCTATTTGGTGCCGCTGCATCTTCGTGCACCGGCCATGCCAGTGTTGGTATTAACCCTGGTCTTCGGGCTGAAGCTGCCTTGGTTGACTGGATCCAAACCAGTAGCCGGTTTTGTGTGGTACGATTGGCTGGCTCATGCAAAGCACTTAATTCGCGCGGGACTAACAGGTGTCTATTTGTCATCGCTGCCTATGGGCCCACAAACACTAGCAATGCTTCAGTAACCACGACTTCTATCGCCAACTGAACGAGCTCGTTCGCCGCACATGATACACAGACACTACAGTGCTTGCTGAGAATCTGAACGCTCAACTTGGAATATTGTCCAATAATGAACTGCATCTGGGCGGCCAACGTAGTGTAGGCTGCCGTAATGATGGCGTTGCTCAGTTACTTCATTTGTTTGAAGATGCTCGCTCATTTGTTTCGAGCTTTACTTTTTGAGATAGCACTCGCCGGATGGTGTCATGGCCCTTAAGAGCTTTGAACCAGCTATGTAAGCAAATCGGTCATCTTGCAAACAGTAACCGCTGGGGTGGCTGCGTCCATAACTGATGTTCGAATTGGTGTGCTTGTGGACGCAGTCCATTCACTTGTATTTGCTGTTGTACGGATGTGTTTCGGCAGACGCCCACGACTACGCTCTGAGTGCATTGACACCAGCCAACCGATTTATTAAGCTGCTGTGAACGCCTATAAATTTTACTAATTTGTATATTGTGTACGCACTCACTGGATGCAGTTATAGCGCGCTGACTTCATGCATATCCGACCTTGCTAGTTTTAGGAAACTACTCAGTTGTAAGTCTCATCGCCTTCCTGGTCATTGGGTCACTTCGCAATCACTGGTACATATCGATGATCTTGGGCAGCGATTGGCTGGAAGTAAACCTAATGCGACGCGCAGAACCTTTCGGGCAAACTCCGTGCTAGTTTTCACATAGTGCAACAGATTTTATAATGAAGACTGCACTTTGTAACCTCGTGATTTTTGAGCTAAAACTGGAAACCTGACGCATGGGACCAGAGGTTATTGGAAAATATGTGACGTTAGTGGACTGCTTGGAAAGTTGGGCTGAGCACTTTAAAAACCATTTATCCAGTCGGAATTGTTAGGTATCTTGTTGGCTCGTAACAGCCCTGCTCTGCGGGCGATGTTTGCATCCACCCTTGTGCTCAGAATTTAAAGGTGAAATTGGAAATCCGAAATAAGTAAAGCCGCTTTTTACTGCTTGGCTGTTTCTAGGCATCTGCGATCGTACTATACAAAATATACTGTCCTATTCCTTATCCTGACTAAACTTCTAAAAGTTTGCAAAATACTTGACCCTGCGCAGCATATGCCGTGCAACCCTAATACTGACATATCAAATTTCGTCACTTGATTTCTCCCACAATTTTAACGTATGCCTACATTGTCCACTCGTCCGTCCATAATCCTTAACTCTCTTCTAGTTTTTAAGCTTATATGATTTGTAAGCGCAATGAAGCATCCTAGCCTCTCCTTTCAAGAGGACAAGTTTTCAAATGCACGCCACAAAGTTTTCTTCACTTGTAAAAGATTATATGGGCAGCGCAAGCAGCTCCGGCTAAGTCTACCTTAGCACTATTGCCTTAGTACCCTTACATGACCGCAGTATTTTCAAGCCATTGCACTCCCGCCTCATATCTTGCGACCTCCTCAGTAACCTTAATGTATGCATGCTTTATGCCTGTTTGCTCTCCTTCCTTGTTTTAACCTTTATTTAGCGCACTTTTACAGTCATTCACAGTACATCAGGTCAGCGCGCAGCCGCTCTTTGCTAGCTGCTGAGTTATCCCTTACTGGCTGAAACGTTTGTGACTTCTGCTCATGTAAGAGTCCAGCTCTCTCACTGGCTTCGCCCGTAACAGCCTGCCTCAGCACCCCTGAAGTTTTTGAAGTTCTACGAGCCGCTGCGCTTTAGCCTCGTATGCGCTGACTTATTTGACCACCTTAATGCGTGTGCGCGCCTCCTATTCTCTGTTCTTTAAGCATGAAAAGCTTCTCAGCACTTTGCTGTCAAGCATGCATAACTCAAGTGTTTTGCGCACAGCCGTCTCTTAACCTCTCCTTTCTGGAAGTTCATTTATCCATTACGCACCGCAATGTCTGTGACGCCTGCTTAAGTAGAAGTCCAGCTCGTTTACTGGCTTTTCCGGATCAGTCTACCTTAGCCCTATTTCAGTAGCAATCTAACATGACTTTAATAGCTACGCGCCTCCAAATAATCCTGCAACCTCCTCATTTACCTTAATGTATGTATGCGTTCTGTCTGTTTGCTTTCCATCATTCATTTAACCTTTAGCTGCTTCTTTCTGGCAAGCGTTCTTATTTCAACAAATCAGCGCAAGCCGTTCCTTAGCTTTTCTATCCCAGATGTTCAGCTATCTGTCACTGGTGTTAACTTGTTCGTCGTTACAGCTTGCAAGCATCTAGCTCTCGGACAAGCTACCCTGGCTACGTCCACTGTAATATTAGCTCAACACATGGAGTACATACGCGTCACCGCACTTCCGTCTCACCTGATGTGGCCTCCTCAGTACCCTAAATGTATGCTTGCATTTTTCCTAGTTGCTGCCCATTTTTCTTTCAAGCATTTTTGCTCCCTTTTAGCGATCTACCCTATCCCTTCAGGTCAGCGCAAGCCGCACCTTAGCCCTTTCTTTCTTGATGTTTGGTCTTCATTTACTCTCTGCAACGTCGTCAAGCTCGCTCATGTAGGAGTCCAGCTCTTAAAATTGCATTTCCTTGCGCAACCTACCTTCGCCCCTACCTTGATTTGGGTATCTACGCGCTGCTATGCTTTGAATTATTTGCTGGATCGTCCTCAGAAACGGTATTGTTTATTGCATTTTTATCTAGCTGCCTTGTCTTCAATTAACTATGTTTAGCACTTTTTCGCTGACAACATTATTCTATCCGGTTATCGCTAAACCGCTCCGTAGTTTTCCTTTCTAAACGTTCCTTTTTTACTCAATGCTTCGTTTACGACGCTTGCTCATATATGCTTCCAGCTATCTGGCTAGCTTTCTTGGGTCAGCATACATTAGTTCCATACCATCAGCATCTTAGATTCACTTGTATCTGCGCGACGTTGCACATTATCTTATACGTCTCGACGTGGTCAGCAACGCCTATACATATTTTTGTTCCGCATATTTGCGTTACTTTCATTGATCTACTTTTAGCTTTGTCGCTTGGGCAATCTTTTTTAATTAGTCAGCGCAGCTGCGTAGTAAGCACTCCTTTTTAGTTGTTTGGTTTTTACCTCGAATCCACGTATACAAACCTTGCTTAGGTAGCAGTCCAGGTCTCTAGGTCAGCCGTATCACTATTCTCCTAGAACCCTCATGTCGTCTTGAGGACTGTATCCTTGGAACATTTTTAAGTTGCGCTTGAGTCTTATCATTTTGCCGTTTTACTACCAATTGACTTTTGATTATTTCTTCTGGCCAACCATTCATACCTTTACTTACTTATTCTGCGCTCCCTATCGAATTAGGCTAGTCGCCTGTTTTTCTCGGCATTTACTCGTCACTAGTCTTCTAACTCTTTTCTCCATGTTCACTTACTTGTTGCATCATAGTAAACCGACACTTGCTTACTGGCAAAACGTCTTGTTCTCTAAGTAGTTAGTGGCAATCTACCTCTACGGCCATTGCTTTTCGTAGCACGTCCAAAAGGCACTTCCAGCATAAATATGGTAACAAATGTTACGTCATTTGTCTTAACTCTGACTGCTATAGCATACGGCTTTAACGCTGTTTAATTGCACGCCTGTTCTTTGCGGCCTTCTTTTGCTTGTTCCTTGCTTTATCAATTTTACGAGGTCCAAAACTTATTGGGGATTTGTGATTGGAATAAGGAACAGCGCGTTTGCGCTAAACGGACGCAGGAACTGACAAGGACCTACATGCTGCATGGCTGTACCCAAAAGGGAGTTAAATTCATACACCACCACGAGTATTATCCAGTGTAGATAACTAGTCACCATGTATTCACACCTCCGGAATGCATAAAGAAAGTAAAAGATCTATGGCATTTCCGAGTCAAGTTAGTTAACCGAGGAAACGAATTTGTTCGTAAGCACTTTTAAGTTGGTTTGTAAGCATTTTTAACTTGGTTCATAAGCGTTTTCAAGTTGGTGCGTTTCAAACTTTGGCTAACGTGCACCCACGCACTGACGTGTAGCTTCCTCATTGGTCAGACACAATCGGCCAACAGGATGCCGTGTGTCACTACAGAGAAGTTGTTCTCAAATTTTTCGGCAGGTGCACCCTTTTGTAGCGTAACCTAGTACGACGGACCCCTGATCTTTCCTCATCTACAGAACTAGGCTTTAATAACAAGCATGAGGTGCTGTTCACAGCTGAAAACTGAATGTTCACAGTTGTCCATTTATGTTGGTAGGAGTGAGGGCTGTTGAACTTACATGCAAATGCAAGTACATAAAGGCCAAATATCTTGGATAAAATTTATTCCTACATGCAGCCCTGACTTGTTTGATGCTACGTGTTATTAAGGAAAGCTATAACCTATTACCACGTACCGCTTCAGGTTAGTTTCTGTACATTGTTGTATAGATATAATGCGAGAAAGCAATCTCACACAGCCAAGTTGCGGCAAATGGCAGATGCACGGCTATAGCTGTCTACCATGACAAGGTACCCATCGTTCGGTTTGCATCAGAACCCACAGAGACAGTCTGTGAAAAGCTTTTTGAACGGAAGTCTTAGGTCATCACCATGCATTTTGGATGCATGGCCGTATGTCTTTCTCGGTTTTGCTGTCAGCGCATTACAATAACTAGCTATGTAAGGTGCTTCCGTAGATATTTTACAGCCTGCGGCGCGTAAAGCATGTAGGTTTGGGTGTTGAATATTCCATCTCACATGCGCTTTAAGTACCTTATTTTGCCTTTACAATCCGTATGAATTATTCAGAATGACGCTTCATTTAATAGGCACCACGTTTAGAAGAACTTTGTTATGCACTTCACCTTGTGGACAATTATTGGACTCTATAACCGCAAAACAAAGATAAATATTGTTGTATTGCCGCCATTGCTCACCCGGTACATAGGATTCGGTTTGCACAGACTTGCATTGCATTACATCACATCTTTCTTGTGTTTAGAATCGAGGTATTTCAGTGCCTATCGCATGGCGCTGGCTTCTTATTTGCTCGTGATGTCACATTTGTCGACCCACCTGAAGTGTATTTACCTGAGATGCCATAAGTCTCCATCAGGAAGACCTCAGTACACTTGATTCCTGGTGCCACTTGTGGCCGCTGTCATTCACTGTAGACAAGTGTAATGGCTTTTCGTATATACGTTCAGTACCGCCAAACTGTTTAGCACACGCATCTCACAATAAGGACAGTTCGCAATCTAGGTGTTTGAAATTCTGTCAGCTTTAATATTTCTGCAAACTTTTACTTCCGAGGGTTAAAGGTAATGAAGACCAGCACATATACATGTAACCACTTTCATCTCAAGGTTTCTAGAATCTAGCTATATAAAGCATATGTACTACCAATCAATAAAAGGGTTCAATGGTCCAATAAAAGCTTAGAAAGTCAGACGACCATGCTATCGAGAGGATCCAGCGACAGATCACAAAAATTTATGCGCTTATTCCTCAACTTGACATATTGAGCGCGCTGCGTCCAACTAGTACTTGACCCAGTCTGGCTTCCGCGGTCGAAGTTGAACCCGCGCCTTCTATTTAAAATTATAAACCATCATTCGCAGAGTGCGGAAATGGTAGTTCACGTGTCTGAGAACAACGAGTATCGTATTCGCAACAAGGAATCGAATGTCACCGTTCCGATGTGCACTGCAACATAGTAAACGTTTATTTCTGGTCCATTATTCTAAGATATGGAACAAATAACCAAAAGACATCAGGACATGTTGTTCAAGCTTGTGATAACTAGGCATTTCTCCATTCAAAACACCGTTACTATATTTAATGCATCTCATTCCTGGATGATGCACTTGAAAACGGTATTCATGGTGCTTGACAACTATTCCGTATAAACCTTGAGTGTAGACTAAATACTCACCCGCATAATACGTCCTGGCGCACAGCCACATATTTTTCCCGCCATTGCCTGTATCACTTGTTTGTAAACTACAGTGCTGCATTTCATGTTAAAAAGTTCAGCATAGGTTTTGCGTTAATTGTGCAACTCGTACACACATAAAATTCATGCTCACAGTCATTCAAGCTAGCTAAATGAGAGCGCGAAACGGTTAGTGTAGTACCGTTGTTGGTTCTATCCCTTCCGTTGAACGGCTTTTCGTATTGGCAAATAAAATGCAAAGTATCTGTTTAGTTTTTATGTAAATAAATTGTTTTTCTGTCCGTTAATCACTGCATTTTCCACAAACGTTCGCGTTACTCATTCATATTGAATACAGATTTCAGAAATTGATTACAAAGCACGCTGTAAGACGGATCGATTCTAAATGGGAACTCATCCCGCCTGTCGGGAAATACACACATTTATGTAATTAAGTCAAAATTTTACAACCATCCTGAAAGCTTGGTTCATTTGTTGGACTATAAAAATGCCCTTCGACCCTCACCTACTCTATCCGGCCAAAAAGCTATAATATAATCACACCCATTTGACAGTTCCGGATAACTCCGCGTTTCTATTGCTGTCAGTGGCGAATCATGCAACCAAGATACCACCTACACCAGTTATCTCCGAACTGATATGTGACTTGGAACTTCTCGTAATGGGAGTCAGCAGACAGCGCTGCACGCTGATTCTCCTTACGGTGGAGTTCTTAATTGGTACTGATTACCAGCAGGTGTTCGGACCCAGAGAAGCATACGAAACGATGATATTCGGTCTAGTGATGTTGATTCCCATCTAATGCCAACAATGAATTCCAGTTTAAGCTTATTTCCAGCTCCCTTAGCGAAAGCAACGCGACCATTTGGTGTGCAATTGCATGCAATGATCCATCTTCGGACCATTATAACCATATTTAGGGTTAAAAAGGAGCAAAGTAGACTGAGTTAATAAAGGTTACGTACGAGAAAAAGAGTAAGAAGTTAATTAATGGCTATGGAGTTAGCCCTAAGGCCTTTGACCTAAGTAGCCTCCGATTTTGCGGGCCAAGGCAGCTGACGGGTCCGGATTAGCAGCATTTGTGAGCATAGGGACCGTTGAATTGAGCGAATGCAACTAGCTTGGCCATCGCAAGTATAGGAAGACATATACCTTGCTGCCAGTGTGGTTGAACCTCGTATACTGTTCTGAAGGCAGATATGAATCCTTTTGATGCGCACTGTCGACAACGTGAGCCATAATGTGGCTGTCAACGGCTCCAGGGTCACATTACTTCAACCAACATGAGCAGTCTTTATTCACGCCTTTGGACAAGAGCCGCGCCACAAGACCGATATACGTTGCTTGACCTACGCTCTCCAGTTGATAAACAATTATGGAGGCAGTAGGCAGGGCTGCTTATATTTGTTTCGTGGACCATCGTGTGGTTCAGTCGCGTCATGCTTGCCCTAACTAACGTCTGCCAACGCGCTTTACTCAGCTGGACTGCGTGAATCGAGGCTAACTATCGACCCTTCACCTTACTTCAAGCGGTCGTGAATGTCACAACA
This sequence comes from Dicrocoelium dendriticum, assembly GCA_944474145.2. Taxonomy (NCBI): domain Eukaryota; kingdom Metazoa; phylum Platyhelminthes; class Trematoda; order Plagiorchiida; family Dicrocoeliidae; genus Dicrocoelium; species Dicrocoelium dendriticum. The sequence goes on along the minus strand of OX104065.1, from coordinate 65,204,187 downwards.
CGGCGCATCAGTGCACTGGTTCAGCAGCACCCTAGGTCCCATACACGACGTGCGTCTATAGCACTCGCTCACCACTGCATAGCCAAGTTGATTCATGTCGCTTTGTTAAGGTGAAGATAGGTCTCGGTTGTCCATAAGTTAAGGCACTACTAAGCCTCAATATTTTGACTTTGTGACTCCCCTACGATATTCGGCTTGAATGCGCACACTGGTAATCTAGGTAGGCGAAGGACAGCCGTAGTATGGGCCTAATACTTCGCTGAGATGTGCGCTACACTGTTCCCATTAGGCTTGTTTGGGTGGCATCCACTCAGGCCCCACGCGCTATCGATACACATGTCCACAGCCGAATTCCTAAGTGCCGGGCGTGTGGGCGAGGTGATCAGACACGAGCATGGCCACAATCATGGGACAAAGTAAGTCGCAACAAGACAAGCCAATTCACTACACCGAGTGGGGTCAAATGAATGGAGGACTTGATGTTTTGGTTAAATAGCGGTGCTGACCTATTTTCCGAAATCGTTCTGGCAGGCTCCTTGTGCCAACAACAAGTGACACGTAGAGGTCCGCATGTGCGTCACTTGTTCGAAGTGAGGAACAGGATACTACCAGTTTTGGAAGAAAGAAACGACTGGAAGCACCTCGCCAATTTACTTCACGTGACACTGAACACTTGCCGCAATTGGATAAAAGTGCTGTAGTCAACCAAACCAAGAGATCAACACGTGCGTGCTCGTCGCAGAGCCATGGAAGAGTGCCACCTTGACTCACTGGTTGAGTGGGTGTCGGCGGAACCCAACATAGCCCATGGAAAACTCCGCTTGCGCTTGAAAGCTGCGTTCGAATTTGTGGTTTGTACCAGTACTGTCGCCGGGTACCTCGACGGACAATTGCTAACGATGAAGGAGTTACATACAATTCCTGAAGCCATGAACACGCGGGTGAACAAAGAGCGACGGAAATATTTCGCCCTGCAGCTATTACATCTTCAAGCGGAAGAAAGGGAACTGATGTGGATCGACGAGACGAATTCGAATCTCTTTTGCGCACGAACACGGGCCGCTCACCACTTGGGAGCCAAGCACAGTGTACTGTGGCAAACAGTCGCGGCCAAAGGGTGCACCTTGTCGGAGCCACGACAAAGGACGCATTGATATCGTTTTTCGTTTTACGTGGAAGCTACAATAAACAAAGTTCTGTGCGGTCGTTGCGACAGTTGCTAAATGCACAACATTCGATTGTTATCGAGCGGTGTCTGCTGATTTGTGACAACGCGCCGTGCCACACAGATTCGAAAAACTTGTTCCAGGAAAAACATTACTGAGCAGGGAGGATGTTACGATTATTCCCATACTCTCCGGCACTGAACCCTATCGGGGATCCGGGTTGTAATCAAAAACTACGTCAAGCAAGCGAAGAGGAACAGGTATAAAGAAATGTTCCGAGGGGATCCTGATGGTGTTCTCAGCCAAAGCCGGTGGAGCATCAGATTTATGGAGCAGGTGGTGTCAAAGGTACGATCACGTGTAACCCCGCGCCACTGCGAGAACATGGTTTAGCACGTGCTAGTGAAGTACGGACGTGCTATTCCCAAGTCCGACTTTTAACCAATTTTCATCTGATTGATATAGAAGTTTATACATAGAAATGGTGTTTCCTCTTTTCATCGCTGAGTAGTTGCGTGGAATACTACATGCCCCAATTGTAATATGCAGGTTTGCGATAGTGGAACACACTGGCGCCCGTTTAGAAAGGAGTGTGCAACGTCGTTCAGCGTACCAGCTTTCGTAGATGTGCCGTGAAATAAAGTATTGCGATATGCTTTAGTAATAACACAAAAGCAGCGATGTGGTTCATCGGAATTGCTGGCTTATTTCTCGTCTTAGATTTCACAGCGGTTAGCGTATGCGTTACGGACGTATCGGGGATCGGGTGTGTGTTGTTCTGCAGGGCAGTGATGTAGCACGCTTGATGATGATGGGTGTCGGATAATCGTTTGCACGAGGAAAGGAGCGCAGTTGGATGGACATCGCCCCACTACATCCCTTATGGTTGATGCGGCGCGCAGGATACGCTAAGGATAATCGGGCAAAGGTTTCCGGTGTGGGGTTGGTACCAGTTCAGAATTGCCTAGCTAGTGCCTAGAACCTGCTTATTAACAAAGCTGAGGGCAGCGGTGTCAAGCGGAAGATATGTGGAGAATTGCGCGTACTCGCTAGGGTAGCATTCATAGCCTCCCTACATATGTGTGGCTGCAAGGAGAGGAATGGTTCCAACAACATACAGCCTCAGTACCGCAGGTTATGGCCCTAAGTGGAGCTAGTTTGTTTGGCTGCAAATCACTAGATGTTGGTCAAGTGGCGTCCTTACATCACTGATGACGCAGCATAAGTTGACTTCCGCTGTCCGAATGACATAACATGGCAGATGATAATCATTCCAGCGGTTTAGTTACCCTTCAATTACCTGAAACAAAACGTGATCCGGTGGCACTTAGCCATAAATCTATCCTAATATAAACAATCAGTAGTGAAAACAGCCCGGGGAACCAGGAGACAGGTAACAAATCCCTAAAATGGTTCCGCGCTAGAGCCGAACGCAATGCCCGTACCTCGGAATGCCGTAAGAAACATAGGCTGCGCCCAACCCTATACACGTCAACGTCCCCGCTAACTAGCAAGCAGTCCAGTGCGTAAGCTGCGACTGATTTCAAACGCCTTGTGACCACGGTGATGCACGTTGCACCAACTGCCATGTAAAGCAACGTTTTGGAACACAATTAAGGCACCATGGGCAGTGCACCGAAAGAAAATTGTCACGAGTGCGATACCTTTTGTTTTGCAGTAGGACAGTTTGTTACAACCTCCACGTTGAGCAGTGTCTTCATGTCCTCCGATTTCTTGCATAACGGTCGACGTAGAGTCTTTGGAAGAATATTATTGCTTGCTGGTGTCCCATGGCATCCGACATTAAACACATTGTCCACATGAATCATGACAGCGCGGTCCAATGATTTTGTCAAGGACAAATCCTTTCGGTTACTGACCATACTTGTGTGCAATCAATAGAGCAGGGAAGCGTGCGAAGCGGACAAATTACTTCACTCAGTTCTCGAGTATTATTAAGGCCCGGGGATTGCCCACAGCCGCTTGTTTATGTAGCTTGCTCATGTATTGAATGACATAGGTAGCCATCTCTGACCTCTCAAAAACGCCACCAAAGCCTTTGTTGTTCTTGACTCTTTCGGACTGGCTGACTATGAGCTAATCGGGATAAAAGTTAGTCGGAGCGAGGGCGCAAAATCGATAAAGCGTCACGAGCGCGGCCCATGCCGCTGGGAAATTAAGCGGTGCGACGAACCAGACAGTGGGCATTTAGAATGTGAAAATGTAGCATATTTATGAGAAAAGAATTGGTATTTTGTATAACTGGTCAATAAAGCGGGGTGGGCTATGAACCGGGTGGGCAATAAAGCCAGGTCCGTTGTATAACACATGTGTCTGTTTGAGGAGAGACAGTAATCAGCACAGCACAGATGTCCCGAACCGTAGGATTCTTCACGGAGGGCCGCGTGCAGATTTAGTGCACCGATAAATTTCGTTCTCACCCCATATACTTACCAGGTTTACAAGCTGAGCTCATACGTCACGCTGATGGGTTAAATATCTCAAGATGGTTACCTGTACCATTTCCGTAGATCCCACTTCCCAGCTGCGTAGTGCAATAATACATCCCTCTCATAGTACATAAACGGATCACCGTTGTAATTGTGCACTAGTGCTTGTGACTTTACCCTAACAAAATACGAGACTTGCCGAGCGCCCTTTTCATTGCCCGTTCTATTATTTCATTCCCTGTATGTGTCCCTCTAACTCAAAATGCAACCAGTTCAATCGTGGCACATGCACTAAGAGTGGCATATTACTGACCGTGTGCAGTTATCAGGGTGCATTTTCACAGTTAGACAATCAAACGGTTAGTCAGTCAGAAGAGTTATTGCGCTGCGGTCCTGGTATCTGCGAGCAGCTGAGCAACACTGGGCATCAATGTCGTGTTAAAGACTTATTTACGGTTCTCCTAGTTGCCACATGGTGGTGCTCAAAGGGACTCAAACGGCACTTTCTGACTATAGCTGAAGCTCTTGCTATCGGATTCATTCAGCCGGAATTATGTAAGCAGCGATCTCTTGTGCTAGAGCTAATGCTGAAATGGGCCTCACGCACTTGGCAGGCTAAAAGCTCACCCGGCCATTGTGACACTTTTGAATCTGTTATTGATTGTTGTACATACTAAGTCCACAGTTTTACTGATTCCCCTATCACTGGAAGTCCTTAATTTTGTACGTAGCTAGCAATAGCTTTTTGCGAGTATTATTTATCTGCTTCATAATTGTAGCGCCTGCTGATATTTATGGAAGAGAAATTTTCTCGCAATTGTTCTCTTTATGTATGAATGGGCATATCTATGAGTATAATAATCTCTGTAGTACTCCTTCTCAAAAAGTGGTCCGCGGATGCCTAGGGGTCCGTGGGCTACTTTCAGGGAACCCGCGTGATCTCTATAAGTGTTACAGAGCTATTACCAAATCATATGGAGGCGATCAGTCTATTTCGCGAATACATGACAAACATGCTGTGAAAATCTTTAAATCAAACCTAACAGTTTACATTATAGCCTTGTGCATTGCCCATGGAAACATACCTCTTCCAACAGGGAAGCTTGCTTTTGCAGAGAGTTAAAATGCGGGCAAAGGAGGCTTTCCAAGTTCAGAAAGTTCTTGTTTTAACTTCACCGTGATGCCGTGGGCAGTGGCCAGGCGCTCGAAGTACGGCCGCTGTTTTCGTTGGACCACCTCATGCACTCAAATATTCTGGATAAGGCTGGGGACTGGTAGGTAATTCAATACGATTTAGGTAGGCTCTTGGACTGGTCAACCGTAAGTTTGTTGCGGATAAATCAGGCAAACGGTTCCTTCCCTGCATTGGAGATGCCAGTTCTCCAAAGCGTTATATAGTTTGTAGAAAATAACTCCATTATATCTCTCCGCAAGTAGATCTAGACTTCGTCCACACCTAAGTTCTTCTCCCTGGGACAGTTGGAGGTAGATTGCTTGTAGAGGGTAAAGTATGCTTAACAAATAGTGGTTATGTCTAGATGTTAGCCACTGCTCGCAAGAGATCACAGCAATATTTATACATATCCATACGCTAGCATTATGGTGCGAACATTGAGTGTAAATGTAACTTCACGAAATTACGAATGCACAGGCTTTTTACGTGTAACGTTTAAGATATTTTACGCACCCCTGTGAAGTTCATCTGACTCCTTCAGACTGCCATTATGCAGCTTGGTTTTGTTAGTGGCAAAATATCACGTATTGATGCCTTTGCATAGCTTTTCTTTGGAAGCAGGCTCTAATTCTCAACGAGGTTAGTTTCGGCACGCTTACACCTCACATTTAATGAGTAGTACGTGCAAAACATTAAGGGCAGCGGAATTAGAAAAACAAGCAAAGGTGAAAAAGTAGTTAAGAACATGCAAATAAAAACAAAACGCATACTTTAAGAGACCACTGAGGCAGCGTACTTAACTAGAAAATGCAACTTAAGGTAAAATCACCAAATATTCTGGTGCTCACGTTGACCTCTGGTGCGTATATCCCAACTAAGTACATATCAGAGCCAAAGCAATACCTCTTCTTAGGCTCGAATATTGTAAAGGAAAACACAATTAGGCTAGCAGAACAAGCTTTGACTGCTGATCTCTAGAAATAAAATCAGTGAGATCCATACAGTACTTTGCGAGTTATTCGCGATTTAACAGCGGTAAATAAATAGCGCCATTGTCTTCTTTCGCTAAAAGTGTTTTCTTGCTGCGCATGCAGATACCAGAAAAAGAAAAGAAAATGTAAAAGGTGGCGAATCCGTAATAGTTCCAAATGGGCACAGCCAGCTTTAATGGTCCCATATATCCCAAAGTGCTTCGCATTAACAGTACGACGTAATTGGCCGAAAAACAAACCTTTTGAACACACCTCGTTTATATAGGCAACCAAGCAATAACGTTTCACGAAACGCTAATAATCCTATGAGACACGATATATGTGCACGAGGCTTCTGGACAATCTATAATCAGCACCTTGTCTGAAGGCCTACGTGTACCAGTTTTAAGGGATACTGTGCCACATAAACCGATCGGAATATGAAGTTCAGTATGTTTAAGCCCCTAGGTGGCTGCAAATTTCTTTCAGGATTTCATTAGCCAACACTACTTTGATAATACAAGGACCTTTAGGATAACGGGATACCGTTGGATCTAAATACACACACGATTTTAGAGAAATATTGCGTTTTATCTTTTGCTTTTTTATATATCCGTAAGGTTATGTGGCATATACCGGTGTGCTAGAGGAGCGTGTCACTAATAACAAAGTAATATCGTAAAACTTAGCAAACTACTGCGGCGTAAAATTTATTTGGGTCTGCTTTGGTAGGCCTCAACAACTCTGGTTCCAGGGGTTACATTTGCGCAAATATGAAGGATTATTGTGCCTCATGTGTCGCTACTCACCGTTGTGCATCCGTGATTTATTTCGAGCTGTTTGGCTCCAAAGTAAACGTCAGAAAGGAGAGTCAGCGGATTAGTCACCGCTCGTATGGTGTTTTAACTGCAGCGATTTTTGTGAAGCTGCTCTCGGCTTTTGTGCGACGCCACTTAGAATAATGCATGCAGCCGCGTCCCCTGCCTCATGTAAGAGACAAGGTGGTGCTGGGGAGGATTGTGAAGTGGATACCAATTAGTGCAAGTTCTACGGGAACAAACGTATCCCGAACCTCTGTTTAGCTTAGGCATGTACTCAATGCACAAACGGAGAATTAGAGGACACTTTATCCTCAAGTACCTTATACCAGCTTTGGATCCAGACGTGTCCCAGCCATTTAGTCTCCCAAGCTGCCTAGTCTCTGAGAACACCCTTTGAAGCTGCACAAACTGCATTGTGACAGGGTATGGAATCACACTAACTTGTCGCGTAGAGTTAGCGGAGGTTGGAACTCGCTTCCGGAGCACACTTTTATTGAATCAATAGCGTAGGGTTTTAAGCGTTAGCTTCCCTTGGACGAGAGTGCCAAACCGTAACTTTCTGCTAAACGGCTTGCGACTTCAAAGTTCTGTTCGCGATTGTTAGATTTCGTCCCATATCTTGTTATTGTGCATCTGTGCGCCACTGCGCTTCTGCTTTATATGCTGCGAGGTCCACAGTAAAATTAAAGTATGCATGCATTCAGACTGTTTGCTATCCTTGCTTCATTTAGAGTTTCGTTAGCTTTCTTCTGGCAATCATCCTGAAATCATCATGTCAGCGCACGCCACTTGTTAGCCTCTCTGTTCTAGACGTTTAACTATCTCTTACCCGTTTTAACTTATCAACTGGTCACCTGCAAGCTTACAGCTCTCGGACTAGCTTTTCTGGCTCTATCCACGGTAGTATTATCCCAGCAACCTAGCATGAGTTGTGTACATACACACCGCCGCGCTTCTGCCTTATATGATGTGACTGCCACAGTAAACTAGTGCGTGCTTTCATTTTGCCTTTATGCCAATATTTCCACATTCAATCTTTGTTAGCTTTCTTCTAACGTCCTTCCTTATTGCATCAAGCCTGCGCACAGCCGTTTCTTACTAGATGCTTATATATCCTCTACACGTCTTTGACACCTACTTTTATTGCAGGTCATCTCGCTAAGTGGCTTCTCCCAAACCAGGATACCTTATTAATATCTTCTTAGCACCCTAGCATGATTTGCTTATCTGCACGTCGCCGCGTCTTAGCTTCTTATGTTCTTAACTATTTAACAACCATTTTGTATGCTTGTGCTCTGCCCGTTCACTGTCCTTTCATCATGAAACTTCTTAGCTCACTGCAGTCAAACAAACACCACCCATGTGGTCTGCTCACAGCCGCACATCAGCCTCTACTTTTTAGTCGTTCATTTATCCAATACTCACTGCAATGTCTATTACACCTACTTATACTGTAGTCCAGCACTCTCAGTGGCTGCTTCCAGCTCAGGCCACCTTAGTAATATTCCCTTAGCACTATAGCATGTTTTGCTTAGCTGCACGACGTTGCGCCTTAGCCTCATATGCGCAGAACTATTTAATAACTTTAAGGTATGTTTGCGCATAGCCCGTTTGTTGTCCCTTCCTCATGAAACCTTTGTGAGCTCTCTTCGGTCCAGTAAACATAACTCAAGTGGTCTGCGCACAACCCCACCTTTCTAAACTATAATTTTTCCGTTGCGCGCTTCCATGTCTGTGAAACCTGCCCATGTAGGAGTCTAGATATTTCAGTGGCGTTTTCCGGCTCAGTCTAACAGCACTATTTCCTTAGCACCCTAACATGACTTCAGTATCTACGCGTCTCTGCGCTTCTGCCTCATGCTGCGACGTCCTCATTAAGCTTAATATATGTGGGCATGCTGCCTGTTTGCTGTCCTTGCTTCATTTAGACATATAGCCTTCTTCTGGCAATCATACTTAACTCATCTTGTCAGCGCACAGCCGCTCCTTAGTCTCTCTATTCTAGACGTTCATCTATCTCTTACTCGTTGTAGCTTATCGACTTTACACCTGCAAGCTTTCAGCTCTCTGACTAGCTTTCCTTGACTCAATTCATGATAGTATTAGCCCAGCATCCTAGCATGAGTTTTGTACCTACACGCTGCCGCACTTCCGTTTTATATGGTGTGACTTCCTCAGTAAACTTAACGTATGCTTGCATTCTGCCTGTTTCCTTTCCTTTCTTCAGTTAACCTGTTGTAGCTCTTGCTGGCGTCATTTACCTTATCAGGTCAGCACACAGCCGCTTTTTGCTAAATACTCAGCTATCCCATACTCGTCTGTGACGAATACTTTATTATAGTCCAGCTCTCTCACTAACTTCTCTCAGCTCAGGCTACCTTAATATTAACGCCTTAGCATCATAGCATGATTTAGGTATTTGCGCGTCACTGTACCTTATTTTCTTATGTTCTGAACTAGTTAACAACCATATTGTATGCTGTTGTGCCTCCAGTTCGCTGTCCTTCCATCATGTAACCTTGCTTACCTTTTCCTGTCCTGCAAGTAAATCTCATGTTAGCAGCCCAAGCCGCTATTTAAACTCACATTATTATCTCGATTTATCTCTTATTCGTTGTGATGTCCGACTTGCTTACCTGCATGCCGCAGACTAGCCATCCCTGGCTCTATGAATCTTGATACTGTCATCGTAGCACCTTAGCAGGACTTGCTTTGCAGCGCTGTTGCCCTTTAGCTTCACGCTGTGATATCCTCAGCAACCTTGTTATATGCTTGTATTCCACTCGTTTGCCGCCCCCCGGTCAATTAACCTTCCTAAGCTTTTTCTTTCATCTGTGCTCTTTTCTAGTCAGCAGACAAATGGTTGGTAGCCGCTCATTCCTAAGTGTTCAACTATCACTTACTCCCTGCTATATCTCTGAACGTTGCTCATATAAAAGTCAAGCGTACTCATTGGCTTTCCGTAGATCAGCTACCTTGGTACCAGTCCCTTAGCAAACTAGAACGTCTCGTTTCTCTGTGCGACGCTGCGCTTACGTCTCGCAGGTTATGGTGTCTTGTGCAACCTTAATATATAGGTTGCTGCCGCACGTTTGTCCTCCTTTGTTTGAGCATTATTAGTTCTGTTTTGTCGATCAATCCTTTCTCACCTACTCAGCGCCGTCGCTCTTTAAGCCGTCCCTTCTAAGTGTTCTGTTTCCGTCTCGCAGCAACGCTTTTGACACTTGCTCATGTAAGTGTTTAGCTGACACTGGCTTCCCAGCTCAGACGTCCCTAACACTATTCCCTTAGTACCCTCGGGCAGGCTTAATATCTAGATAGGTTGAACTCTTCTACTGCTTGCTTTAGCCCTGTAGTTTTGGTGCTTTATTGCCAATTGACCCTTGTAGATCTCTCGTTGCATGCTACCTAGGTCTCTACTTACTTATTCTTCGCTCCGGATCGAATTATTCTGGCTACCAGCTGATTAACCACCATTCAATCGCCGTCAGTCTGTGAACTCTGCTTTCTTGGTTCCCACGCAATAACCGCGTTATATTAAACCAATACGGCTTGGGTTTGCTTACCGGCGCAACGCTCTGTTCTCCATGTAGATCATGGCAACCTACCCAAAAGCAATTGCTTTGCGTAGAACGTTCAAACGACACTTTTAACTTAGTCATTGTTACATATTGCACAGCATTTTGTCCCCATTTTTAATATTATAACAGTGTTTTATCAATGTTTGATTCCACGCCTGTGCTTTGCGGTCTCAGTTGTCCTCGCTTTCCCTTTTCGCCGAGGTCCGGTTCTGCTTGGGGATGTGGGATTTGACTAATAAAGAGTTTTCGCCCGGGACAGGATATAATAACCCACAAGGACCTACAAAGAGTATGGATGTACACTAAATGGATAAAACTGCACCCAATACCGCGACCGTTGCCCAGTAGTGATAGCTTGGCACAATGTCCCCACACCCGGAACTTATATATAAGCTGCAAAATACCGAAACAAGAAAAGCTGAAACTTCTCACTTGAACACCCCGCAAGATGACGCTTCGGGATGCTCCTATCCTTGATTGACCTCAGCGAGTATGGAGGCCCTGACCAAGCTCTCTGATAAGGTAACACAGGAAATGGGAAATTAATGGACTACGAATAACCGAGTGTTAAATTATTCGGCAAGCTGCTTTGCTAGTTGTACATCAATGCACAAACGCATTTACGACAGAGTTTCAGGTGGTGGTAGGTTTTCGCCTGGCAAGCGTTCTCCCTATAAAAGGCCACGCATGTCCATTTAACAACACAGCGACTTGGCGATTTTGACGCCACTGAATAAAGTCATTGCCCACAGCTACACTCTGGCATGTCGACGAGTCATCAAGCAATATTTTCTTGACACCTACAAGACTAAGCTACTTGCCGTATACACCTACCGATTTCGTTAAACTTATAGTGCCCTGACAGTTTGCACTACGCACACTTGAAACCAAATCATCGTCATTCATTGACGACTTTATTCCTCCTGATTCCTTCTAAAATTTCTGCAGCCTGTTAAACATTCGATTTACTGCAGGTTACAAAAATAGCAACGTGCCTGTTGCATAACGTAAGTGCCTGTAAATTTTGCTAATGCAAGCTTTGGTGTGCCTCGATAAATTCCAGAATAAACTATTTATTTATTTTTATCTAGTGCCCCATGCTGTGGCTGCGGTTGCATACCTGATGCAACTTCACTGCAGTTAGGATAAACAAACGCACAATTAAACTACTCCGTATTATGCTGGATAAATTTCTTTCCACTTTAAAAGTTTTATTCTGCTTACATGAAGAACCTCCTGTTACCTGGCGCGCGTTGCTTACCCCACCTGTAGTTATATTTGCCAACTTTATCGCGGTTGTAGCTTTTACAGTAAGTTTTGGACAGCTCATAATTATCACGGATTCGTTGCTAACCAAATAATTCAAATATTCATTTAGTGACTGGTCATTTCACCGTATCTATATGCTTTGTCTGATTTATTATATTTCATATCGTCCTTTCACGTGATTATCCATCGCCTGAGACCCCTGGTGTGGCCGCGCTTGATGTGCATGATGACAAGGTGCCTACCTGTCTAGTACCCACTACCTCGTCTATATTGGCTCCAGAAGACAGACTTCGTTGGAAGGGGCTAGGTGCATAGTCCTGGTGGCCGTGTTAAACTCGAATAGGGGATCCAAGCACTGAGCAGACCACGGTCAAGCCCTGCCATGCGTGTGCCTGATGCCCAAATACAGCGTGCCTGTGTTTGTCTGTGGAGGAGTGTGGGCCGGCTCCTTTGATGAAACATAGCTCTTATCCACATGCCACCCGGTCATATTCCTTTGGGTTTACATTGGATAGTAGGTATGTAGTTAGAGCTCTGGGTAGTGCAGCGCAAGCCACCTATGGCCCCTCCGTAGGCGCAGGCGTCCCGCGGCTGGCCACGGTGGCAGGCAAATCCGGAATCGGATGCCTCCAATCATACATATATATCTAAACCGTCTTACATTCTTATCATCCTCTACTTCCGCATTCTAAATGCCATCGTCTGCTGCTCCTAACCACCTTCTGACTACCAAGCTACGAAGAACCAACTAGCTTGTGACCCATTCACATTTTATCTTTACAGGCCTTCATTTGCACTATGATGCCGCATCGCACCTAAACATGGAAATTCCTAGCCGCTTATTTACTTTTCTTATGCTTGGGGTTTCAGTGGCCTAACTATTCTCAACTTCCGATATATGTAGGTTGATGTCATTCACTTCCTAGCTCCGCCGGTAAAACCAGAGGATGACTAATAGATCTGTAAGAATTACTTAGCATGAAAATAACAGTCCATTATAACAGGCTAATCTTTGAAATGTGATGCCGCATAGCTCACAACCCTCCAACTTGCCGTGGTCTTCGTCATTACATCTTCCGCTTGCTAATACCTCAACCTTACATCCTTATCATCACCTGCCGGGTGGCAAACGTCCCTAACTGGTACTCCACATTTTCTGTTTATCTCTAGTATGGCTGATGCGCTTTGAAGGGTTGCCTAGCTAGTGGCTCATTCCCATATCATCTTTGCTGGCTACCTTTTTTATTATGCTGCCACACCGTTCACAGCCATCAGCAGCACCAAGGATTTTATTTCTTTTTCTAATGCTTGTGGTCTCTATAACCATTACTTCTCATTGCTATCTCCGAATGTTGATGCCACTCGCCATCTAGCTCTAACACTTTATCTGGTATGACTGATATAACTCGATGAATGACCTAACACTCGGCTCACTTCCATTTCATGTTAACATGTTACCTTCAGGACTGTGACAGCGCAGCGCACACAACCATTCTACTCGCGAACATTTTCTTCTCTTCAACTCATGCCGGTTGCTACTTTAGCCTTACATGCTTAATAAATGCTTCTTCCTGAGTCTTATTTTTGTTGGCCGCTGCTTCTAATCTCCACCTACTTCACGTTAGTATGTCGGTTAGGCTTTAGATAGCCAGTTAGCTGCTACCTGAATCCCATTCCAAATTCACATTCTTCCATTTGACTTATGATGCTGCAGCGCTAACCTATATCCAACTTGCCAGCATTTTCATTTTTTCGAGTACTGCTTGAGGCCCCATTTGATCTTACGTTCTACGTATTAGTTTCTTCCGGCTTCTGAAGGTTGACGCTTGTTGCTATCTAACTACGTCTATATCACGCTTGTATGTTGTTTCAGCTCGGGGGAGCCAACATGATCGCGGGCCATTCCCATTGCTTAGAACAGACTTTCATTTGGATTGTGATGCCGCATTGCTCTAAGCCATCTGAGTTGACGACAATTTTACCCCTCCACCTCAAGCTTGAGATCTCTTTAGTCTTACCTTTTTATTAGCACCTCAGTCCGTATTCTAACTGCCATTATCTGCCGCTTTACAACCCTATTTGTTTCCATCTGCTATGACAGCTATGCTTTGAGGAACCACCTAGTTTGTAACCTATTCCCAGTTCACCTTTACAAGCCTCTATTTGGGTTGTGCTGTGCTGTATAATAGTGCATGTTCCCAGTCCAGTAACATACACTGGAATTCAGCGATGGTAATAGTGGATTCCCTATTTGACTTTTGCCTATGGACAAATCGTACAGTTAGCTGCCTCAGGCGGTCACGCCGCATAATTTGATCGTGTGATCGGCTCGAACCAATTTTACCTTGCTGTAAACACAAACCTGCTTATATTTTGAATTAACGTGATGGTACCTCTTTCAAACAATTCTTCTTCTACCTTCTTCCTTTTTCATTGTTGACCCAGACTGAGTAGAGCTCCCGTAGCGAAGGACCATAGCTACCAGATTATAAAAGAACTTAGCTCCGCAACTCAAATTACCTCTAATTGACTGGCGTGTAAAACAACGCCATACTTAAACGTTTCACATGGTGCACTGGGCTGAGGCTTGATCGCCCAATGTATACGTTTAAAAGCATCCCTAATATGTACCCAGGATATGACAAACAGGTGATGGCTCATATGCTACTAGGCACACGGGCACGCGTCCAGTTACCTCATTGGTGTGCTGGCGAAAGATTTCGAGGAAATAATTTGAATGGAAGCAATTTCCCTGGGGACGGTCACGAGTATGGCTGAATTACTTTAACTGGACGTTTGTTTAGAGCTGTGTGTGTTATTGTTCCTGGCTTTTTAATTTCTTTAGTACACGTAAATTGCCGAGTACTTCAACCCCCGTCTTGGATCCATTGTAGAAAGCGTGAACAAATTGCTTCCTTTTCAAGCCTGCTGCACACATTGAAAAAGATAGAGTGGACTGCACCTCACATCGCCGAGGAATATACCATTTATTTATTTATAGGCATTGGAAGTCCCAACCGCTTATTTACTTCACCTTATGCTTCAAGTCGCTTTGGCCTTGTATTCTTATTATTCTCAACCTCCAGGTTCCGAATGTTGCTGCCAGTTAATAACTAGCTCCGTCCGCTTAAGGTTTACAAGAAGGATATGCCTCGCAGAACCGCCTGGCCTGAAAGTAACTCTCAGTTAATTTTAACAGGCTATCCTTTGAATTGTGATGTCGCATAGCTCGCAACCATCTGACTTGCCGAAATCTACATCATTCCACTTTACGCTTGCTAATACCGTGACCCTACGTTCTTATCATCTGCTTCCGTGTTGTGAACGTCGTTGTCCGCTACTCCTCATCCGTTTACCTTTACTATGGCTGCTAGGCCCTGAAGGGTCGCCTCGATAGCGTTTCATTCCCATTTCATCTTTACAGGCTACTTTTCTTACTTTGACGCCGCACAGTCAAGAACCAACACGACTATCAACATTTTCATATTTACCTCGTATGCCTGAAGTCTCGTTAACCTTTCAGGCTTCGCTATCTTCCAGGTAGATGCCTGTCGCCATTCAATTTCATCTAGTTATCTCTAGTATGCTTTGACTCGAGGAAACATTTAGCACTCGGCTCACTTCCATTTCCATTTAACATATTTCCCTCAGGACTATGACAGCGCACCTTAAGCAACCATCTTATGTGCAAATGTTTTCATTCCTTAACTTCATGCGTGCTGAGATTCCGGCCTTATATGCTTAGCAGTATCACCTTCCTGAGGCTTAAATTTGTTGACTGTTAATTCTAACCACCATCTGCGCCTTCTTATTATGTCTGCTAAGCTTTGGGTAGCCACTTAGCACCTTGATGACTCCCATTCCAAATTCAGTTTCTTCTATTTGGATGGTGACGCTGCATCGCTTACAATCATCCGACTAACCATTCATTTTTTCTTAGCCTCATGCTTAAGGGCCCCTCGGCAATACACTTTTAATTACCATCTAATTGCTGGATTTTGAACGTCGATGTTTGCTGCTCCCTAGCGACCTATATCCTTAGCTTGTACTTCGACTCAGCTCTGGAGAGCCAACTAACCGTTGGCCTATTCCCATTGCATCGAAGCAGACTTTCCGTAGGATTTTAATGCCGCATTGCTCACAACCAACCAACTGGCCGTTATTCCGACGCCTCCACCTCATGTTAGTGGTCATGCATTCTTATTGTTGTCTCATTCCCGATGGGTAATGTCGTTATCCGCTGATTCGGATCGCTAGCTCTTTATCTATAGCATGACTGATGCGCGTCGAATAGCCACCATGGACCGTGGACAAAATTTAGTTTAACTTTACAAGCTACCGGCTCTAACCTACATATTTCAGTTATCTCTCCCTCTTGTCCACTACAACGACACCCACAACGCAATGCAGTGCAGTAACCATACATTTGCTGACGTGTTATTCACTTATTTTCAAGACCTCTTGTGTTGGCCGTAAATAACTTGTAAAACGTCTACCAGCATGCTCCTAAGCTAGGGAATGACCGCTCAGCCTGCCACTCTCTTCCCCTAACGTAACTTTAACCACCCGTCTCCACCGCAGTTGGTCTTAGCCTTATTTTAGTGCTTCGCTAGCCACTGCCTCTCAGTCACTTTCATGCCTTGCACCGCCCGTGTAGCTACTTGCATTCATTCCACGTTCAACCGTTTTCACGCCCGAGCTTGCTACTGGCCTTCCGTCGCTTAGCTTTCCTGCGCTACTAACAACACGCAACGAGGTTAGAATTACAAACCTCGCGAGACGCAGCGCTATGGCAGTAAAGAGCTGCAACCAGGCCACCAACCCCACATTGAACATTAATGTTTTCCTGGCCTTTATGCACACTATAACAAGTTTAGGTGACATAGAACGACAAATCTACAGTATGCATAGCGTTTCAAGTCACTGCGTTTGTTGCATGCTATTTGTTACCTAGTATGCCTTTTCATAGCGTTTCTCTTTGGCTTGCTCCTGTCGGTTGCGTCGCGTTCTAAGTTTCCCACAGATACGTCCACTGGACTGGAGCAATTCTTTTTACTAAGTGTTTCATAATTAACCAATACAATAATTGTTCTGACAACGGACACCTCGTTTGGATGAACAGGAGGGAATCCCAACGCGGCCACAGGAGAATGCAATGAAGTATTCCTCCGGTCTGGCTTGAAGATGGAACGTGAATAAAAGCTAACTGAGAGTAGCAGCATCCAAGGTCTGCTACAGACTATAACGTAAATATCAATATTTTAACATTTATATCAACAAACTAGTTCAACTGTATGATGGAATAATTATTACAAACTAATATCACTTCGTACCAGTTCTAATGTCAAGACAAAAGTGGATCACATTTGATAGTTGCATATTTGCATGTACTTATATGACCATGTCAGTAGGTCACAAGAAACATTATAGAGTCTAGTCCGGAAAAATATTAGATGCGTTTCGCACCATGGAGGCGCATCGGTTTGGTGCATTCACACCGTCCTCTAAGAAGCATCGATTCCGTGACTGCTAGCGGCAGGTGCTAACTAGAGAGCAGTTTAAGCCATTGAGCCATGGGCGACGTTGGCAGAATTAGGCAATTGGCAAAGTAACTGGGATAAAACACCATGTATCTTTCACTGTCACAGAGCGTGTTCAGTCTACGAGTTAACATCGTCTTCACGCTAGACGCTATATCCATATCGTTTGGAAGCATGAGCGGCTAGTAGTAATTTGTATTACTCAGGAATAGCCAGATTGTAGTCGTGTTTCTGATAGGGCTTTCTTTACAGTAGTTCACAAGCTAAATCGTGTAGCCTAGTTCGGAAGAGCATTAGTCTCATTTTGCCCTAAAGAAGCTCGTCAGTGGTGTGCATTCACTCGGTCCCCTAAGTCGGATCAAACCCCTGGCCGCTAGTGGGTGATGCCATCTAGCCACCAGCTTCAGCTACTGGGACATGGGGACGTTGGTTTTACTGCTAAATTTGCAAACTAGCTGGGATTTAGCACCCACAAGCTTTTGCTGTCATTGACCGTTGTTAGAATAGTGGGTGAGGACGCCCGATCTATGGACTTTTATCCACACCAGTCAAAACGAGGAGAGGCCTGTTTTAATTAATATTACTTACGGGTATCAGGAATTTTCTTACAATTCCAATAATACATCCATCTCCGTATTTCGCACGCTACCTGGTGGAGCATGATGCGGTAAAGAACTAGACTCGTTTTTCCATATAGTGGCACTTAGTGTGGCGCATTCTCTTGTTCCTATAAATAGGCACGAACCCACGATCGCAGGAGGTAGATGCAAACAAGCTAGCAGCTTAAGCCACTGGGCCATGGTGACGTTGGCTGGAAGGTAAAATTTGCAAACTAACAGGGATAAAGCATCCCTTATCTTCCACTGTAAATGGCAGTGATTAACTTGCAATATAATTTCATCCGCTTGCTAGACGCTATATCCACAGCTTTTGAAAGTAGGAGAGGCAAATATTAATTTGTCATATTCACGAGTAACAGATGTGTAATTATAATGCTGTTAAGTCTCGGTTACCATCAATCAAACAGATACATACTAGAGTCTAATCCGTTAAAGCACCGGAAGCCTTTCGCCGTATTGGGGCTCTAAGTAGTTTCCATTCTCTCAGGCGTCTAAGGAGGATCGAAGGCATGACCGCTAGAGGCATATGCACACTAGACAGCAGCTTAAGCCACTGGGCCGTGGGAGACGACGGCTGGAATAAATAATTTGCAAAAATACTAGGATATGGCATTACGTATCTTCCACTGTCTTTGAGATTAGTTAGCCTGCAAATTGATGACGTCGTCTTGCTAGACGCTATATCCATAGCATTCAAAACTAGGTGAGGCTAATTATAATCGGTCCTCGGTCCATTGTTCGCAGATATATTCATGGCCAAATTGGAGCGAACAAAATTGCAGGCTGAGATAACATCTTTTGATCACTATCATCGTTATATGGATGATATATTTATAGTGGCGGATAAAGACATAAATCTGGATGGGGTTCTCAATCGTTTTAACCGGGCTCACGCAGCATTGCAATTTACCTATGAGACAGAAACTTGCAATCGGCTTCCATATCTAGATGTCTTGTTAACTAGGAGGCCAGACGGCTCCATCCAGCGGAAAGTCTACAGGAAAAATACGTGGATTGGTCAATATACGAATTTTCACAGTTTCGTCCCACTGAGATATAAGCGAAACTTAATCCACTGCCTTACCACAAGAGCACGTAGAATTTGCTCACAGGACACCCTGGATGAGGAACTAGCCTTTATAAAGAATACGCTGCGCGAGAATGGCTATCCTGATAGATTTGTTTCAAAGAATTTTGAAGAAAAACCCAAGCCGGTACCAGTTTTAACCGCGGCGAAGAAGGAGTTATTTTTAAGAATACCTTTTAAAGGGGATGCCGCTGCCGAGCGCCTAACCAAAAGTCTTTCAGCGGTAGTCAAGTCGACATTCCCAGCAGCCAGGTTAAAGTGCACATTTTCTACTGAACCACTTGTTTGTTCACGCAATAAGGATACACTGCCAATGCTGACCTCATCTATGGTTATTTATCAGTTCAAGTGCGTTTGTGACGCTACTTATATTGGTCGAACGGCAAGGCACTTGTCCAAACGCGTGAAGGAGCACTGCCCGCGCTGGTTGCGTCAAGGAGGAACTGGGGCCATTAGCAGCGCCGTTTTGGCCCACATTGTCGACACGGGGCACCAAGTCGATCTAAAGCGTGCCTTCAGGATAATTTACAGGGTCCCCCATCATCAATCAAGAGGTTTACGCCTCCGTGCGCTCGCGACAGCTGAATCGATTTGCATTCGGTTGTTGCAACCTTCATTATGCTCGCAAAAGAAGTTGCTTCATGCCTTACAGCTTCCCTGGCCAGCTAGAACGAACGATACTGAGGTCGATTGCCACCAACCAAGCTCGATAACATGCAATCGACCAGTCAGATCAATGATCAACTTTTAGCCTCCCTCACTGATCTGTTAATTAACTATGTAACTTGACCCAGTGAGTCGATTTCAGTTCATTATTTTACTCTTAAATATGATTGTACTGGTCTGAAGAGAATCATCGAAAACAATTGTTCACCTATGGTCTCGTGTTCTTTTGACTCTAAATGGGAATTTTCAAGTTGCTTAAATTATCCAAGCCTCCCTCAGTGGTGAAGGATCTCAATCAGTTTCTGAGGTTTTCCACAAAGCTTGCTGAAGCCAAAACCAGTGTACAATTTTTCGATGAGTGTGTTGAGCGTAATGAGTATCCCGCTAGATTTTGGAAGCAGCTACGTCGTAATCGGATTTATCCTAATAGCAAGACGCTTAGACGGCATGCGCTTAACCAACGTGATACGGTACAGTCCAAGATAGCGGAATTCGAAAGAAATTTGGCACAACGTTACGTAGCAACGGAGGAGCTGGCCGCAGAGGAAAAGCAGATGTTCTTGGATTATGTCCAGTCTATTACCAGTAACCGGGTACATCGGAGGCGTTCGGCGTTAGAAAAAACGATAAGTCAGTTAAAACCGCAAGCTGCGTTTCCGAACAATCCCGAAAGGTACGTACACAACTTTTCTAGCGTGAAACTGGACACAACTTTAATTGAAGTTCTATCGCTCGGTATAAAATTCTGTGCACCTAGACGTAGAGACAACCAACTTCATTACGAGTTGCAATTCGAAAACTTATATGACCAAACGAATGGGTTAACACCTACGTCTAATATGGATCTCGAACGCTTTAAGTGCTTCTTGGTACATTGTTGCTATCAATATCGTAAACATCGTGTCCATAATTGTGGCCCATTAACAAGAAAGCACTTAGACGCGCTGAAGGAGCTTAAACGCAATGATGAGGTCATTCTGTGCAAACCGGACAAGGGTGCCGGTATTGTGTTATTAGACAGAAAGGATTACATTGATAAACTCACAACCATTCTGAGCGATAAGACGAAGTTTTCCTGCGACACGAGGGAAGCTGACCAAACGGAACAGATTGAGAGACAGATCACTAAAAGCCTACAAGAGCTTCGGGCCAAGGGGTACATAACCGATGTATTGTATGACAGTCTTAGACCTTGTGGCACAAACGTTCCGAGACTTTACGGCTTACCAAAAGTCCATAAGGCCGACATCCCGCTTCGTCCTATTCTGTCAATGGTTAACTCCCCCTACCACGCAGTTGCCCAGTGGCTTGTAGGAATTCTTGAGCCGGTGAGACAACAGCTTGTGACTTACAGCCTGCGCGACAGTTTTCAGTTTGTCGAGAGCATCAAGGAGGCCAATATTAATGAGAAAGTGATGCTCTCCTTTGATGTTGTCTCGCTTTTCACTAACGTCCCGCTGATCGAAACCATCGATTACATTTGCGAGCAGATAACGAAGTTAGAAATTAAGATTTGTATACCTGTGCTTGAATTGAAAAACTTATTGCTGCGGTGCACATGGAATGTGCAATTTCTATTTAATGGAAAATTTTACCGGCAAAAGGATGGCGTAGCCATGGGATCCCCCCTCGGTCCATTGTTCGCAGATATATTCATGGCCAAATTGGAGCGAACAAAATTGCAGGCTGAGATAACATCTTTTGATCACTATCATCGTTATATGGATGATATATTTATAGTGGCGGATAAAGGCATAAATCTGGATGGGGTTCTCAATCGTTTTAACCGGGCTCACGCAGCATTGCAATTTACCTATGAGACAGAAACTTGCAATCGGCTTCCATATCTAGATGTCTTGTTAACTAGGAGGCCAGACGGCTCCATCCAGCGGAAAGTCTACAGGAAAAATACGTGGATTGGTCAATATACGAATTTTCACAGTTTCGTCCCACTGAGATATAAGCGAAACTTAATCCACTGCCTTACCACAAGAGCACGTAGAATTTGCTCACAGGACACCCTGGATGAGGAACTAGCCTTTATAAAGAATACGCTGCGCGAGAATGGCTATCCTGATAGATTTGTTTCAAAGAATTTTGAAGAAAAACCCAAGCCGGTACCAGTTTTAACCGCGGCGAAGAAGGAGTTATTTTTAAGAATACCTTTTAAGGGGATGCCGCTGCCGAGCGCCTAACCAAAAGTCTTTCAGCGGTAGTCAAGTCGACATTCCCAGCAGCCAGGTTAAAGTGCACATTTTCTACTGAACCACTTGTTTGTTCACGCAATAAGGATACACTGCCAATGCTGACCTCATCTATGGTTATTTATCAGTTCAAGTGCGTTTGTGACGCTACTTATATTGGTCGAACGGCAAGGCACTTGTCCAAACGCGTGAAGGAGCACTGCCCGCGCTGGTTGCGTCAAGGAGGAACTGGGGCCATTAGCAGCGCCGTTTTGGCCCACATTGTCGACACGGGGCACCAAGTCGATCTAAAGCGTGCCTTCAGGATAATTTACAGGGTCCCCCATCATCAATCAAGAGGTTTACGCCTCCGTGCGCTCGCGACAGCTGAATCGATTTGCATTCGGTTGTTGCAACCTTCATTATGCTCGCAAAAGAAGTTGCTTCATGCTTTACAGCTTCCCTGGCCAGCTAGAACGAACGATACTGAGGTCGATTGCCACCAACCAAGCTCGATAACATGCAATCGACCAGTCAGATCAATGATCAACTTTTAGCCTCCCTCACTGATCTGTTAACTAACTATGTAACTTGACCCAGTGAGTCGATTTCAGTTCATTATTTTACTCTTAAATATGATTGTACTGGTCTGAAGAGAATCATCGAAAACAATTGTTCACCTGTGGTCTCGTGTTCTTTTGACTCTAAATGGGAATTTTTAAGTTTCTTCATTTTAATCTATAGTACCCACTGACAGCAAGCTATTGGTTGTATTTGTGATAAGGCTTTCTTCCCAGTACTTCACCAGTTATATAATAAAGCCGAGCGCGGAATAACAGCAGACGCGTTTTGCCCTTTTCAGGCTTCTCAATTGTGTGCATTTACTCGATCCTCTAAGGATGATGGCATCCACGGCTTTTAGTTGCACATTCCAACTAGCCAGCAGTTTAGGCCACCACGCCATACGTGAGGTTGCCTGGAAAACGTAACTTGCCAACTAACTGGGCTATAGAAGCACCTAGCTTCCACTGCCAATGACAGTGGCTAGCCTGCGAGGTTATAACATTTACTCGCTAGACACTAAGTATATAGCACTTGAAAGTTGGTGAAGCTATCTTGCATTTACATTACATTATACTTCCGAAGTGGCTTATTTCCCTGTTGTTCGCAGGCTACATAGTAGAGCCTTCTCAGTAAAAGCACTACATGCGTTTGCCCAATTAACGCACGTCAATTTTGCTCATGCGCTTGGTCCTCTAAGAAGGTGCGAACCCATGCCCGCTAGAGACAGGTGCCAGCTAGCCAGCAGGTTAAGCCACTAGGTCGTGAAAACGTTGGTTGGATTGAATACTTTGCAAACGAACTTGGATATAGCCCCATTTATCTTCCACTGTCACACAGAGTAGTTATCCAACGGGTTGACGACGTCCTCTTGCTAGACGCTGTATCCACAGCGTCTGAAACTATGAGCGACTATTTTTAATTTATAATACTTACGAACAGCAGGATATTACTTGTAAATCTGAGAAGGCTTTCCTTCCAATAGTCCACAAGCTAAAGAGCAGAGCCTAGTCCGGAAAAGCACCAGACGCGTTTCGCAAATTATGGATTGTCATTTTGACGCATAAACTCGGACCTCTAAGGAGGATCGAACCCATGACCGCTAAAGGCACGTGCCAACCAGTCAGCAGCATAAGCCATGGGCCATAAGGGACGTTGGCTAACTTATATACTTTGCAAACGACCTGGAATTTAGCGCTATCTGTCTTCCACGGTCGCTGACAGTGGTTAGCCTGCGAGTTGATGACTTTCTCTCGCTTAACGTTTTATCATCAACCTTTACACCTAGAAAAGGCTTTGTTTAATTTTTATACCTCGAGTAGCTGGAGTTTGGTTTTAAGTTTGTTACGGTTTCCTACCTGTAGCACACCAGCTACATAGCACGGCCTATTCTGGAAAGGCACCAGGCTCCTTATACCGTATGGGTGCCGTCAGTGGTGCGCATTTTCTTGGTCCTCTAGAGGGGATCGATCCCTTGACCGCTAAAGGCAGCTGATAGTTATCCAGCGGCTAAACGCACTGGACCAAGGGGACGATGTCTTGACTACATACTTTGCAAACTAACTAAATAAAACACCACCTATCTTTCTTGTAATTGACATCGGTTAGCATGCGAGATGCTTACGTCCTGTTGGTAAACGCTATCTCCATGGCAATGGAAACTAGGAGAGGCTATTTTTAGTTTAGATTACTCACGCGTAGCAGGAGTTTCGACTAATGGTGATGAGGCATTCTTCCTAGTTATGCACGAGCTACATAGTAGAGCATAGGCCAAAAAGCACCGGAAGCGTTCCGCCCTACTAATGGTTGTTGTCGGTGCGCATTCCCTTGGTTCCCAAAAGTGGATTGCACCCAGGACCTCTGGAGGCAGATGCCAACTTGCCAGCAGCGTACGCCACTGGACCACGGAAGATGTTGGCTAGACGACCTAATTTTCAAAATGACTGGGTTATAGCATTTCCAATCACCAATTTTACTTAGAGTGGATTTTCTGCAAGGAGGGGAAGTCCTCTTGCTCGACCCTACATCCATAACATTTAAAGCCAGGCGAGACTATTTTTAATTTATATTACTTACGAGTAACAGAATTTTAGTTATAATTCTGGTATGGTTTTCTACCTGGTAGTTCACAAGCTACACAGTAGAGCCTTGTCCGGGAAAAGGATTTGACGCGTCACGTCCCATTAGGGCTTGTCGGTGGTACGTATTTCCTCGGTCCTCTAAGGTCGACCGAACCCAAAATGGCGAGCGGCAGATTAAAATTAGCCAGCAGCTTAGACCACTGGTCCAAAAAAGACGTTGTCTGGATTATAATTTTTGCAAACTAACTAGGATATGGCAATACCCAGCTTACAACGTCAATGAAAATTGTTAGCCTGTGAGGTAATGTCGTCCTCACGATAGGCGCTATAACCATAGCATTTAACACTATGACAGGCTGTATGTACTTCATATATACTTCATATATATATATACTTCATATATATATATGCACTTCATAATACTTACGGGTAGCAGGAATTTATTTGTGCTTCTGATAAGGCTATCTTTGTGTAATTCACAAGCTACGTAGTAAATCCCAGTCCGAAAACGGACCATATGCTTTTGCCAAATTAATGCAAGTCAGTTTTGCGCATTCACGGTCCACTAAGGAGGATCGAACCGAAGCTTACTGCAGGCCGTTGCCAAATAGGCAGCAGCTTAAGCCACTGGGCCATGGAAGACTTTGGCTGGATTACATAAGTTGCAAATGAACTTGAATATATCGCCATCTATCCTCCACTGTCGCTGTCAGTAATTATCCTGCGAGTTGACGACGTCCTCCCGCTTACCGCTTTATCGTCAACATTTGCAACTAGAAAGGGCTTTGTTTAATTTTTATGACGATAGAGTAGCAGAATTTTAGTTTTAATTCAGTTAACGGCTTCCACCCTGTAGTACACAAGCTGCATAGCAGAGCCTATTCCGGAAAGGCACCAGCCGCCTTATACCGGATTTTTGCTACTCAATTGGGCGCAGTTTTTTCGTCCTCAGAGGGATCAAACCCATGAACGATACAGGATAATGCTAACTACCAAGCCGAGTAACACACCGCAACCTGGTGTCAGTGGCTGTACTGCATAAGTTGCAAGCTAACTAGGATATAGCACTAACTATCATCCACGGTCACTGAGAGTGGTTAGCCTGCTTGCTGAGGTCGTCCGATCGATAGAAGCTATATACGTAACATTTAAAACTAGAAATAGGTTTTTTAAGTTATATTACTCACGAGTAACAGCATATTAGTTGTAATTCTCTTAAGGCTTTCTGCACAATACCTCGCAAGCTACATAGCAGGGCCAGGTCTGGAAAAGCGCTAGTTGAGTTTTGCCCCAAGGAGTCTCGTCAGTGGTGCTCATTCCTTGGCCCTCCATAGAGGGTCGAACCCATGACGGCTTGAGGCAGGTGCCAATCAGCCAGTAGCTAAAGCTGCTGCTCCAAGGAGAAGTTGGCTTGACTACCTCTTTTGCAAACAAACTAGCATAGAGCAACACCTAACTTCCACAGTCCATGACAGTTGTTAGCCTGTGGGGTAATGACGTCCTCTCGCTAAGTGCTCTATCCATAGCAGACGAAACAAAGAGAGCCTATATTTAATTTATATTACTCACGAGTAACAGGATATTAGTCGTTATTCTGATAAGGCTTTCTACCCAGTTGTTTACAAGTTACACGGTAGCGGCTAGTCGGGAACAGCACCAGAGGCGTATCCCCTATTGGTGCTCGTCGCTTGTGCGCCTTGCCTCGGTCCCATAAGGGGGATTGCACCCGTGACCGCAAAAGGCAAATGCCATCTAGCCAGCGGCTTAAGCTACTGGGCTATGCAAGACCTTGGCAGGATAACATAATTTGCAAACTAACTGGGATATAGCCCCACCTATGTTCTAATGTTACTGCCAGTAGTCATCCTGCTTCGTGAGGATATCTCTTCGCTAGACGCTATATCCAAAGCATTTAACAATGGAAGAGGTTATTTTTAATTTATGTTGCAAACAGGTAGCGGAGTTAAGTTGTCATTCTGCTAAGGCATTCTTCTCATTCCTTCCGAAGCTACATATTAGAGCCCAGTCCAGAAACGCCCCAGAGTCGTTTCGCTATATTAGGGCTCGTCAGTGGTGCGCAGATCATCATGCGTCTAAGTTTCATTTCACCCCCGCCGCCTAGAAGCAGACGCCAACTAGCCAGCAGCCTAAGCGGTTGGGCCCTATGGGACGAAGGCTGGACTACATGAGTTCAAACTATTCGGGATGGAGCACCGCTTGTATTCCACTTTCACTGACAGTGGATAGTCCTCGAAGTGCTGAAGTCCTGTTGCTAGACGCTCTATCCACAGCATTTGAAACCAGGAGAGGATATTTTTAATTTATATTACTTAAGGATAGCGCGATTTGCGTTTTTATTCTGATAAGTCTTTCCTCCCTGTAGTTCACATCTACATAGTAATGCTTAGCTTGTAGAAGTACCAGACGCTTTTCGCCTTATCGGGGCTCGTCAGCGGTGCGCAGCTACTCGGTCCCCTAAGGAAGATGGAACCCAAGACCGCTAGAGGCAGAGGCTAACTAGCCAGTAGCTTAAGCCTCTGGGCCATGGATGAGGTTGCCTTGAATACGTAAGTTGCATATTAACTGAGCTTTAGCTGTACTCATCAACCACCGTAATTGAAAATGTTAGCCTGCGAGGTGAAAACGCCTCATCGCTAGAAGCTATATCCATAGCATTTGGAACTAAGGGCTATATTTATTTTATATTACCACGAGTAGCAGGCGTTTAGGTGTAATTCTGATAAAGCTGCCTTCCCAGTAGTTCACAAGCTACATAGTAGCGACTAACCTGGAGAAGCTCCATACGCGTTTCGTTCTATTGGGGCTAGTCCGTGGTGCGCATTTACTCGGTCCTCTAAGGTAGATTGTACCCATGACCGCTAGAGGCAGATGCAAACTAGGCAGCAGCTAACGCCACAACAATCTTCGTGACGTTGCATGGACCAGACACTTTGCAAACTAATCGGGATATAGGACCAACTGCCTTCCACTCTCGGTGCCAGTTTTTAGCCTGCGTAGTAAAGACACCCGCTTCCCAGAAGCTATATAACTTGCCTTTGCAATAGGAGAGGCTATCAACGATTTGTATTACTCAGATGTAGCTGGATTTTAGGTTGCATTCGTATAAGGCTTTCTTCCCAGGAGCTCATAAGTTACATATAGATCCTAGGCCGGAAAAGCATCAGACGCGTTTAGCTCGATTGTGGCTCGATAGTGGTGCGCAGTCCCTCAGTACTCTCAAGAGGATCGAACCCTTGACGACTGGAGTCAGATGCCAACTACAAAGCAGCTTAAGTCACGGGAACATTGGGGGTGTTGGCTTTATTGCATACTTTTTAAACTAGCTGCTATAACAAACATATTATACAGTCTCACTGAGAGTTGTTAGCCTACGAGTCGAGGAATTCCATACTATAAACGCTATTTACTTAGCAATTGAATCTAAAAGAGTCTATCTTTAATTTAAATTACTCACGAATAGCAGGATTTTGGTAGTAATTCGTATAAGGCTGTCTTCCCAGTAGCCCACAAGCTACATAGTAGAGCGTAGTCCGGAAAACACCAGATAACTTTTGGCCTAAGGAGTCACTTCAGCGGTGCACATCCCCTTGGTACCCTAAGTAGGATGGAATCCATGACGGCTAGAGGCGGGCCGATTGGCCCTCCTCTTAAGACACCGGGACATGAAGTATTTCGCCGGACTACTTAATTTGCAAACTAACTATGATATATAAAACACAATTTACAGTGTCACTGACAGTGGTTAGCCAGCGAAGTAATAACGTATTCTCGCTAGCAGCTATTTCCATACCAGTGGAAACTAGGTGAGGCCATTTTTAACTTATATCACCCACGTGTATCAGGATTTTAAAAGTAATTCTGATATGGCTATCTTTACAGTAGTTCGCAACCTACGTAGTATGAATTAGTACGGAACAGCCCCAGACGCGGTTCGCCATATTTGTGTTCGTCAGCGGTGTGCCTCCCCTCCTTCCTATAAGTAAAAATCGTACTGACGACAGCTAGAGGCGGATGCCAAATATCCAGCATCTTAAGCCACTGGGCCATGGGGACATCGGCTGGACCACATGAATCGCAAACGAACTGGGTTAAAGCGCCACATACCATTAACTGTCAATGACGGTGGTTTGCCTGCGAGGTGCTGACGTCCTGTCACATGGCGCCATATCCATGGCATGTCAAAAAGGTGAGGCTATTTTGAGTTAAATTACTAACGAATTTAATTTTAATTCTGTTAAGGTTTTCTTCCCAGTAGTTCACAAACTAAATAGTAGAGCCCAGTCCAGAAAAGCACCCGACACGTTTTGCCCTAATAAGACCCGTCATGGACGCTCATTTTCTCAGGCCTTTAGGGAGGATCGAAACTATGACCGTTAGAGTTAGATGTCAACCAGGCAGCAGCTAACGCCACAGGAAAATTCGGAAGGTTGTCTGGACTACAGTTGCAAGCTAAATGCATTAAAGCACCACCTATCTTATACTGTTGAATACAGTTGAGAGACTGCGAAGTGATAGGTTTTGCTATATCCCAATTGGTTCCAATCTTGTGTATGCCAGCCAACGTCTTCCCCGGCTCAGTTCCTTAAGCTCCCGGCTAGTCAGCACCTGTTTCCCGCGGTCATGCCTTCGATCCTCCATGGAGGACCAAGGGAATGGGCACCACCTACGAGAACTAATAAGGCGAATTGCATCTGGTGTTTATATAGAGTAGGCTCTACTACGTAGCTTGTGAACTACTGGGAAGAGAGCTTTATCTGAATTACAACTAAAATCCTGTTGCTCATGAGTAATATGAATTAAATATCGCCTCTCCTAGTTTCCAATTCTATGGAAATATTCGCCATTAACAACTCGCAGGTTAACATCTCACAGTGACACGGGAAGGTAGTTGGTGCCATATTCAAGTTAGTTCTCAAATTATGTATTCCAGTTAGCGTCCCACATGGCCCTGTGGCTTATGCTGCCGGCTAGTTGGCGTCGGCCTCCAGCGGTCATGGGTTCGGTCTTCCTTAGATAACTGGGGGAAGGTGCACCACTGGCCAGCATATATAGGGCGAAACGCTTCTGGTGCTTTTCAGGACTAGACTCTAATATGAAGCTTCTGAACTAGAGGGAAGGAAGCCTTATCAAAATATCGCATAAAATCTTGCAACACCAAAGTATTAAAAATTATATAGCCTCTCCCATTTTCGGATGCTACGGATATTGCGTCCAACGAGAGGACGTCATTACCTCGCCGGATAACAACTATGCGTGTCAGTGGAACATAGGTGCAGCTACATCCCTGTTATTTTGCTAATTATGTAGTTAAGCGAACGTTTTCCATGGTCTAATTACTTAAACTGCTATCTAGTTGGCATCTGCCTCTAGTGGGTCATGCGTTCGTTCCTCACCAAATTCCAAAGGAATGCGCACCACTGACATGTTCCAAAAAAGCCAACCGCGTCTGGTGCTTCTCCGGACTACTCTCTACTATGTAGCTAGTGAAACAACAAGCAGAAATATTATTATCCAGCTACCCTTGATTACTATAAAATAATCATAGCCTCTCCTCGTTTCAAGTGCAAAGGATGTTGCGTCCAGCGATAGGACGACATCACATCGCACGCTAACTACTTGCATTGACATTACAAGGTAGGTTGTGCTAGATTCCAGTTATTTTGCAAATTACGTAGTTCAGCCAAAGTCGCCTATTGCCCAGTGACTTAAGCTGCTGGCTATTTGACATCTGCCTCAAGCCATCCTGGTTTCCATCCATTTTAGCGGACGGACCAAACGCGAACCGCTAACAAACCCCAAAGGTATTAACGCGTCTGTTGCTTTTCCGTACTAGGCTTCATAATGTACCTTGTTAACTACTTGAACAAACGCCTTTTCAGAATTGGAACTGCAATGCTGCCATTCCTGAGTAATATACTTAACAAATAGTGTCTCCATCTTTTAAATGCTATGGATATAGATTCCAGCGGTGGAAGTATTCGACTCGCCGGCTAAACACGTTAGCGGCAGTGGAAGATAAGTGTTGCAATATCCTAGTTAGTGTGCAGAAATGTAATACAGGCAACTTCTCCTAGCTCAGTGGCTTAAGCTGCTGGCTAATTAGCCTCTGCCTCTGGCGAACATCGGTTCGATCCTCCGTATAGGCCCTAGTGATTGTGCACTAAGGACGAGCACACATAAGGCGAATTGCGTCTGGAGCTTTTCAGGATTTAGGACAGGTATGCAGCTTGTGATCTATTTGGAAGATAGCCTAATCAGCTACAACTAAAATCCTGCTTCTTGTGAGTAATATAAATTAAATATAGCCACCCCTACTTTCAATTGTTATGGTAATAATATATAAGGAGTGGAAATCATCAACATGCAGGCTGACCATTTTCAGTGCTATTGCAAAATAGGTAGCGTTATATCCCAGTTAGTTTGCCAAGTATTTAGTCCAGCCAAAGTCCCACATGGCTCATTGGCTTTAGCTGCAGGCTAGTTAACATTGGCCGCTAGCGGTCATGTTTTCCATCAAGTGTAGAGGACCGAGAGAATGCGCTCCACTGACAAAACAACATAGGACGAAGCGCCTTTGATGCTTTTCTGGACTAGGCCCTTCTATGAAGCTTTTGGAATAATGTAAAGAAAGTCTTATCAGCAATGCACGTAAAATACCGCCATGCGTGTAACATAAACTACGGAAGAGTGGTAGGGTGAGATGAATGGTAGAAATTCGTCACATCTAGACACAATCAGACAGCCGCCACACGCCCCGAAAAGCACTGTTCGCGCGTTTTATTCTTTCGAGAATCATCAGCAATGCGCATTCCATCGGACCCTTGGTAGGGCTCGAACCCGCAACTAGACTGTTGCCCGTCCGTATGTGAGACCACTGAGCTACGGGGGACGGTAACGACCGTGGTGAATAAGTTACTAGACGTGATATAGCGCCGCTCACTATCCACTGACTTACACGTTACTGTCGCCCAGAGTTGCAAATGCTACAAATACGGCAGCTAGCGAGTGGACGTCATCAACACGCAGGCTAACCACTCTCAGTGACAGTGTATGATAGGAGGTGCTAAATCTCAGATAATTTGCAAATTATATATGCCAGCGAACGTCCCCCATGGCCCAGTGACCTAAGCTGCGGATAAGTTAGTACCTGCACCTTGCTTTCATAGTTTCCATCAATCTAATAATACCAAATGTATGCACACTGATGACAAAACCGCACAAGTAATACGTGTCTGGTGCTTTTCCGGTTTGGGCTTGAAGACAGCTTATCAGAATTACAACGAAAACCCTTATACTTGCGAGTAATATAAATTATATATAGCGTCTTCTAACTTCAAATGCTATGCATATAGCGTATACCAAGTGGACGTCATCATCTCGAAGGCTAACTACTGTCAGTGACAAGCGAAGCTAGGTGCTGCCATATCCTAGTTAGTTTGAAATATGCAAGCCATGCAACTTCTCCTGGCCCAGTGGCTTAAGCTGCTGGCTAGTTGGCAGCTGCATCTAGTGGTCGGGGTTCGGATCCTCCATAGAAAACTGAGGGAATGCGCACCTCTTACAAACCCTACATGTATAAGCGCGTCTATTGCTTTTCCTGACTACGCTGTATATGTAGCTTTTGGAATACTGGGAAGAAAGTCTTAGTAGAATCGCAACTAAACTCCTGCTACTAGTGAGTAATACCAATTAAATATAGCCTCTCCTACTTTCAAATGTTATGGATATAGCGTCCAGCTACAGGAGTTCACCACCATGCAGGCTACCCACTCTCAGTGACAGTGGAAGGTAGGTGGTGCCATATCCTATTTAGTTTGCAAATTATGTAGTCCAGACAACATCCGCGTGGACCAGTGGCGTAAGCTGCTGGCTAGTTGGCATCTGCATCTAGCTGTCATTGGTTGGATCCTCCTAAGAGGAGCAAGGGAATACCCACTACTGACGTGCCTCATTACAACGAATCGTGTCCGGTACTTCTCCGGACTACGCTCTGCTATGTAGCTTGTGGACTGCTGGGAAGAGAGCCTTATCAGATTTACAACCGAAACCATGCTACTCGTGAGTAATATAAATTAAAATATGCCTCTCCTAGTTTCAAGTGCTGTGGATATAGCGTCCAGCAGGAGGACGTTATCACCTCGCAGGCTAACCACGCTCAGTGACAGTGGATAGTAAGTGGTGCTGTACCCATTATTTTGCAAAGTATGTATTCCAGCTAACGTTTTCTTAGCCTCAGTGCCTGAAGCCGCTGTCTGGTTTTCAGCTGCTTTATTGGTTTCACCTTCCGTGAAGTATCGAGGGAATGCGGACAACTAACTTTCAACAATATGGCGAAACGCGCCTGGTGCTTTTATGGGCTTGGGTCTACTATGTAGCTTGTGCACTACTTTGAAGAAACTTACCGAATATACTACTTCGCTCTCGCTGCTCGTGAGAAACTTGAAGGTTTGGTTGAATAATTTGCAAGTGAGTAGGATTTTCAAAGTGTTATTGGTCGGCTTTTTCCTGCTTTTTTCTTTTTCTGAGTGTGCGTACTTCGTGGCCAGCTATCTACATTAGAGATCAGATCAGTCAGCACAGCGCCCCGAAAAATCTTGTACATTAATGGCGAAATCTGCTTCAGCCACGAATTCATGTTTCGAAAGGAATAACTTGTCCTAATGTAACTAGTTATACCCAACCTTTAAGTGCGTTTGCTCAAAGTGTGGCAAAACTCGCAACTTAATTTCCTCTGACTAATGGAAAACGCCGGACCTGCAATCATTTGTTATAATGTGTGTCTGTTTACCATTATCGCTGGTTCTTGAGCGACCTTATTGCGATTCTGTACCGGGTCTAGCTTCTCAAGCTCCAAGTAACAAGTCAGCAAGTAAGTAGTCGTCGAGTGTAGCTTGTATTGTTAGAGCCGTTACCTCTTCCCTTTGTTTTCCCCTTAGTCGTTGGTGTTGTTGTATTAGCCTACCGACGTACACCTTCGGCCATCCGTCAAGCATTTTGCGCTAGATCCTCTATCGCAGCTGTAACGGTACTGCCCCCATAGCTACGAGTTTTGACACAAGCGCGCCATCCATCGAGCTCTGACACTTACGAGGTGGTTTTCCAACGGCTTACGAAATATCTTCTTTTGGCTTCTTCACCCTTTGGTTTCATACGACCAGGGTACTCGCCGGACACAGAAACCCTCGGAACCCTGGACTGGAAGCACATCTCACATGGTCCGCGGACGTCACGGTAGCATGTTAAGAGCTTAGAGGTGTATGATTGCTGTTTGCTCTTAATCTCACCCACTTATTCTTCTCCGGCACCTTTTCCTTCCTCCTTCCTAGCATTTTAGGAACTCCCTACCTCGGCCACTTATGATGTGGTTGAGAAACCAGCCGTTTGCCTGGTAGTTATTTCGTTTTACAACTGTAAGGTTTTATAACCGCTAGTCCTAGCAGTTGGACACAGAAGACCTCGGAAAGCTGGACCGGACGAATAGTACTATACATAAGTTAAGGAGCTAGTAGTATCTCATCCCGCCATCCGTGCTTCCAGTTCTCTTTAAATAAAGGAAACCCGTGGAAATTTTCTATTATTTCTGTCTGAATGGAATCACAAATCGCACGTGGAAGCCATCTTAATCCCTTACTGGATGCATACTACACCATCGCGGTTTAGGGCGGCTGGTTTATTGTCAACGCACTACATCATCGCGGCTACTTAGCGTTAAGTTTAAAAGTTTGTCTACGTTCTTGCCAACGTAAGTTACTCTTTGGAGCCTTGGTGTGACATTAGGCATACTTGCCATCCGATTCGAGGAGAAATTGACGACTGTGCCCATGGGTGCTACGTATAATTAAATATAGCAATGCGGTAAGACAAGCTATTCTACCAGCTTTAGCTGGCCTTCTATCCCTTTTACCACGATGGGAAGTATGTACGGCTTTGGCCATCCACTGGTCTACCAAGAGATACACAGCGAAATAGTAAGTTAGCTCAAATTAGCCTATATGTGCAACAACGTGTTTGATGTTTAGCAGATTGTACCATTTCCTTCCGTAGCCGCATTATTTCAGGAGTTTCACAGCAGCGGCGTCATACTTTGCGATAGAGCAAAATGCAACAGAACAGGCTGCTCAACGTGCGGCCCCGAGCAGCAGTTCTTAGGGTGCAGAGTCAGATAATAACTGCGCTCCAGATGAGTCTACACGTTGTCTGCATGCCGCTATATGCTTACATTGCTTATGCAGTCCAGTACCGACGTATAAGTCGTAGAGTTAAATTTCTAATCACGTACACGTTTGCACAAATATCGCCTAGTTAATTAAGCCCAGGGTAAATTCTGCTCGGCTGAGGAAACCGCAGGTAAGAGCTAGCAGCTGCGTTAATATCATGTGCTTTCCCAAATACGTTGCACCGGCTGGTACATAGGTGAGTATTGCGGGCAGTAGCAGATAAATAGGATGCTGTACAAGGTTACGTGTTTCAGGGTGTGGAAGCGTGCATACGTTCCCGTGCTGTGGTCTAGCGTAGAGCTACATCTTGCTAGGTTAGCAGTTTTCAGCTGATGCAAATCGCTCGTGGGTGGCGTCTGACTCCGATTTTCGTAAAACTCGTCGCAACTGCTCATGCCACGGTTTGTTCAAGTTTCAAGAATTCGCAACCGCTCACTCAGCTTTCGTACTGGTGCGCGCTGGTGGTTAATTCACGATGAAAACTGTTTCTGTGCTGGATGGGAGTCATGGCGGTTTGTGAGGTTGAGTCAAGTTGATGTAAAGCCATGGTCCGGGTAGGTACTAATCGGTTATTCAATTAAATAAATAAATAGGTATTTTTCCAGACTGGCTAGACGCTGCGCTTGGAAGGGAGCAGCTAAATGTTAACATTACTCCCATGCAATAGCATGGGAGTAGGCAATGTGTTAGTATGTGTTTCTCGTTGGCACTTGCGGCTGCATTGGCTTTGTTAGGTGTAAAGCTGATGGGGTTGTAGGCGAAACCTTGAAATTATTCTGGCTTTTTCAGGCGATATCGAACTTCTTGACCTTGCTTGTTGTGAAGTAGCGCGGTGCCATAGTTGTGCAGGTTTTCTTTGAAAACAGGATGCAATTCACCACCATCGCCCTATAAAGTTTTATTAAACAATTTTGGACCACTTGGTGAGCACATGGAATGCAATAAGAGCGGCGGAATTAAAAAGAACTTGAAAAGGTTAAAAATAAGTCCTATAAATGCAAATAAAAATGGAACGCCTTCGTTAAGAGGCACACTAAGTGGGCATAATTAATTAGAAAAATACAAATTAATAAAAATGCAAGCCAAAATATTTTGCGCTTATTTTATCCCTGAAGCCAGAGTTCAAACTGAGTACACCACAGAGCAAACGAAAAAACATTTCTATGGCTAGAATATTGCGCAATGTATTCCAAAAATAAACTGATTGGAGCAAGTATTAAGCGCTGCGTACGTTATGGGTAAAAGCCATATAATACACGCAGTAGTTCACGAGTTATTGGCAACTGCGTGATTTTCTACGGATAGCGCCATTACCTTTTCGCTAGAAATGTCTGCTTTGCACGGGGATATCGGCAAAAAGGAAGGATACTGTACAGTTTGATGTGTAGTGTCAATGATCGAACTCTTTTTGACCTTCTCTTTCTTCTTTCAGATCGGCGGCCTGACAACCAAGCAAGACATTTGGACTGTTTATCAGATGACAATGAATTAAAAGAACAATAATAATTATTATTGTTGTGCTCCCTATTTCGGTTTGTGTACAGTTAACCCCTTTTTTGTTTGAATTCCTGAATTTTTGATTCTTGCTAATTACACGCTGTCGCTTGTACGTTGTGTTTTGTCCTGACTTATCTCTTGCGCTGTGACCACTGTGACGCGTGCTGCCACCGTTATCAGTTATTTCCTGCGTTTTTCAGCCCTTGACTATCTTTCGTGCCCCCTGGATTATTGTGCATTACATAATTGGTGACAGTAATGGGATATCGTCATGGCCTCCCGCGCAACTAAACCAAAGAAGGAGGAGCAGTGTGTTTCTGCTGCACATCCGTCAAATTGTGGACAGCCACTGTTAGAACTGGGCCCTTGGCAGCTGTCTCTCCGTCCTCCACCGGTTTTTGATGTTGATACTAACCTGTGCAACTGGCGGCGACGCGTAGAAATGTCTCGGGCTTGCGTTCCCGAAGAACGCAAACCGTCGGTTATCATGAATTCACTTAGTGAGCTAGTTCAGGAAATTTTGTTATCGACTGACATTCGCCATGATGCCTCTGTCGAAGAAATCTGGAATCAACTAGAGGTCCTTTTTCCAGACAAGGAGCACGGGTCAGCTACTCGATCCATATTCTGGAAGAGGTTTTGGCGAGAGGCAGAGTCGGCCAATGCAATTTTGTGGGACCTTCGGGTGCTATCGGCCAAGGCTTTTCCAGGGAAATCAGTAACAGAAAGAAAGGCCTTCATCTTAGAGCGGTTTATTTAAGGCCGCAACCACGATCGCACTTCGGAGCGTTTTATACGAGGGCCGCCGAGAGACTTAGCGACCGCGGCGCGGCTTGCGCGCGAAGAACAGGTGATCCGCGATAGGCGTCCAAAGGAGGTTGACAAGCTGATGGCTATTAGTTTTGTGCCACGGACGATGCACCGGACTGAACCGCCTCACAGCCTAAGCTCACATACTTGCCGTCGTTATTGTTCCAAGTGCCAGAATTCACCCCATGAGATGTCAGTACGACGCCCCCGCAATTTCCGAAGGCGCGAACAAGCACCGAGATTGCGATTCATTGACGGTGAGTCAGAACTTCCTTGTGTACCTTTGTGTCTTCTAAGTTCTGTGAATCCCCAACTGTTATTGTAGTAATCAATACTCAGCGATTTCATGCCCTCATTGACACCGGTGCAGCGTGTAGCCTTTTAAAATCCTGTTTCTTGTCCCCACGGTAGTCACTAGTCCCGGGCGTCAGATCAGAGTGGCAAATGGGATGGTTCTGCTTACTCCTGGTATTGCTTTCGTACATTTGCTGGTCGGGCAAGAGCGTCTTTCGCATGAGTTTTACATAGCTGCTCAAATTCCATGGGACGCGATACTGGGGTTGACTTCTTGAGTCGTTATTCATGCGTCATCGATCTAAGTTCCGGATTTTTGACATTGCGTGGCAAGCTGCTCCCTGTAAACTTCAAACCTAATAATGGCTACGTGAAAAAGTATTTTACTCCGGGTGCTAGCACCGTGGATGTTGAAGGTGAGATATCGGAATTGCTTTCGTCTGTTAGCCCTACTGTCGACGGTGAAGCTCGGAAACGCCTGGAAAATTAACTGCGTTCACACAAGCACGCGTTCGCGTGGTAAGGTACATCTTTGGGCAGA
Source organism: Dicrocoelium dendriticum (assembly GCA_944474145.2). Lineage (NCBI taxonomy): Eukaryota > Metazoa > Platyhelminthes > Trematoda > Plagiorchiida > Dicrocoeliidae > Dicrocoelium > Dicrocoelium dendriticum. The sequence continues at coordinate 65,166,637 of OX104065.1, read as the reverse complement.
ACGAGCGTACTTGAGCATCGGATTGAAACAGGGGACGCTCCACCAATACGGCAAGGGCCCAGGCGTGTCCCACCCGTGTATAGACAGGAATTACCGAAAGTGGTGGATCAGATGTTAAAAGATAATATCATACGTCCTTCGCAATCCCCCTGTGCTGCCCCTATTGTATTAGTCAAAAAAGAAGATGGAACATTGCTTATCTGTGCGGACCATAGGAAACTTGATGATGTTACACGAAAAGCTTCTTTCCCTCTACCACGGATTGATGACGCTCTGGAACCATTGCATGGCGCCACCTGGTTCTCCACTTTGGATCCCGCCTCAGGATATTGGCAATTCGAGTTACACCCTATGGACATTGAGAAAACTGCCTTTGTTATACCCGCTGGACTATAAGAGTTCCAGACCATGCCGTTTGGTTTGGCTAACGCACCGGCGACCTTCCAGCGACTGATGCACATTGTACTCAGTGATCTGCAGCCAAGCAAATGTCTTGTATACCTGGTTGATGTCATAGTTCATGGACGTACTTTTGATGAACATATCATAAGTCTAGAAACAGCGCTGCAGTGCATTAGTTTCGCAGGATTGAAGTTGAAGCCGTCTAAGTGCGACCTGCTGAAGAGAGTGGTTAAATATCTAAACCACGTGATCAGCGATTATGGGATTCACAGCGATCCTTCGTAAGTACAGGATACCTTAAGTTGGCCTATTCCCGAGTCCGTGGAAGATGTTCGGAGCTTTTTGGGTCTGGCTTCTTACTACAGACGCTTCGTGAGGAACTATGCGGATATAGCAGCACCATTGCACGGACTCACGGAGGAGGTCGGCTTTTCTACTGGAGCCCGCAGTGCCAGGAATCTTTTGATGAGTTACGTCCTGATTTGGCCAGCACCCCAATCCTTGTCTTTCCGGATGTGTCACCTCAAGCCGCCCCATTCATTTTGGACACTGATGCTAGTGAGGTTGGTATCGGAGCTGTGTTATCACCGGTCTCTGGGGATGGTATGGATCGGGATATAGCTTTCGCTAGCCGCATGTTGACAAAAACGGAGCGAACCTATTGCCCTACTAGGAAAGAAATGCTTGCCCTGGTCTCCTTCGATAAACATTTTCGACATGCCCTGTTGGGTCGACACTTTATAGTCCGCACTGATCATCAGGCGCTCCGGTGGTTGCGGGAATTTTGCGAACCCGAAGGGTATGTTGCGCGTTGGCAAGAACAACTGCAAGCCTTCGACTTTGAATGTCAACATCGCCACGGGAAGCAACACAGAAATGCAGACGCCCTGTCTCGCCGGCCGTCTAGGGCATATGGGGATTGTCCGTCGTGTTCAACCCCGAACGTTGCCGTTGTGTTTCTGAAACATTCGGATTCAACAGACTGGGCATCATCTCACAGTAGAGACTTAGAGACCAAGTTGATTTAGGAAGGCCTATAACAAGGGACTGTGAAGCCTACGAAGGCAGAAATGGCTGGACCTAGTTGGGAAGCGCACTGCTTGTGGTCACTGTGGTCAAAAATTTGGCTATTTGATAGTGTCATGTACTACCAGTTTGGTCCGAATTACCCTAGCTGACTTATCGTTCCACAGTCCATGGTGCAACAGATACTCGAACAGATACATAGGGAGTTGGGGCATGCGGGACAACGGAAAGTGGAGCAAGCAGCGGGTTTGCGTTTTTGGTGGCCTCAACAACGTCGAGGTATTGCGAACTTCTGTAAAGCCTGCCATGAGTGCACCCGCTTTAAGCATCTACAAACGATGAATAGGGCCCCTACAGCCCATGGTGATTGGATATCCCAACAAAACCGTAGGTGTGGTCGTCCTTGGACCCCTGCCTAAAACGCCACGAGGAAATCGGTATATACTTGTTTTGGTCGATTATTTCACCAAATGGTGCAAGGCCATACCAACCCCGTACATTGACGCCAGATCCACAGCTCAGCTTGTGTTTGACCATTGGATTTCACGGTGGGGGACACCTGAGCAACTTCATTCTGATCGTGGTACTAATTTCGAAAGCTTGTTAGTGTCTGAACTCTGCCGAATACTAGACATTCGAAAGACTCGGACAACAGCCTACCATCCTCAGGGCAATGGCCAGGTAGAGCGCACAAATCGAGCTCTCTGAAGGTTCTCTTAAAAACGTTCACAGAGGAACATTGTAGCCGCGATTGGGATATTGCACTTCCGCGGTGCCGCCTGTCCCATCGGTCCAGCGTTCACTCGTCTACTGATAATACTCCACACTTCATGGTAACTGGGCACGAAATGAGATTGCCAATTGATTTGACTGTGTCAACCACGTCTGCTTATTCGCTGCTTGTCACAGACTATAACGTTCTTCTACGTCGGGACCTGACCAAAGCTTATTCGCTTGCGCGAGAGCACTTGGGAGCTGCCCGTCGATGTCAAAAGGATTACTATGACCAGAAAGTGCACGGCTGTCCACCTTAACCTGGACAAAAAGTCTACCTCCACACTCCGAATCCATCTCATGGCGTTCCGGCGAAGCTGCATAAGGAGTGGTCCGGTCCATTCGTGGTCGAGGTATTGTATACTGATGCTACCTGTCGAATTCACAGACAAGGTGAAGAGGCCGACCGTTCGATTGTTGTCCATTTCAAGCGTATCAAACCGGAAACTCTCAGTACTCATCCCATTTCATCGTCTCAGCCTCCGGTAACCGACACTGACCCACCAGATGCGTTAACAGAAGTGGAAGTAACGACCACAGAGCCCCACGTATCGATTACTAGTTAGGGCGGCGAGGACGACGCCTCTTGGAGAGGAGGATGGTGTAGTGCCAATGATCGAACTCTTTTTGACCTTCTCTTTCTTCTTTCAGATCGGCGGCCTGACAACCAAGCAAGACAGTTGGACTGTTTTTGAGATGACCATGACTTTAAAGAACAATAGTAATTATTATTATTGTACTCCCTATTCCGGTTTGTGTACAGTTAACCCCTTTTTTGTTTGAATTACCTGAATTTTGGATTCTTGCCAAGTACACCCTGTCGCTTGTAGGTTGTGTTTTGCCATGACTTATCTCTTGCGCTGTGACCACTGTGACGCGTGCTGCCACCGTTATCAGTTATTTCCTGCGTTTTTCAGCCATTGACGATCTTTCGTGCCCCCTGGATTATTGTGCATTACAGATGATGCGGTATAAGTTATAAATATATATACCTATCCGTAAATACTCTACGTAGGCCGCAACGTCCCGCAACAACTAGACACGACGTAGGTAGTCGAAAGCAAAATTTTACGGCATACCTGGCAACTATAAGTAAATGGGCGATAATGTTTCGCGAAAACACTGAGAATCCAGTAAGGAATATCATATACCCAGGGAACATCAGAAAATGTTATGATTAACCCACGGTCAGAAGACCTCAATTTAACATTTTCCGTGCATACTTAGCTAAATAAACCACTAGGAATATAGTTTAGTATTTTAAGGCCTCTGCGTAGTTACGAAGTTTATATCAAGGTGGCATGAGCTAGGTCTACTTGCATAATACAGATGACCGTTAGGTTCCTTTGACACGTTCTGGCCTGAATAATGCACGCATTTCTTAGCTAAATATCGCGTTTTATCTCTTAGAGCCGATTTTCTATATTCATAAAGCTGTCTCCAATACCATTGGGCTTGAGGAGCTTGACACTAATAATAACAAATGATCATGGAAAAAGTTAACAAAATTAAGTAAAATGCTTTGGGGCATGAAATCCAGTTGGGTCCGCGTTGGTGGGGCATTAACAAGTCGACTTCTAGGGGTTAAGCTTGCTTGTTTATGACGCCTCTTTTGTTAACGTACAATACTGTGCAGCTGCTTGGTTAATATCGAACTACTTTTCGCCAATTTTAAGGTCTGAATCAAGTGCCAGCGGTGCTCATCCAGGTGGCAATATTAATTAATACCCTCATGCCGCACCAGCTATTTCCCTGGTGCTTTCCCTGATATGATCTATTCTAACATCCAAAGCAAAAAGTGGACGGTAAATCAACAGTAGTATATTAAGTAACAAAAATGTGGGAGTGGGATGTTCACCTACCATTGCGCATAACGCAAAATAAGCTTCGTAGCCAGGTGAAAGATAAATAACGCTCGAGCGGCCGCGATAAAGCAAAATGGTGGTCAAACTTTTCTCGATTTCCAGCCAGCCTGTGTGTCAGGGCTCCTCTGTTTTTGGTTAAATTTCGTTCCATTAAAATGGAATCTGGTCATGAGTAGGTTTTACCGGTAAATGCGGTTGAGGAAGAGGATCTGGTGTACATGATACATGTTTACTAGTGTTGCCCATAGTGATAGGCACATGTATACCAGATAAAGCTAAGTACATGGCCAAGAAAGGATAAGTGGAGAGAAAAATGTCTGCCTTTTGAATCTAACTTTTAAAGTGGCAGCTTTCGACAAGATGGAAGAAATATATAGTATTATGCGGCAAGCATACCGATTGTAGTTGGAACTGTCGGAGTAAAATAGGTAGTTCGCAGGCGTAAGGAAAACACGTCAAGTAAGGCTAATGAGCAACTGACACCTTCGAAGTTGCATAGAGATATATCTGATCCCGGTATTTAGACGATGTTTATGAGACTTCCAAAGCTAACCTCAGGTGTGTAGACAGAAGAAATTGTTTTTAACATTTTATACCAGGCTTAGGTCCGGTAGTATGCCTGTACCATACATACCTCAAAGAGCTAAGAATTTGGAAAGTGATAAAAGTTAAAGCTGATGACAAGGAGTGAAGGTGTGGATAGGATGTAAGCATGGAAGTTTGTCTGCTCGGATGGTCTCGTTATCGCCCTGCAATTTAGTATATAAGGCGTACCTACGGATTTACGAACCTTCCAGTCACTGGCCTAAGCTGTAATTTTTATTGAAAGTTCTAAGCAATTACAACGTAACTATTAAAAAGAGAAGCCGGAGGGTTGTAGCTATCGGTAGGTCTAAGCAGCCTTTGGACCATCATGTCAGTGAGGAAACCGAAGCAAGTCATTAACTCACCGGAAACGGCTAAATATCTTTTGCAATCAGAATTTTGACCTTAGAACCTGTAAGCTGCTTGCGACTGATCCGACTGAGACCTCGCGGATGTTGCGATTGCGGTATTGGATAAGCTGAAAATATAGGGGCGTTTGATGGAGACAATTCATGGGGTTGGGATACCGATTATACCTTACAGGATAATTTTGTAGTGGCGTCAATTCCCACAGTAAAGGAATAAGGCGGAATTATCCGTAGGTGAACTCATGCAGGTCCAGAAACGATGGCTGAAGATTGGGCGCAGCTAGTGCTCGGAGTTTTATTCGTAAAACCTTAGAAAAGTGTGCGAGGATACTGCTAGTCGCTTAGGTATTAGCACGGCAACGGCTATGAAGCTGAACGAGTTGTGAGCTCAAGATGTTAGACGTCATGCCCTACATCGTGTGCGTCCTCAGGCTACATCAGAGCCAGTTTGGAAGAAGTAATCTTGCGTATGGTAGATATTTAAGATGCGTTGTATATTGTCAACACAAATGAATCTTTGTATCGCCTTCCTGAACGCTTGCGTGTTTTGGGTATCTGTTAGTCTAGAAGGCAACCTGTCCCATATGTTCACATGCAAAACTAAGAAGAAATGGGATCGCAGTCTCTTCTTTGCCCTAAGCTGGGTAATTGTATGGCCTTTCCTCAGAAGTGTAGATTTTGATGTGCTCCTTAGTTTAAGACATGTGCCCTTACTGTACAGCATTCTGTGAATTAGCTTAATAAGCACAGGTGAAGGATAATGCGCCTTTGCTTGAGGGGCTGAATTTTAAGGTGTCCGCACATTTGCCGTCAACTCAGCGCTGGCTGAGATGGAGTCCACAGCTTCCTAAAGCGCCGCTGAGCCTTTTCAGCAGAACTTCCGTAGGTTGCTGCCTATGAAATAGCAATATTCCATATGCGGAAGGACGTGGCTGTTATGAAGCTCTAACCATGCATCTGCAGTTTTTATAACGGCGTATGTGAAGCGGCAATCCTCTGACTCTTGTCACTTGATAATGAGGTTGCTCTGTAAATTTGAGATGTAGGAAGCAGCGCAACCAGAGATCTGTTTTTATTGCATTCTGTTTGATAGTGATACCGTTGATTGTTAGGGCCTTAACATGTATAGAACCCTGGTGGTTCCTTACCTTAGCTTTTTGAGCAGAAAGCCTCGTTTGCCAGTGTTTGCATGACCTTTCAAGTGATTCAATAACCGCACAGAGACCACTAGTTGCGGATATTTTATTACCAGAGGAAAGACTATACAGCTATTAACTTGGCAGCGAAGATGAAAGAGCGAAACTGCTGCCAACTGTAGAAGTCATTTGTATAACCAAAAGTAGGGTAGGACTAAGAACCCTTCCCTGCACCACGCTAATGACTACGGTGGTCGAGGTGGTTACGTCCTGCTCCATCATGACAGGCTGCGTGCGTCCTATTAGATAGGAAAGCAGCCAGGCTAATAAAGTACTGCTGACACCATAATCCCTTACTTACCGCGTCGGGCGCATGTGTGGTACCCTGTCGAATATCAGTTACATATCAAGGTAAAGCATGACAATTGAAAGCCTAAAGGCAATGGCCTTGGTGACTACATTGAGGAATACCAGTTGCAAGAATGCACAAAACCGAACTTTTAGAAACTCGTGCTGTGATTTATTTATATGGACGCATGCATACAGATAACGCATGCGGGCTCTTTTAATCAACTTCTCCATCGCCCTCGTGATAATAGAAGTGCGTTTAATAGGTCGTGAGGTACCAACTGTCTGTAGGCCTCCACGCTTATGCGGTGGCATAATCTTGGTATGTTTCCAGCGGGCAGGTAGTGACCTTTCTACATTGATAAAGTAAGGAGTTCTAAAAGAAGACTAAGGATATCTTCGCCCCCCTCCTTAATTATACGGGGGCGGTAGTTCATCTGGACCAGGGTTGTAGGATGACTTTGTGGTTAAAATCGCCGAACGGCCACTAGTTCTGTCAAGCTGTACAGAGAACGACTGGCTACTGGGCACTTGCAGGGCCTGAAAGGTTAAACCTATTTCTGTACACTGCGGTTCTTTAAAGTGTGCGCTGAAGACTTTACATAAAATTCTTGCTTCACTGGAAGTGTAGTTGGGACCAAGCTCTGGGGCAGAGATCGGTCGTCCATAGTTAGGGGTCCGAAAACGCAGCAGCAGGCTGAGATGCTTAGCTTCTTTTGCACTGTTAAGTGTGGCTATTACTTGATTGGTTTGCTGCTGCTTAGATCTGGCAGAAAGCTGCTTTGCAGTCTCATTCGCTCTCATGATGTGTGCAAAATTGGAGGTTATGAAGTAGGATCGTCCACGCTGATGCATTCTGTTGGGCATATTGGGTTCGGTTATACTTTTAGACGTTTGACTTATTAAATATGACACAGAAGATAGCGAGTCAAGGCAGTAAAGCATGTCCTCAGCTAATAGCTCGTCCGAACGATCCAAAGACTCATATATAAAGTATCCATCACAATTTCTTGATCTGACCAGTACAGCAACGCTTGTCCATTTAACCATACGCATTAAGCGGTAAACCACGACGACGTCTGTTGCTGTTGGGCAGGCATTATGTCACTTTAAATAAACCGAGCATGGTACTAGCTTGGGATCACTAACCGGAAACTCCCGGCCGACTGACACTCGCGTTGATGGGAGGCCGAGAGTAAATATTAGGTCAAAATCTGTTTCGCCCTGTTGGAGCAGCCACGTGTTGCATTCGGCAGCCTAACTTGATCTTTGCCATTAGGCAAGCATACTTCGTCGATGCAGCAGGTGGGAAACAGTTTCCATCAGGTAGGTTGCAATCACCTGCCACCCGTCTGTATTCGCACAAAAAGGTGAAGTCTGAGCAAAAGTAGCCATATGTGCGTAGCCCGGCTTAGCTGAGGCATCGGGTGATCTATAAACAGACCCAAATAGTGCCGTCGATTCCAAAATATTAGCTGTTATCCATACTGAATCCAGGGCCTCAGCTGCGTTCATGGTTTCCGACATTTTTGTTGAGTAAGTAATTTTAACATAAATGGCGCACCGGTCCCCTCATTTATGCACATCATCATCATCATACACCTTAGCTAGAGGTGGGGAAAACCTCAGCTACTATGCCACAATACACAGAAAAAAGGAGAAAAAATGCAACTGGTGCAAGCCGGCTGAGCTATCGGTAACGGATGGGCATCGTTCCGGTAAGCTACCAGCTGGCTGCTGTGCACCCAAAAAAATATTATGCAAAATCATATAAGGCTAAGTAATGAGATCGTGATTGGAGGGGAGGCTAAGATGGATGGGGTGGGACAAAGAACCTCATAGCACGAACGCCACTGAAGTCGGCTCCTAGCCATATCACCAAGTGTATACAGCCAAGCGTGTTCATCGTCTTTCGGACCCAAACCAATGAGCCGAGACGCTCCAACCGAGGCCAGCTCAGAAGTGAGGACCTTCATTCCTCTGGACCAAGTCATCGCTTGGCCACCCCTCCTCTTCTTCCATCCACACCCACGGCGCGCAAACAACACACGTCGCGGAAGTCGGTGGGCTGGCATGCGTAACACGTGACCAAGCCATCGAAGCCTGATGCGTGAAATAACGGTGCTGAGCGGTTCATTTCCTTTTCCTGTGCAGTAAACAAGGCATCGGACACGCTCGTTGCTCACGCGGTGTTTCCACCAAATGTGAGCTAAATTACGAAAGCACCGGTGGTCGAACGTAACTAGCCTCTTTAGATCCGCTGCTCTAAGTGGCCAGGTTTCACAACCGTACAATAGGGTCGAACGTGCCGCTGCATTGTACCCTCTACCCTTCAGGGCAAGGGTGATATCGCTCCGGCGCCATAAGTGGCGAAGGTTAGCAAAAGCGCCCCGAGCTTTTGCTATACGATTCGTGATTTCATCTTCAATCCCAAGGGCGCTGATACAATTTCCCAGGTAGTTGAATTTTTGAACGACTTCTAGCTGCTTCCCACCAAGGGTCAGCGTAGGAAGCGGTCCAGACCCATCTTGGAGAAACGCTTTGCACTTCGATGGTGCGAAGCAAAGCCCGAAGTAACCGACAGCTAGTGTTACTCTGTCCAGTGCCGCCCGACACGTTTGTGAGTTGTCACAGATCAGGGCAATATCATCAGCATACTTTAAATCAAGAAGTCGTTCCCCTGGGAGTAGCTCCACACCTTCTAAGTCGTGCCCTGTAAACGCGATTTCCATGACTTCGTCAACAGCGAAGTTGAAGAGGAAAGGTGACAGCGGGCATCCTTGTCTTACGCCGCTGGAGATATTAAAGGGCGATGACAACTTGCCGTAAGCCCTTACTTTGCCCGAGCTAAGCGAATATATAATGCTCGGATAATATTCACATATTTCTCAGGTACACCTTTCCTGAGTAGACAGTCCCAAAGTGCATGTATATCCACCGAATCGAATGCACCTTTTATATCGAGGAACACGACAACGGTGGGCCGCCAAAATATGTGACGGTGCTCCACTCTACTGAGCAAACAGTTTGTCATCAGTTACTTAGTAACCGCTGCCATGGGCCGTGGGCATGCTCTCACGCCTTATAGACTCGCTTCGGCAGCGTGAAGCAAACCAGAACAGCCACAGCAGCTTTATGGCGCTTGACGCACTACGTGCATTACCAGTGACTACAGAAGCTCTACGAGCAGACACGCTTCGTGACCCAGTACACAAGATGGTCACACAAATTAACAGGACGGGTTGGCTACACGCCTGTGCAACAGCCAAATTGTAGTAAGCCTACAAGTGATGGCGTGTAACCTCCATCGTGGACGGCTGCATGTTATTCTCAGAAAGAGTTGTGGTCCTTAAGACATTACAAAAGCTCATAGTAAGCCTGTTTCATGCAGGACCTCCTGGGAGTAACCTGATGAAGGTACTTGCCCGAAACTATGTGTATTGGAGATCCATGGACAAACAACCATAAGAATTAGGTAAACTTGGCTTCAAGTGCGCTGCGGATCCAAGGACACCAGTAAAGACAGAAAAGCATACATAATCGAAACGAACAAGACCATCGTGTCGTGCCCACGTCGCTTTCGCAGGACCGCTCAACTGCCAAAGTTTTCTCATTGCTGTCGACCCTTACAACAAATGGCCTGAAGTGTTCCTGATGAACAGCATCTCGACACAAGCCACGGTAACCATACTACAGTTAACCTTTGCCAGTTTTGGCTGTCCAGTGATCCAGGTAATTGATAATGGAGCGCAAATCACCTCAGTAGTTTTCAAAAAGTGCTGCAGACAGTGAGCCATCCAGTACAGTGCGCTCACCCTCGTTCTACCCACAATCAAATGGTCAAGCAGCGAGATGCGTGGATACGTCCAAACGAGCTCTCTTCAAGTCATCTAAGCTAGGACTGTAACGGTAGAGCTTGACCGATTCCCCTTCCTATACCGATCGACGCCGAACGCACCATCGCTAAATGGATTTTCACCAGCACAGACCATGATGAGCAGGAAGCTACATATGCCATTCGGTGCCATTCGACCAAGCACACTGCTCACATTTAGCGAAAGTAAGTGCTGGAACGAATAGATTGTAACCGGAGGCATAATTCCAAACAACACTGGTTTATGCCTGGGCACTCAGTGCTAGTGAAGGACTATCGGGCAGGCCTGGCGAATTGGTCACACTGAACGAGCAAAGGCGAGCGCGGAAACGTCATGTTTAAAGTGCTCGTGGAAACGCAGACCTGGTTTCGCCGTTCAACCCAGCTCAGTCCAACGCAGTGCTAACTGTAAGAGATGTTTAGATCATACCTGAGTTGGTATGCCGCGCTGAATTCGGGGACAAAATAATTGTTTATTCATTTATTTATATGGCTTGCCGGGCTACCGGTTGACTTATTGGTGGAGAGCATCCTTTTGTTAAAAGTATCTAGGAACGACTGCTGTCAGTCCAAGGACGAAACTGTACGACAGCCCACGGAAGCATTTTCACGCGCACTTTAGTTGAGGCGACGGACCCATAGGGTTCGAACCCCGTCCAGGAGACCGCAAAGCAAGCCATGGCTTTGTCACGCACCGTCCGACTGACTTTGAGGCTATTTATAAGGAACCGCATTTCAGTATAAGGTGCTGTTCTATTGCAATAGCATGAAACAGGGTTAAAAAGGCGTGCGTAGGCAAGGGTTAGGCAACATTTGTAAAATTCGTGAAATGCTTGAGTTGCTTTGATATATTATGACCAAATAACGGTGTGTATGTGTAGTCTTTTTATTAGTGAAGGCAAGTTTAAAAGTTATTAGGTGAATAAATAGCCAGTAGTATGGAAGTAGGTACATCTACTTGAGAAGGCGTTGAATGGATACTGGTTTACGACTAAGAGATGAGACGATTATGTGGTTAAATATAAGTACTAATAAGGGTTTACGATTTACATAAAACGTGCGTTTGTTATAATTTCTATGGTAGTCTCCCATTATAATGTATTAAATGGCACTGTTAGACGATGAATTAAGGTGTTGATTGGGGCGGAGAAAGGTGCCCTTATTATAATATAGATGTAGTATCCGGAGAAAGTAACTGAACGAAACTAAAAACTTTTATACAAGTGAAAAAGTCACAAAGGTTCATGGAAAAATAAAAATATATGGACTGCCATACTGCAGCGAAAACGGGTATACAGCTGTTCTGATGTTCCATAAAAAAGGCGGGAAATGGTTACTAGAACGACGTTATGAAAGCTGCTTAAAAGATGTGTAAATGAAATGTCACGAAGTGACACCCCTGGGTGCAACAGATGTAAAAAACTGAACCCTGTCGCTTACCACCAAGACGAAATAAAATTGACCCGGTCAGGCACCGTCTCCCAGCGATGCTGCTATTTGCAATAAAGGTACTGGACTATATAATTAAACTGACTGAGAATAAATAACGGATGTGGCCAGCTCCATGTGACGTCGCACGGCAACATTATGAGATGCAAAGTAGCTAGCGGACTACTAACGTAAGCTGGCTGTCAGTAACTTAAAGATGTTGCCGGCACCATTTATTGTCTAACAGCCATGCTGCCATCCGCGATAGAGCGAACTGACCGCTCATATATGCTGGCCGATAGTAATTAAAAGATGTTGCTTACTCCATTTATTTTCTCACAACGATGCTGGCATATACAATAGAGCTAACTGACTATACACATAAGCTGGCTGCCAGTAGTTATAAGATGTTTTCGGCTCCATTTAACGTCCCACCACAATACAGCCTCAAGCTAATACAACGGTACAAATGAATCTGACGCAGTAGAAGTGGTACTCAGGAACAGGCAAAATGCTCAGATGGATGTTGAGAACAGTATTGGGTTGTCGCGTCAACACAGTGGATTACTGAGGTTCGGGCTATATTCCATGTTGCGTCATTGCGGTATGCAATAAATGATAAACGTACCTGCTGAAAGATGACGTTATTAACTTTCGTACCGACATAGAATGACACGTGTATAAAAGGAGGTGAAAACGTAATGAATTGTGCCTGCATACATCTGGCCAAAAATGAATTGCGATTACCTGTTTCGCCCCATGCTAAGTAAGCAAGCAGGCTCAGCGATCGTGTGCTTGTCATACAGTATCCGCGAACTGACACTTAGAATGCGGTTCCCATGTCAAACGAAGCAACCTCACTGCGTATTAGCCGTTTGTAGAGCCACCCACTGGCTGTCATGCGTTAGGTTCCAAGCCGTACCCAGCAGTTTTCAGGAAGTGCTAGTCACCGGCAGAGGATACATACCACAACCCCAGCAGAGAGTGGCCCTAAAACGTGCCGGTCTACTCTTCTCAGGAGCACGTGTGAAGGGAAATACGTTAGGGAAAATTGACTCGCACGCAAAAGATACACTTATAGTGCTCATTGTCACCGCCTTACGCCGCACACAATTAATGAAGCCACCTGTTGCTTTTGGAGCACAGCACTTGATCAACGCCGTCGCCGCTCGTGTTTGGCCCATCCTCCTTGTCGCATATGATGCACACGCTTTTGTTCTTGCATGTCGGTTGGATATTCCCTGCTCTGGAGCGTTTGTTATTCATGTAGGTGGCAGTAGGAGTCAGCCTGGTTGAGGTTGTCAAAAAGGCAGTTTCCAACTGACAACTAGCTCTGCCAACGTAGTATTGTATTCTGGCTGCTGCGGTAGAACTGCTCTGCTTCAAGGAAAGCGGCTGTACCCAGACTGGTCAGGACAACCATTATGTTACCGAATAGCCTGTTAGCACCGGACAACTTTTCCTCGCGCGTCAACGCCACCAGCAGGGAAGCTGATGTAGATGGCATCAGTTGAACTTCCCGGGAGGACATTTTGCAATCAGGGATAGGAAGCTGACGGACCTGCATTGAACAACGACTTCTGTGCATAAGCTGGGTTATGTCAGCCGTTATGCTGCCAGAAAAACGGCACAATGTGTGCGCATGGTACGTCTTATTGACTTACGAACGAGCAATCACAGCCCATCTCAATAACCATCACAACGGTCCTCCTTACTTATTATTTCATATCTACTGTCGTCACATCGTACTTATATAACCGACTCCGAGGCAATGCGGCGCATAAATATGCCAGTAGCGTAAGGAGACCGACGAGCAACCAACTCTTTCACACACACTGTGCCCGCAACTGTGTTTGCTTTCGACAATCCCAACTTGGCTACCGACGTGGTCCAACGCGCTTCTGCATCCCGTGCTCCCCAAAAACTGCTACAAATTGATGCAATAGTGATGTGCTCCCGCTTATGCCCACCGTGAGATGTTTATTCTCGTTCTCCACTGTTTGTAGTGAACGCGCCCAACAGGCGCACTTTGCGCCAGCTATTGTACGACAAAAGCGAAGGGGAACCAAGTCCAAACGAGGTATCTGTGAGCCTCTATGCTTCTAACCCCTATAGATCTAAGCAGCATCCTAAACTGCAATTTGGTCTTAAATAAATAAATAAAAAAGTATATTCTCGAATTTGTCGAGACACATCAAATCAGGCATGATCAAGGTTTACACGCAATTACGTTTCGCAACAAAACACGATGCTATGTATGTAAGCGGCATAAGCCGAAAATTGTACAGGCTTTGGAAATTGTAAAATTAATCATAAAGAATAAAGTCGTCATTGCATGACAACAAGTTGCGTTCTAGTTTGCGTATTGTAAACAGCCTGGGCATTACATTTGTAGTGAACACGATACATGCAGACAGGAAGTATCTTACTATTGAACGTGTCAGGAAAATATTATGATGCTAGTCGACTTGCCAGTAGGTAGTTGTGGGCAGGGACTTCATTCAGTGGCGAGTCACATCCGCTACGTCGCAGTGTTGTTGAGCGGATATTTGTGGCTCTTTATAGGGAGAACCCTTGCCAGACGGAAACCCACCACGTCCTGGAACACTGTCAGAAATCCGTCTTGGTGTATACTAAACTGTGCCTCCACTACTTCAACTAAACACTGTTAGCCCTTTTCATTCCCTCAGAAAGTGGTACATGCGTGAACTGTCCCGCAGGAAACGGAAGCAGCTTAGTGCTACCATGGCCCGTATGTACACTAACTTAAATGCCCTCCTTTGCCCAGGCCCCTAGCTATGGCTATTGCCTACACTGAGTGAGTGGTGTTCCGGATTTCTGACATGGCCTACACAACCTCCAGTTAACTACCTGCCGCCTAGTTTGGCACCAACGCGTAGAACACGCTACGACCAATGTTGAAACCGTCCATTACCATGCAGTGCCAAAGCATGTAACCACCATCCTTCACCTAATGCTTGGCATCTGCAATAAGCACCTCTCTGCATTTCACTACTACGGAAGTAACCGATGAAGGAACGAAAAATAGGAAGCGCACCTGCGAACCGTCCCGTACTACATGCATGGCGCTATTCTTACGCAACAATTCTGCACCCGCGGTTACGTCGTTCTCCTTCGATGTGCCACCTAAACACTGCCAGATAGAATAATGTTCCTGTCGATTTAACCGTTTGTTATATCTTGCAAATACATAGTCGCGCATTGCTCTGGTATTACGGAACGACTGCTTCAAAGCAAACATCTGCCGCTCTTCTTCGGGAGTCAGACGCTGATTACTAACATATAAACTTGGATTCTTTAGGTGGAGAGTATGATTATGAAACAGAACATGCGTACCTGTCTCATAGTAAATGCCCTTCACACTGACGACTATGCTGGCCTTACAACCGGGGCTGGCATATATACGCAACAGGAAGTACACATAAACAACGTTCGCACTTACCGACTACCACCTTTTCCGTTCCTTTTGCTATAGACACGACGCCCTTTTACCCATTTGTCCCGTATCCATTCGGGTAGCTTTTAACCTGACAAATTCTTATAAGACACATCAGTTAAAATGTAATATTTATATAAAGTTGTCGCCGTCAGAACTTGAAACCGCTTCAAAGCTTCTTCGAATTCCTCAAAAGCGGTATAATGTTTGCGAACATTTGCGTGAAACGCAACAGTGTCGTCCACAGTCATTGTAGCCATTGCAGCGAAATGAAAACAGCACCAGCGCACTAAAACTAACACACTTCGATAGCTCCTACAAAAACGTACTACCATTTCGCGTACTCATAAATCAATATTCAGTTAATAAAACCCTATCAAGCCATCACAACCTACTTCATAAAATTACCTGATATCAGCCGGTACAGCAAACAGTGCCGCCCCAAATAACTGGTAGCCTTTTCCGATTAATCCGAGGGACCGCGGAGTTCGCCAATGGCGGAATTTTATATACGGGCTGTGGCTCATCAGGCATCTGGCTTCTTAGTTCTGTACTGTACGGGTGTTTATAAGGTTTCTACTGCGGAATGTGTATATAATGAGGTCAGGAACTTCAAAAAACTAAAACATTTACTGTGCCGTGTTTAATTCCGAAGTCGTAATAAATGTGAAGTTAATATATAACTGTGCGCAAGAGGTTAAGAAGAAGCTGGAAGCGAAAGGTCGCTAAGCAAAGGCAGTGCTATATTTTCGCAAAATGAAATAATTGGTAGCATGTATGGTTGATTATCCGAAGTATAAGAGCGTCCATGTATAGCTTAAGCTTTCTAATTAGCAGATGTTTTACAGTGAATTTTGCCTGTGATAGTGGTAACAGTAGACGCGCACTAGTGACCAGAACTGTGGTAAATCGTTATATAATAGGCCGCGCGTGTGGGTAAACGGGTCCCATTCGTCAACCGATATATATATAGAAATGAAGTTATATTAAATGTGTTAGTAGTTCATGTAAGTGTTGGTATGCATTTGGAATTCTTTTATATTAGGCGGTGGTTATGCTAAGGCATGTGTAAGCCTGGGTTTACGAAACACAAAGCAAACAACTACACTAGTCCGTCAGCCGTTTGAAATGATGCTTCGCTGCCATACAACCACGATGATCTATGTAATAAAACATAATAAGCGAGAAAGATTGGGGACATACCTCAAAACCATAATGTCCTACACAAACAACCAGGGCCAAGGCGCCTACACCCTGTGATGAAAACATACCGTCGCAAATAGCTGGCCAGTGTGTAAGGATAAGGTATGGTGAGATTTATAAATACGTGTGCAGGTGTGCATAAATATGTCAATTTGCGATGTCAATATATATATATATATATATATATATATATAGTTGGCGGCATCCGGTTTCGGATTTGCCTGGCACTGTGGCAAGCCACAGGATGCCTGCGCCTACAGAGGAAACGTGGTTGGTTTGCGCTGCACCACCCACAGCTCCAACCACATACCCCATATCCAGTGTAAACCCGAAGGAATAAGACCGAGAGGCATGTGGATGGGAGCTACCTTTCCTTAACGGAGCCGGCCCACACTCCTTCACAGGCAAACACAAGCACGCGGTATTTGGGAATCAAGCGCACACAAGGCGGTGGCTGGATCGTAGTACACTCCACACTGTGTGCACGGAACCACTCTTTGTTCCAAACACTGCCACAAGAACCGTGCACCTCTTCCCCTCCAAAAACGACCAACTATCTCCTAGAGCTAGCGTGGACGAGGTGGTGGGTAATAGACGAGCAGGCACCTTGTCAACATGCACATCAAGCCCATCCACACCGGGGTTATCAAGCCACAGCCAGTCATCTGTATGAAAGCTAACAAAGAAAAGAAAGCGAGTAATGCAGAAGGAAACGTGACAAAACTTTTAAATAAATGAGCGCATGAAATAAGTTGTAAACAACGGATCCGAGAGTACTTCAGGGGGTCAGGAAATATATTTTACGGAAATGACATGAACGCAAAAATGTTATCGAAATTAACTACAATTAGTTTAGACGAGTTGTGCGGGTTTATAGAAGAGCATAAGGTGGACATTTATTTGAGAAAGAAAAGTATTAGGACAAAATTGAATACCCACCACCTGAAATAAAGTGACTTAGCATGCAAGCACGTCGTCAGTAAATCGAATGCAGCGTACCTACAAACGCTGCGCTGGTTCTGCCTACGTTCTCTGCAGGACATGTCGTCGCTTCGGTAGTGGTCCCGAGTGGCCTCGCTCATGGCTCACTAAGCCTGCCTGGCTCAGGCTGTCGCGACCACATGTACTGCAGCACCAAGCGATCGATGTCGATAGGAACAACCTTTCGGTGCTTGCCCCATCCGCACTTTCCGTTTCTTCTTTACATGGATAAGGTCTTTCTCCTGCACCTCGGCAAATGCCTTCATGAGCAGATCGCGTCATGCATGCCGATCAATCGCCTTCGATTCCCATGATATGAAATCAAGCTTAGAACGTGTGAGGCTCACTTTAATCATGTCCTGGTAAGGTAACTTCCCCCCGCGTGCCGCTTCCCTATACTCATCTGACCATATAAGGGTCGTTTCGGTATCCGCGTTGAATCCGTACCGCTCATATGACCGATCCACCTCAGGTGTTTCAGCAAAAGTAATCAGTCCATTGCATATATTCCACGACGGCGCAACACTTCTGTGTCTGCAACACTGTCGACCCAACCGATGCGCAAAATCCGTCGTAAGCAGTGCTGATGGAACCACTCGATATATCGCACATCCCGCCGTTAGATCGTCCACATTTCACTGCCGCATAGAAGAACGGACAGCACCATGGGTTTGTACACCATCAGCTTCATGCCAATGGTAAGCTGATGGTTGTCCCACACTCGGTACTCTAGCTTCCCAAATGCCGTCATTACCTTCGCCAATCGAATACGCAGCTCACTGTTTAGCTGCTGGTCAGTTGACAGCACACTCCTAAGGTAGCAGACGCGGGTTGGTTTCCAATACTATAGCACCCATGCTGATTTGCGACAATATTGAAGCTCGCACCTCCGGTGAAGGATGAAAGAGACAGACAGTTTTGCTTGTGTTGATGGTGAGCCAGAAATGGGCCTCTGTTGAAGCCAGGGCACCAGTCACGTGCTGCAATTCATCCGCGCTGTGTGAAAACAACGCACAGTCGTCAGCAAACAATAACATAATGATAGTTGTCAGACAGACTAGAGTTCTCGCACCGAAACGACGGATGTTCAGCAACCCACCATCAATACGGTGCTCCACACGAACACCGTAAGCACAAGCGGCATCAAAAGCACAGGACAACATCGCATGAAGATATATATTAAACAGGGCAGTGGCTAAGACACAGTCTTGCTTCGCACCAGTGACAACTGCAAAGTCATCCGAGGTCTCTTCACTCAGCTGCACCCTTGCTCGCATACCACTGTGCAGACATTCAATTAAACTTACAAACTTACTCGGGCAACCAAACTTACCCAACACCAGCCACAATGCCTCGCGGTCCACCGTATCAAATGATTTGGCGAAATCAACAAAAAGCGTGTACAATGGTTGGTGTAGTTCTCTGGACTTCGCCTGCAACTGCCGAGCCGCAAACACCATATCTATAGTGCTGCGACCCGAACGGAATCCACACCGCTCTTCCGACAAGTTCGGTTCTAAAACATGACTGTCGAGGCGGTTGAGCAGGATTCGGACAATCACCTTGCCCACACGGCTGTGCAACACGCTGCCACGATCATTCATGCAACCTAGCTTGCTCCCTGTACCCTTGTACAGTGGTTGCACAAGGGCCTCCTTCAGCACAGGAGGCACTTCCTTCTCAATCCATACGCGTTGCACCAAGTAGTGCAGCGCAGTCAACAACGCGGGGCCGCCGTGTATCAATACTTCAGGCGGGATCTCGTCGGCTCTGGCACATTTGCCGCTTCGCAGCTGAGCAAGTGCTCGCTGCGTCACATCCAGTGTCGGCGGGTCTGCCAGACTCCTCTTCACATCGTGCTGCTTGAGGCCGTTCATGGTAGGCCAGTTGACCTCTGAACAGCTGTTCAAGAGACAGTCAAAGTGTATTCGCCTGGTCTGCATTATGCCTGCAGTCTGGGTGCAGGCAGCGCCTGAACTACCATCGACCAGCGTCCTCAGCTGCTCCAATCTCGGTCCATCCATTGCCTTCGAGGAGTCAAAGGATTCCTTGTGTTGGCGGCATTCGGCGTAGCATTCCATCTGCTTCGCCTTCTCCGTACACCAATACATTTTTATGCGACGGAGCTCTAGGGTCAGTCGCCGTCGAAGTTTGCGAAACTGACTCTTCTTCCCCAAGTCACTAGGGTCTGCAGCATGTGCAGCAGAGGCTGCATTCTTCTCCGACGCCAATGCTCCAATCGTCGCATTTTTCTCGTCAAAACCATCAGGCCGCTTACAGATTGTGCGCCCGATGGTCTCCTCGGCAGCAGCTGTCACCTGGTCTCGAATTTGGTGCCACAGGTCGCCCACTGTAGCTATGCCTTCCACGTCACACAGGCGTGCAGCCATCGCCTTCTGCAGCTCAGTACGTTTCTCCAAAGTACCGAGGAAGGGAATGTTAAATTTGCGCCGATTCACGGCGGGAGTACATTACATATATTTACGAAAATATATGTACAGTTTGGTCTGCATCAATTTGTGGTCAGTGCCACACTCAGCTCCACGCAGTACACGTGTCCTGCGCACTTCACGCATATCACGCTGACGTACGATGACATTGTCGAGCAGGTGAGCGTAACCACTCCGTGGGTGAGTCCAAGCTGCTATATCCCTTGCACTCAGTGCAAGCCGAATGTTCTTGATCGTCAGGCCGTGAGTAGCACACAGTGAGAGCTGCCTGTCACCTTTCGCGTTCGCTGAACCAATGCCATGCGAACCCATAACATCTGTCCACGCCGATGCATCACGCCCAACACGCGAGTTGAAATTACCCAGCAGAAATAGTCAGTCGCACCTTGGCACAGACCGTATCACGCAGGCTAGCTGAATGTAGAATTGATCACGTTTGTCATCAGGATAACACATGGTCGGACCGTACGTGCTTATAAAAGTGGCAAACTTACCTCTTCCGAGTCGTAGACGAACGGTCATCAGTCGCGTGCTAATGCCCGTTGGTTCACCCACCAGCAGGCCATGAAGGCGATCGGGTATTGCAAAGCCGACCCCATGATCACGTGGAGCTGAGGAGGAGTTGCCCACCCAGTAGAATGTGTAACCAGCACCTGCTTTCTGCAACTTACCTTGCTTAGAGAGCCGTGTTTCCCTGAACGCCGCAATATCGATGTGGTAGCGCGCCAGTTCCATCGCGACAAGTGCAGTGCGTCGCTCTGGGCGTTCGCTTGAGTTCCGGTCCAGTAGTGTGCGCACGTTCCAGCACCCGATGCTGCGTGCTTTTCGCGCAGGCATACGATTGCATTGGTAAGCAATCGTACGCGGGATGGTCGTTGTGCTTCGGAGGTTTGCTTGAAGGACTCCACCCGGAGCCTTTGGCTTCATAGCCTGACGCACAAGTCAGTGGGGAGCAAATCCAGCTCAAGAATTTGATTGCAGAGACAGGTTGGGATCTGCTTGAAGGCCGTTACAATCAGCCTAGGTGGTACTGTAACTGTTTATATATGTTTTGTGGCCGGACTAGGATACACCTGCTACCACGGCCAGACGCAGGTGTGCTTTGACGGTTTTGCACCAATTTGACCAGGGGCTGCCTGGCATGAGGCGGGCAGTAGCAAACAATAGAACACCCGGAGGTGCCCTCTCACCGTCAGAGACAATGCGGGGCGCTAGTGCTCTATGTCAATCGCTCTGTGGGCTTATAACCCGTAGAGCTGTTGTTTCCTATGGCTAAGTGTTACGGGAAGAGGGCTATCGACCACCTCCTAACCTCCGAAGAGGATGGACTAGGATACTGCCAGGGCGCCCAATCCTGACAGGAGAACGAATCGGGTCCTCAGCCAAAGCCTTCGATTAAATGAACACCCGAAAGGCAGCGGGTCTAGCACATGGTCAGTTCACTGAAGCATGTGGACTAGTGTCCTGGAACTTAGCAGGGAGACGAGCGAAACCCAACGCCAACCCACCGGTCGCCACGAGGAGGCGCTCACGGCATGAGCAAATGGCACAACAGTAGCAGCAGTTGGTAGAGCGGTGGTCAGGATCTAGCCAGCACCAGCCTCAGGGCACCGCAGGCTCTCCCGCCATATAAATATATATATATGTCAAGGAAGTATGTAAAGTCAAATGGTTTGTTTTAATTAAGGAATACGTATGTGTATGTCGTTACATGTGTAATCCCTAGAGCATGTGGGTGGCGTACTACATAGATAAGTGTAACTTGAGGAGTTGCCGGGACTGTTATGTTGCTAGAACGAAAGATGGTCGTTTTATTTTCAGAAGGTTTTGTGGCACATATTTGCGGACGCAGTGGAATATTATGTTTGTGAATGGTGAGTGCAGATATTTCCTATTGTTTTCAAAAGCGGCATTCATGCTAGGTATCCTAAAGGTAACATTATTGCTTCTCGTAGGGTATAATGACCATGCATAAAGGGATGGTATGTATGCATCCAAGGATTAGGTAATCTGTGCGAAGGTGATAAGGTGTTGGAAGAAGAGTTATTTAGGATCATTTAAAAAGTTTAAAGAATATCGTTTCGGGAAGCGAAACTGAGTTACCGTGGTAAATGCGGTAATGGAAGAAACATGGAAGCCCAAAATTGTTACATTTATAAATAAATAAATAAATTTTTTTCTCGACAATGCAAGGCACACCTTTACAGGCATGATTATATTTGGCTAACAGAGTGTGAACAACTTGTACAAAAGGACATGTTTAGCATAACAGCGCAGGTAAGTATATGGGTGTATATACGTATGTAATTGTGCAGGCATGTAGCTAGTGTTTTTGAATGCACCGCAGAATTTTTGACTGTTTGTTATCGTCAGGAACGTGAGAATAAGCGATTGATTTTTGTGGGTTGGATAGCAATTTCCGAATATCCACGGGCCAATGACTTGAGTTTGTGGCGAGTCACATCCGTCACGTCGCAGTGTTGTTAAGCAGACATATGTGGCTTTTCTAGGGAGAGAGCTCGCCAGGCGAAAACCCTGCACGTCCTGCAACACTGCTGCCGAACTATTTGCTGGAACGGGTTAAACCCGAACCACCCAGCTGGCACCACGAGGAGGTTGTTCGGCTAGCCAGCCTTCTTGTCCATTGATTTTAACTCAAGTTGCAGCCACTTTTAGGTCACCTTAAAGTGGGTCGCAAGGCGTTTATAAAGTAACACGCTGCTGGGAAGTGTGACAGGACGTGCTGAGTGGCATATGCATTTTGGGAGTAACGGAAGATCAATGGAATAGGAACAGATGCACAGGACCCCGTGGCACTGATAGACACAATCCAGTTATGAGAGTATATGTTATAGCAGGTGTAAAAATGGACGCTCAGACCACATGCAACTATTCTCGTCTAAGTGTGGAGGGTTGCGAACGCTCATCACCCGCCAAGCGCCATTACTGAAAATTGCCTCACCATGTGGTTTCACAGGGCGAAATGCGTGCAAACCTGGGTAACCAACAATAAGCGGTGCGAAACCAAGAAACACGGTTTACGAACAAAGTAGCGTTACATATGTGGGTTCATCGTTGAAATTAACCTCATAATGGAAAGATACCACGTTCTTAATGAACGAGCGTGCTTCCCGCATTGCTTGCAGGGTTGCTTCACACTTCATAATGGAGGACTTGGCCCATATATTGGCAGAAGTTTGCGGAACCACCCACTGAACATGTGGCCTTGTAGGCCGCCGCATGGAATCTGCAGACTGCATGTTTCCTATGCGGTGTGGGACCACAAGTCACAGTGAAAAAGGCAGGTGGTCCTTTCTTTAAGGTATGCAAAATCTCGACTAATCTGAAAATGGACGAAAGACCGGACGTGCGCAGGAAACGGCAACTGGACGTACGTGACAGTGAGTTGACAAATGGCGGTAATCTGGACCGTGGAGGGCGGCGCATGCGTACTATGGCTTTAAAAGTGAAGTCATCGTTTAACTCGAATCTTACCTTTGGCTAGTAGACAATAATACGTGACATCGTGCAACTAGTCGGTGCGGCTAGGGTCAGCGGCAGTCGTAACCCTGGCGGCTTAGGGCGGCATCTATGTACTTTGGCTATACAAGGGAGTTCATCGTTGCACTGCAACCTTACTTTTGGCTATGTATCACTGCTGCGCCATATGGGGTTGCCAGTACATGGGAGGAGGGCTAGTGACAGCTTTCGCACGGACATAGGAGAGCGGCGCATGTTGCTTGGGCTGTGAAAGTGGTGCCAATGTTGAAATGAAATCTTACTTGCGGCTAGGTGTCACTGATGCAGCATATGGCGGAGCCAGTACGAGGGAGGATGGCCGGTGGAACTTAAACAAGCCCGCGGCGCATTCGTACCTCGGGCGCTGAAGGGTGGGTCTTCACTGAAGTCCAATGGTACCTGTGGCTAGGTAGCACTGCTGCAGTACATCGCGGTGGCGGCAGTGCGAAGGGGCGGGTGGCAGCGTCAACTCTGGCGGTAGACGGCGGCGCATCTCTAGTTGGGTTATGAAAGGTAGGTTATCATTGAAATCCAATTTTAGCTGCGACTAATTATCACTGATGCGTTATATGGCGGTAGCAGTACGTGGGAGGAGGGCGAGTGGCAGCCTAAACTAAGGCGACTGTGGGCGATGCATGGAACCAGAGCCCTGCGTGGGCCGTGCTATTTGAAATCCAACCTCTCCTGTGGCTTGGGGTCACTCATGCTACACATGGTGGTACCAGGAGATGCGAGCATGGGCCGTTGCAGCGTTAACTAGGACGGTTGAAGGCAGAGCATGTCAACTGGGGCTGTGTATGCGAAGTCAGCATGGAAATTGGATCTTACCTGCCACAAGTATTCATAGTCTCTTCATACGGTAGTACTAGGATGTGCGAGAGGGGCCAATGGCATCGGTAACTGCGGATGGTGGCGCATGTCCACTTGTAGTGTTAAAGCACAGTCATCATTGAAATATTACCTCACCTGTGCCTATGACTCACTCATGCTTCCTAGGGTAATAACAGGAGGTGCGTGCATGGAGAGCTGCAACGGCAAGGAGGACGGTGGAGGGCGGCGCGTGTGTACTTCGGCTGTGAACTTGAGGCCATTATTGTAATGAAACCTTACCTGTGTGTAAGTAACACCGACGCATCATACGGCGGTGGCAGTAGGTGCTGGGCAGGCAGGTAGCAGCGTTAACTATGGCGGCGGAGGGGCGGCGCATGTTTACTTTGACTGCGAAACCTAGGTAATCATTGAAATGCATTTGCGCCGTGGCTAAGTATCACTGGTGCATCATTTGGTGGTGGCAGTATGTGAGCGGAGGGCCAGTGGCAGTTTTAACTGGGACTGTGGAGGGCGATGCATGTTACTTGGGCTCTGCAGGGGAGGCAATCATTGGAACGCCACATCACCTGCGGCTCGGAGCCACTCGGGCTTCAACTGGTGGTAACAGGAGTTGCGACCGTGGCCAGTTGCAGCGGTAAATAGGACGGCGGAGAGAAATGCATGTTACTGGGGCTCTGAAAGCGAGGTCATCAGTAAAATGAAACCCCTTAGCACATTAACAACGACTTCCACACAATAATAAACATACCCATGCAGCCAACCGCCAAATTCCTCCTTCATCAACTACCAACGTTGTGTACCACAAGCACAATATCAAAACTCAGGGATCACTATTAGCGGACGCGACGGTAAACCAATGGCGGAATTTTGAATACGGGTCGTTACTCGTCAAGACCACTGGGGGTGCTGGGCTCTAACCAATGGCGAAAACTTTGTTCCGGGCAAAGGTGAAATAGAACAGCAAGCATCAAGAGGGCAATCGCGTGACTTAGAAATTAATTATTAAGTTTCCAATAATAAAAGGAAATGCACCGCATATGTTTCCAACTTGGTACAACAAGTTAACGTTTGTAGTAAAGTACTTTACCGTAACCATGGTAAAATGTCCCCGCAAATTCCAAGTGGGTAATTGCAGCGAACTACTGATATTTCAAGGGATTGTTAAACAGCTAAATATCTTAGTCGTCTGCTAAACGTAAGCCTATTTCAGGTACCCTACTAATGAAAATGTGCTGAAACGTTGTGGCCGATGTATAACTCAGACTTACTTCGCATGGTGTGCTGCATTCGTTCGTTGCTGACGAATTCTTATGAAATAGCATTTGTTGCAACGGGGAAATCATGGAATCCGCAACGTGAAATGAATGAAATCATGCAGTGATATGAATCGAAAATGTTTGGATGTTGAAGGTTAACCTGTGAAGGAGATGCAGAAGCCATATTATTAGGAACTGCGCAATTAAACGGAAGAACTTGCAAAATGCGTATGAGAAGTAAATAGAACTAGTTAATGCTGGGCATAAATTAGCTTCTGAAATAGTATCAAGATTAATGTGAACTCATAAGAATTATACAGTTGTGTACATGTTAAAGTATCTGCAAATGGCTGACGCGGAATTCATTTCGAAGTAATAATCTGCCGGTCATTAAGTAGGCAGACTGCGCATAGGCGGTGCAAACGGAAATATAAATAGCAATATCCGGATATGTTAAGGATAAACGTGAGGGTATATCTAAGGATGTGAAATGGCAGGTAAAAAATAAAGGCCAGGAATTCCACGTAGTATGGATAAATGCGTAACCTCCGAATTGAATATATATATATATATGTACAACCAAGCTAACACGTACATATACTTAGGCGCATATTTTGTGAATGTAAGCTATATGAATGCTCGCAAGTGTGACATACGCAGCCGTCGATCGGTAAATACGGCAATTCCCCATGTAGGGCGGCATCTTTCTTCCGTTGAATGCCAGCACTGGTATTCATCATAAGGCATAACGACAGGTCGTCCGCATAATTGTTATCACATGCACTTGCCAAATACTATCTAGCAATGCATACTGACTTGGCATGGGCAACCTGTACTGAACCAGTTCCAACCGTTAATGAGTAGGTAAGTTAACCTTTATACTATGTAAGCGGAAATCCGCTCACGGTCTCACAAAGGAACAGCGCTGAATAATTTGTTACGTAATACTTCTTACCATAATGTACGCCTGTTGTTTAACGCAGTTTATGGTCCACGTAGCATGGTATGGCGTATTACTACACCTATGAACGCCGTGTGGTGAATTATTATTAGACGAAAATGAAGCGCTTGAAACCCAATGGCTAATTTGCCGAAGATACTAGGCGCGCACTTATTAATTTCACTACTGGGATGCTGAATGAAATGAACTTGGAAGCGTTGCGCATGACTAACAACGTCCACAGCAAAGCAAGTCGTAGGTATTACTACGACTGTTTCCATTGGATGCGCGGACAGATATTTGAGCGGCATGCGACTAAGTTGTTTGAGTTGGGAGTGTTCGACGTGCTTTTAACCTGAAAAGCGGAAATAATGAAAATGTTTGGTGGTATTCGCCTGTGGCATAGAGGCGTTATACTTAAGAGCCGGAAGTGTAATAGGGCGGCAGAGAATGTGGTCCACGATTACGGACCCACCCACTGAATTAGCGGCCAAGTGGGGGGCACATGCAGGAATGTGACTTGGTCACTACTGGCTTGTAAGGATGTACCACAAGGCTATAGGACAGAGGGTGGCCCTGAGCAGGGCTGTCGGGTCTTTCACGAATTACCGGGAAAGCGAAGGCGGTCAAACCAGGTAATAAGACTAACCAGGGGCATGGAACGTAGTGGCGTGGATTTGCGTTACTTAAGTACCGTTTATGCTATATGCGGAGTGGGCCGTAAAGTACGGAAGCATGGGCGAGCATGTTTATTCTGAAAAGCAGTTGACTGGAGCAGTACCACTCACCTGTAAACATGGGTAGGACTGCGGTGCGGTAGACGAATAACAGCGTATAACTTGAAATCAAGAGACGCTGAAGGTAAGGTACTTCAAAATAAAAGTTAATCGGGTGCTTGCACTTTTGCATTTGCCCATATGGTCGTTTACTGCGGCATTCAGTTATATGGTACAAGGATACGGCAAATTGCAACTTGTCGGCGACAGGTGGGTCAGCTGGTGGGCAAGAGGCGCGGGAGACATGGTGTTGTTTAATTCATTATTCATACCTACATGACAACTGCTTAGTAAACCCATGTAACAGCCACAGATCTGGCATCATTATGAGCACTCAAGGAAACTCCTTTGGCTGCCTCGTCCGCATGATCAGTAAAAGAGGAAGCATTATATGTCCCATGACAGGGGCAACATGCTCGCAACTTAACTGGTATCCATTTTGGCTTCAATAGCGTAGGCCTATGTATGTCCAACAGAATAACTTTACCATTGCCGGTAGCTCTACAAGCCTCCATGGATGATGGTTACTTAAATAAATAAATAAATAAATGGTATATTCTCTGTGCATGTAGGTCCTAAAACAGTGCCATCAATATTTTCCAGTGAGAAGCCTCAAACCTTGGCTTCACGTGCCTTCAAGGCTTATTATTAGTTATTTTACCTTCGACCAATAATAAGTGCTTCAGTATGGCGATAGCGTAGAGGATATTGTTGGCTCACAGACATTTGCGACTGGCGTTTTTGAGCCCAGGTTGGCAGCACAGCAGTGTCAGCGATATCGCCTTTAATCAAACCTACTTTGGGCTTCACAAGCCTCCATGAACGTTCTTTACTGTGCCCATATGTGCCATTTGGCAGCTACGTCAACATCGCTACTAGGGAAGTAGCAGCTACTGGCTTCACATGCCTTCGTGACGGGCCTATGTGGGTCCTAAATCAGCGGCATCAACATGGCTACTGGCAAATTATCCACTATAGACACGGCGCACCTCCACCAGGAGCATTACATAATGGTATATAAATCCCAAACCGGAGGTCTTTATCAATCCGAGCGAAGCAACTATCTCGGGCTAAAGTGGTACTTCAAGAAGCATGCATGGAAGGGGCTTTATTAATTTCATTGAAACAAGGTATACGCGAGTCACGCGGAATTTCACTTTTGGATCATGGAATACAAATGTTTGACATCCCTTTAGCTGCGTAATCACTGAACTATGGCATAACCAATGCAAAATAGTAATGAAACATAAACATGCCATGAAATTCAAAACGGTCCCCTGTACTGATTCCAAATATTCACGTCAATATGAGGAGCTGTTTCTGCGCCATGGACCCACAATGCGCAAGCAATGGGGAATGGTTTATGTTAAACTGTGCCACTGACAGGCATAAAAAGACTATGCGTACACATATGGTGAAGTTGACTTAAGGATACCAGTGGTTCGCATGTAGCACAAATCCAGGTAGTCAGGCTGCGTATATCGTAGCATATGGGTCCAGGAGGTGTGTATATGAAACCAGAGAAGGCTGTGGATATGGTGAAAGACACAGGAGCAGGTAACATAGCGAGCTGCTATGGTAAACGGACTTTAATTTAACAAAACGATAGATAATGTGGTCGACTATTACGGACACATCCACAGAAACAACGGCCAAGTGGCGCGGCACATGCAAGCCAATGGGCTGGCACGACGGGCTTGTAATACGACATCACAAGCCCATGGGACATGGAGTGGCCTAGAAAAGAGAAAGCGCTGGTAGTTATCAGTGCGGACTGACCAGAGGCTAGAGCACCTCGTTGCGGCCAGTTGTGAAACCTGAGTATCAGTTGTGCTGCATGCGGGGTGGATTATAAAACACGGAAGCATAGGCGAGCATGGTTTGACTGCGAAGTGTTGCGTTGAAGCAGCGAAACTTACATGTAAGTATCGAAGGCATTGTGATGCGGCAACCGGCGAAGTTGCGCGACATGCGAGCAATTTGCTGGCAAGAGACGCTGTACGTTTGTAGCTGCATAGAAATTTTTGATCACCAAACCTACTGCTTAAGCGGATTCCAAGAGGAATCATGTCACTATTTATTAAGGAGGAGTGTCAACACGACACACCGCAAACGGCGATGGACTAGTGGATAGGAGGCGTCGGAGATATGGTGCTAAAAAGCAAGTGTGAATCACGTAAATCTTGAGCAGGAACCAACGTTACCTATAGTTGAATGGGAGATTTCCGTTTGGCAGAGCTAAGTAACGCAGGTTTCCCAACCTACCTGCTGTGGGCTCCTGACAAAACATTCTTGTGCACATCAGGTACAGAAACGTAATTCTGCACGGAGCTTGTAACCGACCTACTTTCGTCATCGTTAGGCAACCCATATCACGCCGTTATTTGCACACTTTTCCCATCAACTGCAGTTACCAGTCATCCACGCCCAGAGCAATAGGTTCAATCCAGTGCCCCGTAAGGCAGTACAGCGACCTATCATTATCCCCGGACATCACCTCAACAAGCCTCTTCGGACCCCTCAATACCGCGTCATTCCGCGTCAATCCAGGACCGCAAATCTGTGTTTTCAATTCCATCCTCATCTACGCCGCCTTGCAAAGTTTAGTCGCCTGTCTCCCGCGCGTAACTCAAGCATATCGCCACCATCTACGAACGTCACATCGCCAACACCGGCAGCCTGGGGGGACAAGTCAACTGGTCGACCGCATGGAGCATCCTATCTACAATCCGTTACAAAACTAGCCATGGGCATTCTCTTCCTGGCCGTCAAAAGGCACACATGCGCACTCAGCATCTGCCATTGCGGATGACATTCCTATTAGCATTACTCTTCAATCACTTGATAACGCCGCCGCTTTGAAGCACCGGTGCATTGCACCACCCAGTGTGAGCCCGCATCATTCATAAGTTAGTCCTGTTCAGTGCCTCAACAACTGTTTACGAGCGTAGGGAAGAACCCGAATTAATATGGGGTTGCTAGGCTCAGCTCCACAAATGGAACGTATGGGGTTGCACTGTGGCCCCCGATTGCGAATTGCCGGCCTTGCACTCCTGAACTGACAGGCTCAATCATCACCATGAATAACGAACTGAGAGATGATTGCTCCGGCAACTCTTTCTTCAGATGTTTATTCTCTTTCTCGACCCTGTTGGTCGTCGCGCAAACGAATAAACATACCGCACACTGACGACGTGCCGAAAATGCTAATGCCCATGGAAGGCATGTACGTCCTACGTACCGGTACAATTCCTCACTCTTCCCTGCAATCGCCCTCAGAACGCAGTTGAAAGACTACCGGTACGTGTGTAGCAAAAACACCAACCACGGCTCAAGAAGTTTCCTTACCTCTGGGCCTAGGCCAACAAATTGTGCACACCGTCAGTACAACTCCCTCTGCACGTAAAGACGGCAAAATACAAAAACCGCGTAGGGATACGCGGACGTCAGCGTACAAACCTGCGCTATGCGCTTGCACATAACAAGTGTTTGCACAGACGTTTCGCAAGGCAATATCTCCTTCATAGCCTCCATCCTCTGTCTGCAGCTGGGCGCAGTCACATATGGCGGCTATGTGTAAAAAAATGAATACGCAATTGAGGTAACAGCTATTAACATACAGTGACACGGTATGTAGACGCCATAATTCAATTGGTACTTAGCATCCGCCACCAACCTATCACAGTGGGGTGAAGCTATTGTTTCCATGCACGACTGCATGAAAATCCTATATATAAATATCCTTCCCTCCCTCACTATCCGACATGTTCTGTTCTTATCCAGCAATACCGTCACCTGGCATACCTCCCCTGCCTGGCGCTTCCGGGGACGCCTGGTCACCCTCTTTATGTCAGCTACGGTCAACACTCGTCCGTGCTTCCTGTTCAGGTAACGATGAGTCTCAAGGGGATTTTAAAAACGGATCTCAGGCACACAAACTCTAGCTCCTCTGCCTCCATCAAGTGCCGTTTCGGAGGGCGTGGTGGCATGTTAGGCTTTGAGCCGACGTGCATTCTGTTTAAATGCCGCATAAGCCAGATAAAGATACGGCTAACACGCGAGTCCAACCCGCTATAAGGTTGCTTGGCCTTTTATCATACCCGACCAGACCACTTTTAACCCTATGGGTAATGCAAATTTCGAGAATTTATTCCCATTAAATAGAGTGTTTCAACGTTCCAATAAGCATACAGCCGCGGAGTACCCAAATGATAATCATGAGTATGCCGCAGATACATTTCAGCACTCTGATACTAATCGCCCCACCCCAAGGAAGAAAATCTGGCTTCGTAGTCAAGCATTCTATAACTGTCGAGTAATTTTAGAGAATAAACAATAGGAAACATACCGTTTATCACCATCCTTGCTCCGCTTACCATGCACACACTGGTATTGCACATAATGGTACGGTTAGCAAGCAGGCAAAGCTTCCTCCGTCATCCGTTCGTATCGATTTCGAGTAACCACCGATTGTTTATAAAAGGACGTCGCAGTTGCCCGTTGAAATTATTTACCTTCTCCTTCGTGTCCGCAGATTTTAGGAATATAATTGGAACTACCAGTTAAACGTAGCAAGCTTGCCCACTATGAGGACAGCCTCCAATGACGTGCCACAGCTTATAACCGCACTTCTTTATCCACCTGAACAACAACAGAAATTAAAATTTAAAACTTTTATGTTGCCAGTATAATAAATTCTTAATTACCCCTAAGATATCCGTTCCATCCTCAATAAGCGACATAGCCATACCACTCGGAGCGTCGGAGCCGCCACTTGCGAGCAATTAACTTACCACAATGTGATTTCGGTACACACGGTTTGATGTGCTTGGAACCAAATTATTGGCCATCGGACGCACGTTTATTATTATTTAAGGGTGTTGTTGAAATGCCAAGCGTTGGATTTGGAATCTATATACTAAGCGGTTTAAATGCTTTACGGTGTTTAATCCTTTTCCCGCTTCAAGCGTAGCAGCCATAGTGGATGACTCGTTTGTATTCCGACGTGTACTCAAAGGTCCTTATCTGGACTTCGCATTGACGAATGATGCTCTGAAAGTGATTCAGATGGAAACGGCGACATTGTTTATTCGTCGGTACGTTATAACTGCGAAGGCGTACCAGAGGGGGAATGGACAGGTGTTACCAGAAGGATGCCCGTAACGGTATATTCTGTTTGTATGCGTGCATAGCAAGCGCAGCAATGTCGCTGGAAAGCGGTAAGTGCATGGCATCTGCCTGAAGAAAAGATTATTACAGGTACCGCTATTGCGATTGCTCTGCTCGCTTTTCAGCGACGTTTAAGGGCGAAGTTTACGAGGTTGCTAACGCGTCTGTGGCATTCGCGCAGTTTTCAAGTGGGAAAGCCTTGGCAGTATGCGAAAATCGCAAACACAGCGGATCAGGAACGGATGGTGCTTAACTTAATGAAAACGTTTCTTCGGACGCAAGAGTTGCTTGCATTTGTGCACCAGCACTATAACCTTCGTTTAACAAGGCGCGATTTGTATAACCTACGGCAACGTCAACGGAACGTTTGTGTCACGGAATTGGAAGAGGTTACGCAGCTGTTGAGAAGAAATGGTCAGCTTAAATTATGCATGGGGAAATGACATGCAGTATCTGTTTTTCGTGCCCATGGGTATGACGGATTTGGCGGGTCAATATGGTGAGGTCATTTTGGCGGAATCCACATACCAGATAAATTACGGGGGTTACATCCTATGGCATCGAATACTTGTGGACGTCAGCGGCCTAAGCATGAGCTTCTTTCATGCGCTTCTGCCAAATGTGACGGAGGCTACTTACGAAGAGGCAGTGAGAAGTATGTTGGAGTTGGCCCCCGGGGTTGCCGGTGCTCGAACGTGGTGATGGACAAGTGTGCTGCGCAAGTGAATGCGTTTCGCAATGCGTATCCCACTGCCAACATCGTATTCTGCCGGGTACATTTCATGCGGGATATGCAGCGGCGTTGTGCACACCTTCCGCTCCATAACACGAAGGATAAGGGGCTCTGTTCAACATGCTGTGGTTGTGGTTGTACACTCACGATTGTGCCCATTATCATCGGATGATGGAAGGTATATTGGTACGCAGCACGGAAGGCTTCCAATACTTCCGTTGCACGTGGAGCCCATGGCCGCTTAGCTCGGCGGCGCACTCGATGGTCCACGTGGTATTATTCGGGTATGACAGCACAAATCGCGTTGCAAATGAAACTAAGCATTTGAAATAAGCTTTGAGTGAGCGGTGAACTCTACTGCACCTGTTTCAGGTGATAGTGCAACGCTGCACTAGCATTTGGGAGAAAAGGGAAACATTGCTTGCTAGAGATCAGCTTGCTTTGTGCAATGTGCAGGGTGTAAGTAGTGCGCGGATGATTTTGGGGAGGATGTCGTCATACGGGCGGCTTCAGTACGTGCGGCAAAGTCTTCCAGTTCGCATTCTTAGTGTGAACCAGACGGTGGGTATTGGTTGGTGGATGACGAGCGCTTGCGCATGCAACGTGTGGTCATTGAGAATGGCAGCCCTTGCGGAAGGCCATTTAATCGTCAGTGGCGCATTCCATGTTCGCACATTATACACGTGGCAAGCCTACACGCGCACGACGAGGAGGTGTTTCTTCGTGGTTGCTGTTGGGTGCTGCTAGCTGAAAGTGTAGCAGTGTCGACCCTTTCGGAGGACAGCGAAGGAACCGTGACGGTGGCGCGGATGTGATGCCGTAGTGATGGAGTCCTTGACCGGGCCGCCAAAATTCGCATCACTCGGGATATGTTTGCTGACTTGGAGGCGCATGTGTTGAGTATTGGCACGGAGTAGTTCTACAGCACAATGGGCGTAATGGCATGCATGCACGAGCTGCTGGCTACTCACAGCAATGTGTAGGTGTTCGCCTGATCGTCGAAGGTTGAACACTTACAACGGTTGTACTGGGAGAACCTGCCTATCTTGCAAGCAGTGGACGCGTCTTCCTCCGATGCCGCTACCCGGGTGTGGACGGGT
This sequence comes from Dicrocoelium dendriticum, assembly GCA_944474145.2. Lineage (NCBI taxonomy): Eukaryota > Metazoa > Platyhelminthes > Trematoda > Plagiorchiida > Dicrocoeliidae > Dicrocoelium > Dicrocoelium dendriticum. Next base: position 65,132,416 of record OX104065.1, on the reverse strand, counting down.
AGTGGCGCTTTCACCAGCAGCAATCCACCGAAAACGCACGTTGACGAAGCGCTACCGTTGGTTGTGGTAGAGGCTGGTGATTCGCACGTTAATTGCAATGACGGTCGGCGTCACAAACGAAAGTCACCTTCGGTAGCCCGTGCGTTGGAGGTGGTGGTACCAGCAGGATGTCACGGGAATTGAAATTCCGTACCCTGTAAAGGAGAAAGTACACCGGTCAACACACATATACATGGCGTGCAAGGAAGGCAAATGCTGCTGAAGCTGCGAACAGCGCGGTTTGCGCTCTGTGTGAGCAGGAGGGTGACTCCTCGGGGAACTTCGAACATGTTGATTAGATAAGTTGCGACGTATGCGGTCGCTGGTTTCATCAAACTTGTGCGGCATACCATGGTGAGCCCGCCTACACATGTACTCACGGTTGCGGGTAAGTTACGCTTTACGTAGTTGACGTTGCATTTCCTTATGGTCCCAGAAGGAACACAACTTCATTGTTGCCTTATGAAGTTTTCCCCACGGAATACGCTTACAGGCGGTAAGTGAGCACCTTATGGAGTTCCTTCCGGAAATCCATACTTCCTTGCTTACTTAGCGACTATTGTCAATCCGCCATCAATTTTCTTCCTAGGTGTATGTGGCTTCCGCTTACACAGCGGCTCGGCGTAAGCGTTAGTTGACATAGGGAGCATTACATTGCTGGACCTTCACATGACCATACGGAAATAATTTCCCGGGGTGTCTAATGAAATGCCAAGCAATGTTATAGCCGCTTGGACTCGCGTGTTAGCGGTATCCTTAGCAAGCTTATGTGGCATTGAAACAGAATGCACACCGGCTCAAAGCATGACTTTCCGACACCCTCTCCGAAACCGCTATGGAAAGGAAGCATGCGGAAGAATGAGAAGGACAGCAACTCCATCATGTGGTAGGCAGTTATGACAGGGATTATTGCCATGCAGTTCAGACAAATGACAGTGTAGCCAGGTGTTGCAATCCGTCACAGTGGGTGCCAAGGTTACATCAGCAGGAAGAGTATTCCACGTTCGGCTGAGTCGCAAATAGAAATGGTGTCCTCTGCAGTCCAGGCCACTGGGTTGATGTGTGAGCCTCAGTGCGTGGCCACATAGATGGCAGCGGGATTAGTGCTGCGTGAGTACTTGGCGAGAGGGATGTTGTGGGTTGGATAGGGTAGTACCTACGAGGATTACGTCGCTCCGTAGACGTGTGTACTTAAGGACGCACAGGCGCAGGCAGTGAACTGCTTGTGGATGATCAACATGTTTGCAACGTCAGACCAGTTTGTTAGATGCACGTTGTGGTTCTTGGAGTATGCGTTGGTCGTTCAACAAACATTGGCTCGTTGCCTGATTACCGAACTGCAATTGCCATTGAAGAGAAGCGTTGAGGACGAGGCCGAACTTACGAGGGTCATCTTGACCGAAGATTCATTTCAGCAATGCCACCATGCGGTCAGCAGCAGCAGCTGCTCTCCGGCAACAAGCGGATACGGAATGACAGGTCCGGGTTATGATACCCAAGTCTCTTTCTGCTGAAGGGATTTGGTGGATAGACGATTCCAGGTAATATATAGGAGAAAAAGCAGGAGGGCGGGTACAAGGAACGGGACATGTCGAAGCGTTGTATTGAAGGTTGTATTCTATTTGCCACTGATGTACACCGCACAGGTCTGTCTGAGATGCGTGGGCTTCGTCGGGATGGTTAATAGCGCGCCACAGTTTCCCTAGTACCGCGTATAGCAGCTGGGAAGACTGCACTGCGTTGTATCAAAGTCCCTGGCACGCCGTAACACAGCTGACGATGGTGTTTCGGAAGTCCCTTTATAGCCGTACATTACCTTCTGAAGAGATGGAGGGTGTCATCTGTCCTATCTTTCAAAATGGCAACAGGAATGTGTTGGCCAATTATAGGCCAATTATAGGCTGACTGGCGGCTTATCTGGCGGCGCCCTTCACTGGGTATCTGCGCTGTTGCAGAGAAGAGACCAGTGTTTACGTGTGGGTCACAGCTTATTATTAGGCAAGCGGTGTCCCACAGGACTTGGACCGATGCCGTTCTCCATCCACGTAAACGGGGTTTCAGAATGTTGTGGTTAATACGCCGCTCTTTCGGGGTCTTAACTGCCGACGTATTTGTGAAACCCTTCTCAGTAGTTTGACAGGGAAGGTTGGACCGGACTTGAGCTGGCTATTTAGCCTGGCTAGGTGGACTTGTCTTTGCGGGCTTCCCATGAACCTACACATTCCGCGTTATGACGGGATAAGGGCGGAAACTCGGCTATCGCGTATAGTTATCGAGCGCTGGAACTTGCTTCCAGAAAGTGTAGTCAGTGAGCCTACAGTTAAGGGTTTCTAGCGTGAGTTAGACGCTATTTGCTGGCAGCACGAATCCTTTCCCTTCTGACCGTTTCCATCTTCCAAATTTTATTCCGTGTTCTGTCATTCTCTTCACTCATGGTGTTATCCTTCATTTATATGATTTTCATTCCCATTTATCTTCCTTTTCTTTCTACTTCTTTCTTACTTCACGTGACCTACACGGTGTGGTCTGCTAGTGCGCGGAATGTGGCAGTAATTGTTTGGCCAATGTGTATTCCTGGTGTTTCGTTTTAGTTATATCAACTTTCTAACACCTTATAATTTCTTGGCTCAACTATCCGCTCAAGAAGGAGCAGTCAAGGGATTTTCCTATCGTTCCAGTCCTGGTGTTTCGACCGCTTTCTAGGTGGTCGTTAATTGTGCAGAAGACCCTCACTTCGGGTTTCGCCTCGGTTGGGTCCATCGGTGGCCATCTACAGGAGGATGCCAGAAGTTACTTCGGCGCCCACTGTCTCTCCGAAAGCAGGCTTAATGACTCACGGTGTTGTTGCTTTAATGGTGCCAGGTTTGTCCTCGTTATTGGTTGCGCACCTCCGGAGACACCGCGGAGGAAACAACTGGTGATGCTGTAGTGGGAATCATTCACGGCTGTGGGGGTAGGTTCACGGGGTTCCTGTTAACAGCCTTACATGTTCCACCCTGTCTGTGTATGCATTTCGTTTGAAAGGCTTGTGCCAAAAGGTGTTCCGGTAATAGTTGTCCGCCTGCACGTAACCTTTGTCCCCGCTGTCTAATCCGTTGCACCTCCGGTACATGCACTGTCTGTCCACACGAGGCTTTGAGAATTGCTCCTCATCCGGACTATGTATATCATTGATCCGGCAATACTTGTCAACCTCCATGTAACCTTTGCATCCGCTATCTACTCCCTTGCACTTCCGTTAAGTTTATGGCCTGTTCACCTGTGGCTTTTAGAACTGCTGTGTATGCGTGTCACCTGAATGGGTGATACGACACTATCTCTCAGCCTCCACGAAACCGTTGCCCCAGACAACATACTCCGTTGCGCCTCCGGTAAGCATATTGGCTCTTAACAATTGGCTTTTAGAGCGGATGGCTATCGGTACTGCCTATATGGGTTATCGGCCACTACTGCTCAGCCTCCATGAAACCTTTACCGCCGCATATATACTCCCTAGCACGCCCGGTGAGTGTATTGGCTGTTCACCAGTGGTTTTTAGAACTGCTGCGTATGCATGACTCCTATATGATTGTTGAAACACTATTGCTCAGCCTCCACGAAACCTTTCTTTCAAAACCGCTGGCTATTTCTGGTTTCCAGTTCAGTAGTCCGCCACTACTGGTACGCCTCCACGTAACATCGGACACGGCATACCTACTTCGTCGCACTTCCGGTGTGCGTATTATTCATGCACATGTAAATTTTAGAGCGCATGCATATTCCCTTCCAATGCATGATTGCTCTGACGGTCACGTCGCCTGCAGACGGATGCGGAATGCCATGCGCCTAAATACCGCCGAGCATTTTGCACACCAGGTGTTTGCTTGAAACATATCTTTTAAACAACAGTACGTGTTTGTGCCGCCTAAGGAGTTCTTTTTCCCATGCCCGATTTACAATGAATTTGACCTGTCATGGTGGCCTCTTACGAGGCTGGCGAACCCATTTTTCAGGGTTTACTCTTCCAGGGTTCCGAGCTGCATACACGGTCACTTAACTAGTGGTGAACATTTCTAATTGGTTCAAACGTCTTTACCCTTTGTTGCATCCGGTTTCCCAATGTCCGGAACCATTTACATTCACCGTGGCTTATCCGCTGGTACCTTATCATGTACCAGCGGCACTGCGCCTCTTCCCACGTACTGCCACCGGCAAGTGATGCACCATTGATTCCTAGCCACTAGTACCATTGGATTGCCATGATCACTTCCCTTTCAGAGCCCAAGTGATATGCGCCTCCGTTCGCTCTAGGACTTAACTCCGCCACTGCGTCTACTCCCACATACTGCCACCCGCATATGCAGCATCGCTAATCCATAGGCACAGGTACCGCTGGATAACCATGGGCACTTCTCTTTCAGTCATAGTGGTATGCTCCGCCCTTCGTCATCCTACTTATCACTGCCGCTGCGTCTCTTCAAACGTACAGCTTCCGTAATACGACGCTTCTGTGAAACCTGGTTACAGGTATCCTTTCACTTCATTAATGACAGCCCTTTCACAGGAAAAATAACATGCGCCGCCGTCAAAGTGAATCCTGCCGCCGTCTATTTTCCAACATATTCGCCCCACTTGAGCCTTCATCAGTGATACATGTACAAAGGTACGGTTGCATTTCAATGGTGACATCCCTTTCATAGCCAAAGTACGTATGCGCCGCCCACGACGTCTAGGTTATCGATGCCGCTGGCCATCCTACCGCCCACTGGTACCTCTGTACCACGCGTTAGTGAATGCGAGCCAAAGGTAACATCAAATTTCAATGATGCCCTCATTTTCCGAGACATAGTAAACATGCGCCGCAATCCGCCGATCTCATTACCGCCGTTGGTTACATTGTGACGTGCATGCATTAGTCGTCTCCTCTCATAGCACCAGCTCCGGGCTTCCTTTGCTTTCCACTTTCGTCTACATTTTACATCCCTTAGAGAACTGAGCAACGGCATTTTTCAGGGCCCCTCTGTCACTGTGCCTTGTCGTCCCACATCGCATAGACAACGTGCAAAGTCCGCACTTTCCTAGCGGCGGACTACAAGCTCACATGGTGCAGTGGGTGGTTCCGCAATCTTCAGACTATATATGGGCCTATTCCTACATCTTGACGTATGACGAAACACTGCAAGTAATTCGAACAACGTGCTTATCCATTAAGGACGTGGTACGTTCATCTTATGCGGTCATCTTTAACGATGAACATGCCGCTGTAGCCCTACATTCTTCGTAAACCTTGTTTCCTTATTTCACTGAGCCTTTGGCATATTAACCTCGTAGTGCCCTCAATTCTCCCCCTAAAAATACATGATGAACCATTTTTCAGTATTCCCGCTTGCTGGGTGATAATCGTTCGCAACGCTCCCCACAAAGACGAGAATATTTGCATATAGTGTTACGTTTGTGTGTGCCGATGAGCAAACAAGACACATACAGATCGATTGACCGATAGCTGATTCGTCCACTATTTTTCCTTGTGCTGATTGGTTCCTTTTCGACTTATTCATCTGGTGTAACCTACAAGCTAATTATGACAGTTTTTGACACTTCCCATCCGGTGTGTTCTTACTCACTTCTTGCGCGGACTAAGGGTCCAGGTGCGATCCAGTAATACTCGAGTAATACGTATCAGAATGGCGATGGTTTCTACGAGCCCTCTTGCCGGACTGTCATGTCGGTGGCCTGATGGTGTAGAAAAACCCTCTCTACAGTCGTAGATACAGTGGAAAACATCTATCCAAAATCACATGACCCTCCTTCCTGTGTTAAACCCCTCTATCGTGTTATCCGATACCCAGTGGATTATGTTATTCCGCCAAGCCCTTGGATCAGAAGGACAACGTCATTTTGACGCTATGAACTTGATGGCTAAGACCAGTATTGTGCACGTGATCCAGTTGTTTGAGGAATTGTGGGGAATCCAACAAGGTGTGTTTTCCGCTCGTTATCAGTTTTTTAAGCTACAGCAACGATGCGGAGAAAGTGTAAATGATTTCATCGCCCGCATTCATCAAGCTACACCGGAATGCCGGTACAATACCTTTCCCTCAAGTCGGTTTGAAGAAGTCTTGAAAATCCAATGCCCAATTGGTGGATTTACAGATGATGGTGCGAATGAAAAATTATTGTCACAGGAGGAAGCAACCCTTTCCTGGGAAATGGCGTGTAACCTTGTACGTCGAAGGGAAAATCTAAAATCCCAACTATCCATCTTCATCCGTCCTCAGCCTGTGGAATGTGTAAACAAACTGTCACCACGGTTATCCTCTGAAAACAGGGTACGGAATTTCGTCTGCTACTGATGCGGGGATCAGCACAATTCTCCCACCCAGTGTCCTCATACTCACACAAAGTGCAGAAATTGCGGAAAACTTGGCCACCTGGCACGTGTTTGCCGTTCCCCATGGTCACAAGTCTCGATCAAATCATTGGACCCCGACGACGGTGAGTGCTCAGATTCCCAGCTAAGTTGTATGAACCGTATAAGTTCAAACTGCTCAGTTAAGACGAAGGTGTCTCCATATAGGATCACGCTTCATGTTATTAACGAACCTGTTTTATTTGTATTGGATACTGGTTCCGCGGTGACATTGATTAGTAAAAACGCGCACTCATCGTTACCCTACCTGGAACCGACTGATACCGTTTTTAGAACCTATACAGAAGAAGTGATTGATTTACTTGGGAAGTGTCAGGTACGAGTGCAGCATCAGGTTAGATCACCCAGTCTAGTACTTCATGTCGTGCCCCAGGCTCCAGTCAATTTGCTTGGTCGCGATTAGATGAAAATGTTACCACAAGTATTAAATACTATCCACTACGTAGGGGAGAATACCTTTGAATCCGTCCTTAAACGGTGTCCAGAGGTTTTTGACGAGCAGCAATTGGGCAGACACAATAATTTTAAAGCACAATCCATATATCAAACTCAAGTACACCAAAATTCTTTAAGGCCAGAACACTGCCCCATACCTTACGACTTAGAGTGGAAGACGAGCTGAAAAGACTTCAAAGAGAAGGTATAATTGTACCAGTCCAACGAGCTGAATGGGCGACCCCGATAGTGCCTGTACTTAAGCCCGACGGTAACGTACGAATCTGTGGTGATTATAAGCTTACAGTATATCGCAGTGCCATCATAGACCGTTATCCATTACCGCAAATTGAGGATTTGTATGCCAACTTGTCTGGAGGAGTCAAGTTCACTAAATTGGATTTGAGTCACGCCTATTCGCAGGTAGAGTTGGATAAGACCACCCGATGTCTTACGACGATCAGTACACACTTGGGGCTATTCGAATACACTAGACTGCCTTTCGGGATTAACTCGGCGCCGGCGACCTACCAAAGGATAAGTGACAATATCGTGCGTGACATACCGAAAACTTGCGCATATCTTTGGCGCCCAAAAAGTTAACTCTTAGCTTTCATGTACAATTTACTTGTTGACCGATTGTACATTACTCCTTCTTGTTTTAATCTTACAACCGGCTCGACACACAACTGCCTTGTAAGTTCCCGCGCTCACGTGTACGCTCTTGCCTCGCTTCATCCGTCCGCTTCTTGTTGTAGCCCATCGAATACAGTCCGTTGTGTCCGACTCCAATTGCCTTCTGATATCCGCGCTCAATTCCGCGCATCGTCTCGGATTAGTATTAACTAGTCCTATAAATTGATGACCAGGACAATTCTTTTGTTCTTTTTGGCGTTTTCTGCGCGTGTTTTTCTATTTTCTCGTCTATACATGCCCCAACCCGCCCCTTCGATCGACTGGCCCACACGAGGAATGTTTTTGAGGACCCTGACGCGAACACTCGTCATTTGTTCGAGGGACGAGTGTCGTTTCTCAGCGGGACGAGGATCGCTTCTCCGCGAGACGAGGGTCGCTTCTCCATGGGACCACGGTCGTTATCTTCGTGGGACGAGGGTCGTTTTAACGCAGTGCTGGGAGCGGCTGGGGAGAGACCACTCCCAAGCGCACCGTTTGGCAGCAGCGGAGGTTGAGGTCCTGTCTGCCTTTTTCTGGACTAGCCAGATTTTTGTAGTCGGACAATCCCGCTCCAACGGCTCGCCGAAATGCACCCCGCCCTGCATTCAATAAATAACGAATAATAAACGGCACAGCGGACTCCGACTTCCGACGAACCCCCATTTACACGAACGCATGCCCATTTTTACTCGGCACGATTTCGTCTTACCAACCTCGGTTCAAAATTCCATTTCGATTTCGAAGGCTTTCTATGTTCAGCCTTCTAGGGGGAGCTCTGTAGCGCCCAAAAAGCTAACTCTTATCTTTCATGTACAATTTACTTGTTGACCGATTGTACATTACTCCTTCTTGTTTTAATCTTACAACCAGGTCGACACACAACTGCCTTGTAAGTTCCCGCGCTCACGTGTACGCTCATGCCTCGCTTCATCCGTCCGCTTCTTGTTGTAGCCCATCGAATACAGTCCGTTGTGTCCGACTCCAATTGCCTTCTGATATCCGCGCTCAATTCCGCGCATCGTCTCGGATTAGTATTAACTAGTCCTATATATCTCGATGATATCCTTATAACGGGTCGTACAGAAAAGGAGCACTTGTACACGTTAGCTCTGGTGTTGCATAAACTCTCTGAACACAGTTTGAGTTTGAAACGCTCCAAATGTGCTTTCCTAGTTGATTCAGTTGATTACCTCGGTTATAGACTGGACAAGCATGGTTTACACGCGCGCAAAGATAAATTAAAACCATTATTTCTGCACCCTTACCTCGTAACGGAGCCCAGTTACGCTCGTTCGTTGGAATGCTTTCACATTATCGTCGGTTCCTACCTAATCGTGCTTCTGTTCTAGCACCACTTCACAACTTGCTGAAAATGTTACTAAGTGGGTATGAGGCGAGGAAGCGCACCAAGCATTTGACAGGGCGAGAGGTCTCCTTGCTTCTTCACCAGTCTTGGTACATTACGACCCCAACAAACCTCTCATCCTACAGTGTGATGCTTCACCTTTTGGAGTCGGGGCAGTGCTGGGACATAAAGGCCACGACGGAACAGTTCGCCCTATTGCTTTCGCGTCCCGCACCTTACAATCTGCTGAGTAAATTACGCACAATTAGACATGGAAGCACTGGCCGTAGTATTCGGAGTAAAGCGGTTCCACCAGTACATGTGGGGCAACCAGTTTGAGATACAGACTGACCATAAGCCACTGTTATCACTTCTCGGTAAGGAACGAGGCATAGAACAACTTAACGCACCCCGAATAGTACGCTAAGCCCTCCTACTTTTTGGTTACAATTATCAAATCCTATACATTGCCGGTCCTCACAATAATGTCGCTGATGCACTCAGTAGATTGCCACAGATTGACAAACAGGGGAAAGAAGTGACGCGCCCTACGAGTTTGTTCAACTTTTGAGACACCTGAATACTACACTCATACCTGGCGACATGGTTAGGTAAGCTACAGACGGAGATCCCGTTCTATCGACTGTGAAAAGTATGTTGCTGCGTGGCTGGGGTTCGCGAGCTCCTGGTGGTCTGCGTCCGTTTTTCAATTGTAGATTTGAGCTGAGCCTGCATGAAGGATGTATCCTACGTGGATCTCGCATCGTTATTCCATTGACTCACAGGTCAGCTGTACTGAAAGGATTACATGATGAACATCCAGGTATTGCCCGCATGAAAGCACTCGCCAGATCCTACTGCTGGTGGCCAGCTATTGACCGAGACACCGAAGCACTTTTGAGTACCTGTAACACATGCCAAAAATATCAGAGAGATAATCCAGCGGGCCCAATCCCCCTTGGCAGTTGCCCGACAGCCCATGGGAACGTGTCCACGCCGATTACTTTGGCCCGATCGAAGGAAAAAAGTTGCTACTTTTAGTAAATGCGTACTCCAAATGGATTGATTTGCATGTTGTTGCAAACGCTGCTGCAGAAGCTACAATGAGTGGCGTACGCTCTAGTCTATTAACACATGGCATACCGAAAACATTAGTCACTGACAAAGGTCCGCAATTTACGAGTGCAGCGTTCAAAAAATATCTGCAGAGCAACGGCGTTCATCACATGACTTCCGCACCGTACCATCCGGCGTCAAAGGGTTTAGCTGAAAGAGCGGTCCAAACCGTGAAGGCTGGTCTTCTAAAGCAGCGTAATGGCTCGTTACGAACCAAACTTGACCGATTCTTGTTCGCATATCGGATCACACCGCTAGAGTCTATCGGAAAGAGCCCTGGGGAGGCAATGTTTGGGCGTCGGCTACGGACGAGGCTAGACCTACTGTTTCCAAACCATCGTCAGACCAGGCGCTGCCAGCAAAAACGTATGCATGAAAGAGGACGCGCTCCAGTTAAGTCCCAGAAGTTGATAGCGGAACGTGTTGTTTACACGAAACTCCCACATGAGCAGTTATAGCAGCCTGGCACCGTGCTTACGAGCTCAGAAACAGAGGCCGAAATACAACTAGAGCGTGGAGAGACAGTACGCAGGCACAATGATTCCATCCGGCCCCGCACCCCAGTCACCCCGTACCCTGGGGAAGAGAAAGTGGTTCCAGAAGATCTAGAGGAGACAAACAAAAACCAAACGGAAGAGATCGATCAGCCGATTGCTATTCGGAAACCGCACCACTCGCCTAAGCCGATAGAACGTTACATATCACAACTGTGATTCCATCTGTCACGTGAGGGGATGTTACATGCGTGTGTGCCGATGAGCAAACACAGACACATACTGAACGATTGACCGATAGCTGATTCGTCCACTATTTTTCCTTGTGCTGATTGGTTCCTTTTCGACTTATTCATCTGGTGTAACCTACAAGCTAATTATGACATTTTTTGACACGTCCCATCCGGTGTGTTCTTATTCACTTCCTGCGCGGACTAAGGGTCCAGGTGCGCTCCAGCAATACTCGAGTAATACGTATCATATAGTTTGAGCGTAACTCTGCCTACCTGATGCAACCATATTGCACCTTATATGAGCGGCATATATCAGTAGGACGTCGCCATGTGAATCGGTTCCCTTTCTACTGCCAATCCGTTGCTCTAAAATTTCACTTCCTACGCGGTGCGTCTTGTTAGTCTACCCAGCAGCGGGTTAATTTATAATTACAATGCGACACTAATAAATAACGTAAAACCGGATGCATCTTCATTTACGATTAACGAACACAGAACACTATGCCTTATTTATCTATCACGGTAACCTTTAGCGAATTCCATCTTTACTACTTCACCGCATACTATAGATTAACTCCGTTAGCCTTCCCGAGGCAACATTATTTAAAAGATTTTAAATGTTTACAGAACCCGTGTTCCCCAAAAACCTCTTAAGCTCCGAAAATATTAACCATCGAGTCCGACGCTTACGTACTATTACTTCATGCGAAATCATCTTGCGTGAGCCAAAAACACTCCATTTAGTACACCTAGTAGAAAAAGCACGAAGATTAGAATAACAGACAGCTGCGGTCCCCACTAGTAAATATAACATTCCTCCGCATCCACAATTGTATACCACAAAACCATTTATAAATAAACACAATTTATTTTAGGCAACGTAACATTGCCGACATGTCTCCAATCTCCCATTTTGCATGTACTATGCATCAAACATGCAGGAGTACATGGATTTGCACATAAAGATTAGTTCACGTATGCATTTCTTACTTACGAACATACCATTAAACCTTACTACCTTCATTAACCTATATATGTATATATGTATAGACATACGTACAATATATATAATCATTTAAGAGCAGGTGCCATGCTTGCGCATACGCTGTCAATTATCTAACAATTAATAATGATTTTGATCACCATTTCGATTACACGGTTATTACTTCCACAGGTAACCTCCACTGCAAGCCAAGTCCTACTAACAAACCATATGCTATGCATCGACACTCGCATATTTTGGAAAATTAACAATACAAGCTGTCACTTCGTTCGTTTTTATGGAGACAAAGCGCGGCCAGCCATAAGCGATCTTTTAGATTCGCTTCCTTTTTTAAACATTTGCTGACTGTTATATATTAATTTTTCACTTTTATACAACTTTGCAATTAAACATGGAATTCGCTTCCAGATCAAGCAATTAGGGAACCTACGGTCAATGGTTTTGCGCGTTAGCTCGATGCTCTTGGGTGGCAGCCGCAAACTTTTCTTTTTCCCAGCTGACTTTCACTTTTCACTTTTCAGTTCTTTATTTTATTGACTTAAATATCTTGGTATTCCACTTGCTTAGCTCTTACCACTTTCTCTTTTGTCTTCTGCGTTTACGTTTTTCTCTTTCTTACTTCACGTAACCGACCCAGCAGGGACGGCTAGGGCAGGATACGTGGGCATTAATTGGTTGGACAGGGTGTGAAGCCGTCTTTGTTTTAGGTCCATCAGTATTTCAAAGTTCGCCAACTCCTGGTTCAGCGACCCGCCGAAGAAGGAACACTCACGGGATCATCCTATCGTTTCAGTCCCGCTTGAACTTGAACTTGGATTCCCTGTCAGCACCATCGGTCAATCGGGCGCCCGATACGGGACACTCATCGGGCGTTCGTAACATGTAGCCTATGATTCCGTTTATAGCCGGATCAACTGTCCAGCGGCGACTGGAAACATCGATGGTCCTTCGCTTAACTTCTGATAATAAACAAACTACTCATTAAGGGTTAGTAAAGATGTTAACTTCGTGAATGCAGTATTCACATCCACATTACGCATAACTGCTGGTATGTGTGCGCTGCACATTTCGGTTATGCGACACCTATAGGTATCGCCCATAAACTAAATAAATATAGGTATATTTTTAGACAAGCGCTAAATGCTGTTCCTGCGTGGGATCAGATCAACTTGTACATAACATCCATGCTCATGCATGGAGAAGAAATATCGTTAACAACTGCTTTAGATCGTGTTTATCTTTCCGAACAGTAAAGCAGGGATAAATACAAACGTTTCGTAGGCCTCGACATTTCTGAAGGCAGCAGTTTGGGTCTCCGTAGCTTATGTACGAATTCTGCTCTTTTCACCGACTACCGCTGCCAAATTTTGAGGTGCATGGTTCCATTAGTCCAGGACACCAATCCGCATGAGTCAGCTAACTGACCATGTGCCAGACCCGCTGCCTTTCGGGTGTTCATTTAATTGAAGGCTTTGGCTGAGGACCCGAGTCGTTCTCCTGTCAGGTGTGGGCGCCCTGGCAGTATCCTAGTCCATCCTCTCCGGAGGTTAGGAAGTGGTCGATGGCCCACTTCCCGTAAAACCTAGCCATGGGAGACAACAGGTTACGGGTGATATTCTCAATGCTCGATTGGCGTAGAGCACGAGTGCCACACATTATCTCTGACGGTGGGAGGACACCTCCGGGTGTTCAATGGTTTGCTACTGCCCGCCTCAAGCCAGGCAGCCCCTGGTCAAATTGGTGCAAACCCGCCAAAAGCCCACCTGTGTCTGGCCGTGGTCGCAGGTGCGTATCCAATTACGGTCGCAAAACATATGATAACTGTTCCAGAACCTCAAAGGCTGCGTGTGACGGCCATCAAGCAGATCCCCATCTGTCTCTGCAATCACATTCCCGAGCTGGATCTGCTCTCCACTGCCTTGTGGGTCAGGCTATTGAGCCAAAGGCTCCGGGTGGAGTCCCTCAAGCAAACCTCCGAAGGACAACGACCACCTCGCGTGCGATTGCGCACCAATGCAATCGTATGCCTGCGCGCAAAGCACTCAGCATCGGGTGCTGGAACGTGCGCACACTACTGGACCGGAACTCCAGCGAGCGCCCGGAGCGACGCACTGCACTGGTCGCAATGGAGCTGGCGCGCTACCACATCGATATTGCGGCGCTCAGTGAAACTCGGCTCGCTGAGCAAGGTGAGTTACATGAAGCAGGTGCTGGCTACACATTCTACTGGGTGGGGAACGCCGCCTCAGCACCACGTGAACATGTGGTCGGATTTGCAATATCCGACCGCCTGAATGTCCAGCTGGTGGGTGAACCAACGGGCATCAGCGCGCGGCTGATGACTGTTCGCCTACGACTCGGAAGAGGTAAGTTTGCTACTTTTATAAGCACGTACGGTCCGACCATGTGTTATCCTGATGATACGCGTGATCAGTTCTACACTGAGCTATCCTCCGTGATACGGTCTGTGCCGAGGAGCGACCGACTATTTCTGCTGGGTGATTTCAACGCGCGCGTTGGGCGTGATGCATCAGCGTGGACAGATGTTATCGGTGCGCATGGCATTGGTTCAGCGAATGCGAACGGTGACAGGCTGCTCTCACTGTGTGCCACTCACGGCCTGACGATCACGAACACTCGGTTTGCACTGAGTGCGAGTGAAATAGCAACTTGGATGCACCCACGGAGTGGTCACGCTCACCTGCTCGACTATGTCATCGTACGTCAGCGTGATATGCGTGAAGTGCGCATGACACGTGTACTGCGTGGAGCTGAGTGTGGCACAGATCACAAATTGGTTCGGACCAAACTGTACATATATTTTCGTAAATCGATGTATTGCACTCCCGCCGTGAATCGGCGTAAATTTAACAACCTCTTCCTCGGTACTGTGGAGAAACCTACTGAACTAGAGAAGGCGATGACTGCACGTCTGTGTGATGTGGACTGCATAGCCACAGTGGGCGACCTGTGGCACCACTTTCGCGACCAGGTGACAGCTGCTGCGGAGGAGACGATCGGGCGCGCAAACTGTAAGCGGCCTGATTGGTTTGATGACAACAATGTGACGATTGACGCATTGGTGTCAGAGAAGAATGCAGCATTTGAGGCACATGTTGCAGACCCCAGTGACTTGGGGAAGAGTAGTCAGTTTCGCAAACTTCGACGGCGACTGACCCGAGAGCTCCGTCGCATTAAAAATGCATGGTGGACGGAGAAGGCGAAGCAGATGGAATGCTACGCCGAACGCCGTCAACAAAAAGAATTCTTTGACTCCTTGAAGGCGGTGTATGGACCGAGATTGGAGCCGCTGAGGACACTGATCGATGGTAGTTCAGGCGCTACCTGCACCCAGACTGCAGACATAATGCAGGTCTGGCGGAAACACTTTGACTGTCTCTTGAACAACCGTTCAGAGATCGACTGGCCTACATTGAACGGCCTGATGCAGCACGATGTGAAGGCGGATCTGGCGGATACGCCGAGACTGGATGAGACGCAGAGAGCACTTGCTCAGCTGCGAAACGGCAAATGTGCCGGAGGTGACGGGATCCCACCTGAAGTATTGAAACACGGTGGACCCGCGTTGTTGACTGCGCTGCACCACTTGGTGCAACGCGTGTGGATTGAGGAGGAAGTGCCTTCTGAGCTGAAGGATGCCCTTGTGCTACCACTGTACAAGGGCAAAGGTAGCAAGCAATGTTGCACGAATTATCGTGGCATCAACTTGCTGAGTTGTGTGGGCAAGGTGATTGCCCGAATCCTGCTCAATCGCCTCGTGAGTCAGATTGTGGAACCAAACGTGGCGGAAGAGCAATGTGGATTCCGTTCGGGTCGCAGCACTATAGATATGGTGTTTGCGGCTCGTCAGTTGCAAGAGAAGTGCAGAGAACGACACCAGCCATTGTACTCGCTTTTTGTTGATTTCACCAAGGCATTTGATACGGTGAACCGCGAGGCACTGTGGCTGGTGTTGGGTAAGTTTGGTTGCCCGCGTAAGTTTGTAAGTTTAATTGTATGTTTGCACAGTGGTATGCGAGCGAGGGTGCAGCTGAGTGGAGAGACCTCTGATGACTTTCCAGTTGTCTCTGGTGTGAAGCAAGGCTGTGTGTTAGCTCCTGCCCTGTTTAATATCTATCTTCATGCAATGTTGTCTTGTGCTTTTGATGCGGCTTGTGCTTACGGTGTTCGTGTGGAGCACCGTATTGATGGTGGGTTGCTGAACATCCGTCGTTTCGGTGCGAGAACTCTAGTCTGTGAGACAACTATCCGTATGTTGCTGTTTGATGACAACTGTGCGTTGTTTTCACACAGCGCGGATGAGTTGCAGCACATGACTAGTGCTCTGGCTTTGACAGCGGCCAAATTCGTGCTCACCATCAACACAAGCAAAGCTGTCTGTCTCTTTCAGCCTTCACCGGAGGTGCAATCTTCAATATTGCCGCAAATCAGCATTGGTGCTGAAGTATTGGAAACCACCTCCCGCTTCAGCTTCCTTGTGAGCGTAATGTCCACTGATCAGCAGCTACACGTTGAGTTGCGTAATCGCGTGTCGAAGGCGGCAGCGGCATTCGGTAAGCTTGAGTACCGAGTGTGGAACAACCAACAGCTTAGCATTGGCACGAAGCTGATGGTGTACAAATCCATGGTACTGTCCGTTCTTCTATACGGCAGTGAAACGTGGACGATGTACCGTCGGGATGTGCGATATCTCGAGCGGTTCCATCAGCAGTGTGTGCGACGAATTTTGCGGATCGGCTGGGGCGCCAGAGTTGCAGACACGGAAGTGTTGCGCCGAAGTGGGATGTTTGCAGTGGACTGCATACTTTTACTGCGACACCTGAGATGGCTCGGTCATGTGAGCCGTATGGATTCGACGCGGATACCGAAACAACTTTTATACGGTCAGCTGAGTATAGGGAAGCGGCATGCTGGGAGACCCTAGTTACGTTACCAGGACATGATTAAAGTGAGCCTCACACGTTCTAATCTTGATTGCAGATCATGGGAATCGAAGGCGGTTGATCGTGGTGCATGGCGCGATCTAATCACGAAGGCAGTTGCTGAGGTGCGGGAGAAAGCCCTCATGCATGCAGAGAAGAAGCGGCAAGTGCGGAAGCGGCAAGCACCGATGAATTGTACTCCATCG